>CAIGQQ010036980.1:3334161-3344976 GCA_903798035.1 Danio albolineatus | reverse complement strand
CACACACACACACACACACACACACACACACACACACACACACACACTCGCTGTCTATTTTTCATTTAGCATTTTACCTCTGTCCTACACAAGGGCAAGCTTTAACAGCACTAGCGCCAAGATAAATGCACTTAAAATGAACCTCAGATTTTTGTGTAACCTTACAGTATAAGGGAAAAATTGGACAAGACCCGACCTGATAATAATAGTTGGAGTTGAAATTACTTTAGTTCCATTTGAATAATGGAGCTGCCTAATCTGCTGAACCATTTCTGAGCACATCCAGTGTGGAAAAAATGCTTATATGTTTTTTTCTTATCATTCTCAGCATCAGTAAAACACATTACTACACTTAAACAATGTGTTAAATTTGATTAAAAGGTTCTGGGTTTAGAGTTAAGAGTTTCAAATTGTTTTAAAATGAGTTCCTTCTCATTTTTCAAAAAACTATGTATTTGGTTTCTTTTTATATACACTTTCATCTTTATTTATTTATTTATTTCTTCTTATCAATTTATTATTTATTATTGTTATTTTTTTTAATCAATGCCTGTTTCATGAATGATCTTTTTTTGTGATTCAAACCTTTTCAACTAGTGATTTTTTTGAATTGGTCCAGCTTTGGATTTTAGATTCAAACTGATAGCAAGAAGCATGCATTAGAAGAATATTATCACTAACTAGCAAGGCTTAATTTGTGCCGGAACATGCCAGATCCGGATCTGGCACCTCTGAAATCTGATCCGGCACCTCATTTTATTGATCCCCCTCCTCAACCACCCTTCTCCCCATTCACTGCTCATTTTCACTTTTTTCAGCGACTGCCCAATCCTCTCCACTTTCAATTCAATTCAATTCAATTCAATTCAATTCAATTCAATTCAATTCAATTCAATTCAATTCAATTCAATTCAATTCAATTCAGTTCAATTCAATTTAATTCAATTCAATTAATCTTTATTTGTGTAGCTCTTTTACAATGTGGATTGTGTCAAGGCAGCTTCACATGGATTATAGTAAATTTAAAGTGTCAGTTTTCAGAGTTTTCAGTGTTGAAGATCATTTCAGTTGAGTTCAGTTCAGTGTGGTTTAATATTTACTACTGAGAGTCCAAACACTGAAGAATAATCCATTGATGCGCAGCCCTACAAGTCCCGGACCATGCAAGCCAATGGCTCGAGTGGTGAGGAAAAAACTTTCGTCCGCGACACCTCTCTATCCTCGGGTAACATGCCAGATCCGTTACCCCGATCTGGACAATAGTATCTGGAGGCAGCCTTTATGATGCAAGCTGAGATTGCATCACTCAGCGATGCAATATCTGACACAATGCACTCAAATGGAGCTAGTGACGTCACTGTGAGGGGTAGGGTTAGGGATGATAAAAAAAGGTTAGGTGAGCCAGTTAAAAAGCATAGGATGCAGCTCAGTTTGCACTGCACCAGGTCTGCATCCAGACCCCTCTCGATCTGGACCTCGCAATTTACAAAGCACTGCTAACTAGCCATGTTAATTTTGTTCGGTTTGTCTCACAAATTTGTCATTTTAATCATTTGTTGTCATTTATGTTGATTTTGTTGGCATATATATTAGGATTTGTGGACGTGTGCATTGATGGATTTGCTCTTCAGTGTTTGTACTTTCAGCAGTGAAAAACCACACTGAACTAAATTAAACTTCAACTATGAAAACTGGACTGACAGTTTTAATTTACTAGAATTTCTATGTTAAGCTGCTTTGACACAATCTGCATTGTAAAAGCACTATAGAAATGAAGATGAATATTACCTAACTTTGTTTTCCTTTATTGGGACCTATTATGCAAAAATCGGTTCTCTAAAGAGTTTAAACAAGTGTGTGGCAAAAGTGTGTGAAAATACCTGTGCCTAATGGTGATCAACAGTGATCAATTCTATTTTGTATAATCCTACTTTATAAAATCAGTCTACAGAAACACTTTGATTGATATTCTCGATTTATACATGTCATCAGAGGTAGAAAATCCCACTCATTAGCGAAGCCTAATTAGTATAGACAGTCCTGATTGGGAAGCAGCCGTCTGTCATTAGAATTTCATACCTTACCTGCCAAAGATAATCGTAGTGACTAAGAGTCATCATAAATGTTGAGCTTTCAGGATGCACAAATGAACACCATCAGTTCCTTCATTGACAATCTTCTCCTTCTTCTTTTTTGACATTGTCCGTTTTTTCCACTGATTTCAAGAGTTCACACTTAGATAATTATGATAGCAGGTTTGGCATGTTGTCCCGGGAGAGAACCCTGGGCTCGGAGATAGATGAGCCCAAGGTTTCTGCCTGCTCAATGAGCATTAGGAGGGATACAAGATCAGGTGTTTCTCGAGTGCCCCTGTTTGTGCTTGGCTAATATGGTGGTTCTGATTGAGTCAATATGAATGTGTTAAGTGCTTGTGACTTATTACGATTTATTTCAAGAGTTCACACTTGTGATTGATGATTGATTATAAAGCTTGTTTGGCATGCTGTCCTTAGAGAGAGCTCTGAGCTCATAAGATCTTCGAGCCCAGGGTTCCCTCCCATTCACAAGGCGAGAGGAGAGTTTGAGCTCAGGTAGATCTCGAGAACTCCCCTGCGGGTAGCTAATGAACAGATAGTGGTCACTATGAAAAGATAACTACTTACTAGGAGCCTGTCTATGGTGCCGAATTCTATTAGTCAATTAACTTAAGTTGCATGTTTTTGGACGGTGGGAGGAAACCGGGGAACCCGGTGGAAACCCACGTGAGCAGGGATAGAACATGTAAACTCCGCACAGAAACGTCAGCTGGCTTGGTATGGGCTAGAACCAGGGATGTTCTTTCTGTGAGGCAACAGTGCTAACCACTGATTTGGGGGTTCCAAAAACGAAGATGTGGAATGAAGGTTAGGCCAGATATTTTTAGTAGTTTTAGAATGATCTGATAGGCTAGCTAATGATTGGCAATAAGGATCAGCTGTAGTCGATCATATCACGTGCTCCTCTCGGAATTAATTAGTGAAACTTCACTTAACTTTAGTTGTTTTTGAATCTGCTCATATGCTAAGCATTTAACCCTAACCCTTTTTAAAATAAGGCTAAGAGCACAATCTCATTTGAATTAAAGTGACAGTCACCAAAATGGAATAATTTAGATCAAAGCCTAAAAGGGGTAGTTTCAAAGAGTTATGAAAATTTATTTGCGGGGTGTTTTTAGCTGAAACTTCATGTACACACTCTAGGTAAATTATTTTGCACCTTGTTAAAACAGGCATGAAAGCTCCTCATTAATAATGCAAAATGATGCAACATTTATAAACTAATAATTTATTTAAATACAAAAAAGTATATATATTTTAAATAATCCTGCTTTTAACCAAGAATCTTCTTTAATGATCTCCTGAAGAATAAAAGTCACCCATGTCTCGGATGTCCTGAGGATGAGAAAATTAACAGCAAATATTCACTTTTTGGCTAACTATCCCTTTAATATTCATGGAATTATGTATATTTTAAATCTTAATGAAACGTTTTTACTACTTTCAGCTGCTTGTTCTAGCAAATTAGGACAATAAAATGTGCCCTCTAACAACCATCTGTAACATATTAAAAACACTATAAAGCTGACCCTGTCATAGCTCATCAAAAGCTCATCATACTTTATTGCTCGACATAAATGGTTTATTCATCTGTTATTCATTGTTCATACAATTTTATCATACATTTAAGATGTTTAGAACATAATTGAAAAATGCTGGTTCTGTGAGTATTTACTTATTTATTGATTTATTCACAATTGCCATTTCTGTGTGGAGTTTGCATGTTCTTTCCGTGTTCATATATGTACGTGTCCTCCGGGTTTCCACAGTCCAAAGACCTGCAGGTGAATTGAATAAATTAAAATGGACGTAGTGTGTGTGAAAGAGTGTGTCTGGGTGTTTCCCAATGTTGGGTTGCAGCTGGAAGGGCATCCACTGCGTAAAACATATGCCGGAACATTTGGCAGTTCATTCCGCTGTGGCGACCTCTGGAATAGAGAAAAACTGAAGGCAAATGAATGAATTAATGCTTGGTTGTTTGATTGTTCATATGTACTATAATGAATACAAGGTAAAAATACATGCTGCTTTAGAAAAATGAACAACTGATGTATAGTTATATACATGTAACTGTAAGTGATGAAATTTTCATAGTCAACTTTATATTTATATCATGTTTAAATGCATTTACTGCAAACATGATTTTATTTATTTAAACTGGGTGATGATCTTTTTTATTTATTAGAAAGCAACAGGCTCTATGGCTTGGAGCTTAAGCTGTCTCGAACCTTGGATCACTTTTTAACATCCTGCTTGCATAAAGAGATGCATAAAAATTTTAACCTGCCCGACTCTCCACTGAGACCCCGTCCTCATCTCAGAGACCAAAGAAAGTACCTAAATTTCCATCTCTCATTAATAAATTATGTAAAAAATTCAGTAAGTTGAGATGAAGTCTTCAAATGAGTCACAAATGACTCAATGATCTTGAAGCCAGAGAACAAGCAGTCAACCGGGATGAATAATATCTCCAATAAACCGCCAAAAAAGAAAGCAGAGGATTTTTAAAACATAGCCAGTAGTTAAACATATTCCACTGGGCCTCAAACTGTGCAATTAATATTTAGATGATTAGTTTAAGAAAAATAATAACCCATGATCCGTCGGCTCGGTCGGACTTTGGCCGCAAAGCTTGTATTCTTAAAGAATATTAATTAAGAAGACAATAAACTGAAAGCTTTTACTTTTCTCCTCAGAATTTATTTAAAAAAAAAAGCATCACTGCCGTCAGAGAGCTCCTCAGATGATAAATAATTGGAGAAATTAACCGTAATTTCTTCCAGTAATGCTTTTTCACAGTTGAAAAGTCTCAGATTGAACCCATTTCGCTTCTGACAAACACAAAATATCATTACCGACATTTGCGTTCTGCGGTCAAATAATTAGCCCGACGTTGTCCGAATGTTTGCGGATAATCAAAATAATTGGAAACGCTTGTAATGTACCAGATTTAGAATGGACGAAGCCTCTGTTCTGATTCACTTTAATTGTATACATTGTGTTCTAGAGTCTGTTCTGTTGGGATTACTGAGACACTGGCCTCCAGAATGACCTCTCTCTGCTAACAATCTCCTCTCTCTGCTTTCTGCCATCAGACGGAGGTGTGTGAGAGAGAGATGGAGTGTGTGTATCTGTGTGTGAGAATGTGTATTGCGAGTGCTGGTGGAAGGGCCAGCAGTCTCTCTTCTATAATGAACGGTGTGAGTGTGTGTGTGCATTGTTGCAGCAGCTGTCATATTGTTGGGTGTAATTGGGACCCATTGCACCATTAAGAGGGTTATGATCATTTGTGATGGTATGTAGCAACTGTCTACTTTTGACCTAGCAGACCATTACAGATGTAGAGCAGAACAGAGGGTTAATGACATTATGTGCACTCACACACACACACACATTACATTTTTTGGTTCCTTATTCTGCTTTCCTGCATTGGTACAGGAATGATGCAGTATTCATGACACTAGCTTTTCTCGCTGAGCTGTGGATTATATTGTGCTGTAGCTTCATTTCAAAGAGAACTAGTTACATTTATAGTTATATTTGGAGATGTATCTTGGTGAAATAAATAACAGAGGTGATGTAAATGCAAGTCTAATACTAATAAAGATATATGTGGTTTTATTTAAAGGATTAATACAGAGAAATGGTATTTGTTCTTACAACTTCATGGCTTTTTCTTTCTCCTGACACTGCAAGAAACAAAATCCTTAAAAATCAAAAAAGCTCTTTTTTAGGTATTACTTTAAATATCTTGACTTTGCAATTGCATAAAAATGCTATGAATTAAACAATTATCTAATTAGATTTCCTAAATTTTCTTTCTGAATTAGTTTTGGATTTATTCTTTTTAATTTTGAAGATATTATATAGTAAAATAAATAAATAAGCTGCACTTCAGTTCATGTTTATATAATAATTCTACATGTGATAGACAGTTTTAAACATACAATACATCACATAAGGAATAATTGGTGACTAGCCATCTAATTATTGAAAAACAATGCACACCCAAGATTTTATAGCCTCACGACATTGATTTTACATTATTTTCGCCATAATGTATCATTTAAGTTGAAAATCAGTTCAATGTATTATCAGTTCAAAAGTAAATAATTCAGCATAGTGATGTGAAACTGTAATGCCTACTTTAGTTGTGTGTTTTACCTTGAAATGTTCATCAGCCAGGGCGCCACGGTGGCCTAGTGGGTAGCATGATCGCCTCAGAGCAAGAAGGTCGCTGGTTCGATCCCCGGCTGGGCCAGTTGGCATTTCTGTGTGGAGTTTGCATGTTCTCCTCGTGGTTGCGTGGGTTTCCTCCGGGTGCTCCGGTTTCCCCCACAGTCCAAAGATATGCGGTACAGGTGAATTGGGTAAGCTAAATTGTCCATAGCGTATGGGTGTGAATGAGAATGTATGGATGTGTTTCCCAGAGATGGGTTGTGGCTGGAAGGGAATCCGCTGCGTAAAACAAATTCTGGATAAGTTGGCGTTCCGCTGTGGCGACCCCGGATTAATAAAGGGACTAAGCCGACAAGAAAATGAATGAATGAATAGATGTTCATCAGCCAACTGTAATCAATCATTTAACAGCCCCCTAGTATATAGTGAAATAAATTTCATGCAAATGTAAATATAAATGCAGTTAATAACAACTTTATGTTAACTTGTCCTTGTTGTTCTTGTTTTTATATGCTTGGTGGATTATGGATAATTGTAACTAGTAATTAACTCTTGACATAACCATAACCATGTGGTAAGTGCATTTAATTAATAGTACTCAATAGTCAAACGCATAGATGTGTCAGTTGGATCATAGTTGTACACTGTATCAGAGACACCTTAAAATAAAGAGTAACAAAAAATAACGTTGTTTTAGACTGTCAAGATTTAATATATGATATTACCTTTATTTAAAGCTTCCAGTGTAACAATTATCTATTAAATTAGATATTTTCTTCAAGATTGTTACATTTATCTCATGTTTATGTACTGTAAGAATATGTCATGCAGAGCACAGTGACTATCAACAAAATTTGTGCAAAACATCCTAAAACGTCACCTACAGACATATGCACATATGAAACAAGTGGTCATTTTTAAGTAGGTGAACAAATATATTTCCTGAAAAGACAACATGCTACTGAATGTGACTACAAAATCAACAACAGCAATGTAAATAAAGCCAGTAAATAGTCAAACAATTCATCCATATTTATTATTCATGCCCTGGTGCGTGCTGGGAAGAAGTGAATGTTACTGAAGCAAGGTCATCTGAAATTTCCTTGCTAGCTATTAAATGTTGTATTAAATAGTATTATAATAAATGTTTTAACAGCTCTGGGTTTGTTTTGGAGAGCTTATTTTTCCTGCTGAAGACTTTAAAGAGTAAAGAGTATGTGAGGGCTTTTTAATAGTTAAGCTAACGCTAATGCTAATGGATAACTTTCTCAGGTATTTTATACCACCTTGGATTGAACAAAACTAAAGAAAGCAATACAAAAAAATGTATCCATTCTTGCTGGGAAAAACAGCATAGGCTTTCATTTCCCAGCAGGCACGTCAGTATTATGCCAGATTGACGATGTACCCCAATGTTTGTGCGGATGTTGCATTTTGTTTGGAAATGAAAATCTGGTTTACGTCAGAACCCTACGTCGGGCAGACATCAATGTTCAACTTTCAACATAATATCAACCAGATATCAATGTCTAATCATGTTACAGCTTGACATTGTGTGAAGGTTACCACTATGAAGTCTATGAGACATTGGATTTTGGTTGTCATACCTGACGAGTTAATGTCAGTATTTGACGTCAATATGACGTTGGTTTAAGATGTTGGCTCGTTGATTTTGGTCATTTTCCAACACAACCTAAAATTAACCAAACATCATTTGATGTCATTGCAGATAACATTGTTCTTAGATGCTGGCTAGACATTGAATTTTGGTCACATCACGACCTAATATTAATGTCTTATGATGATGTATGCCTGTTGGGCTGGTTTTTGCCGGTAGGTTGTTTAAACTGGTTCTTGTTCGTCATGAGCTGGTTTAAGTTAGTTCTTTGCTGGTCATTTGTTGGTTAGGACCAGCAAAAACCAGCAAGAATCAGCTCATGGCAAGCAAGAACCAGTTTGAAGCAGCCATGTCAAAACCAGCATATGCTGTTTTTTTTGTTTGTTTTTTTTTTAACAGGAATTAAATGGATTGTTCAATCCAAAAATGAAAACAATATCCTTATTTACTTACTCTAAGTTTCTTCATTTAAACCCAACATATGTATTTTATGGAATGTTCTAAAACATTTATCTTACTTTCATTGTATTTTTCATTTGTTAGGAAAAAAAAAAAAAAAAAGAAAGAAAGAAACTCCGGTCTAGAACTACTTGAGGCTGAGTAAATGGTGAGATTTTCTTTTTTTGGTGAACCATCCTTTTAATTCAACACACCTTGTTATTTCAAATCCAAGTATTTCATAAAACCTGAGCTTGAACTTGAAATATAAAACAGCCCGTACTCACAAGTAAGTAATCAAGATAATCTTTGGCCATCTTTCATCATTTTTTTATTAGATCTGAGAAATTTTGCCATGCACCTCCAGCACGTGCTCTGTCCAAAAATTCACTTCTCTTCTATTTATCTCCTCCATTAATCATTTCTCTTTATTGGATTCCCTCTCATCCACTCTCTTTTTAAACTAAATAATCCCAACCACTTCACACAAACAATTTAATCTGCGCCTGGGTGAGAATCGTGTTTGTCATGCCAAAGGCGCAGTCATCCCTCATTTTCCAATCGGTCGTGGTGTTAGTAATGAATGTTCCTGAGCTGGACCAACTGCTCGTAAATTAACACACAGCGCTCGGTTGCTTGCAGCGTTACCACTATACTTTTGGTAAAATGGAGCTGTGGAAATGGCAGGCGGCACATGAAGTATTAGGAAAGGCTGTGGTGTGAAGGGGTCGGTGGGATGAGAGAATCTAAGTGCTACAAGCTAGAAGCCACTGCACTGGAAAATAGCTGCGAAACAACCCCCAGAAACAGCTAAGAGCTTGTGAGGGGAGGGAAAAAGGTGGTCTTAGGGGACTGGAAGCGAGAGCATTTCCTAAATGTGAGGATTTAGGACCTGTGAGGTGAGCTTGGCCCAGCACTGAACTCAATAAAACCTGGTTTTTACCTCATATGTGTTGCTGGGATGAGATTAGAGAGCTGGAAATTTGTAAATGGCTTCATGTTGAGCACACAGCTGTTTTTCCTGGGAGAGATCATTTGAGAAGGAATGGCTGGTCTCTATTGATTGAATATCTGAGAACGTCTTGTGGCTTTGTCTGTATGGAGAGTCCCAAAGGCAATGATTTCCCTTAAAGCCGACAGTCGCTGGAATCTTTAGTCACTAGATTGGGTTCATAAGTCAATTTGTTTGTCATTTAGTGTAGCTGGAAAGAGACAAATCTATCGGCCAAAGGCGTGAAATTAGAGACAGATCAGGGGGTTGTTTTAGTAGCTTCACACTTGCTTTGCGTGTCTGTGCATCAGATATTCTCTTTTCTTCAAGTTTGAACTCAAGGATTCGGATGCTTTTTAGGAGAGCAAATTTCACGTGACAGCTGTGGGATGGGGAGGGAAATGTAGTCGATGGAATTCATGAAATTTGCATGACCTTTTTTTTGTCCTTGAATGCATAAGTGCTGTATTATATCATGCTTAACAGCAGATATGAATTCTTTATTTCTGGAAAAGCACAATTTGTAAGAAAAAAAGAATTCAGGCTAGCATGCATGCTTAAGAAAATAATCATAACCAACTTTTGTTTGATTGTTATGGTCTGTATTAGGGCTGCACAATATATTGTTTCAACATCAATATCCTAATGTTATCATTTGCAATAGTCACATCGCTGGATATGCAATTTTGAGTTTGTATCACAATTGATCATTTGCATGTGTTTTTAATGCCTGTGATTGTATAATGTTTTTAAAAACATTCAGGTATAAGAATGTTCTATTTGTGACCTTAACTACGATTAATTTTATTGAATTATTTTTATTTTTATCATTCAGTTACTGTACTTGAATACTGTTAGACTCAGGAAACGCTAAAATATTTTATTTCAATTGTATCTTTTTCTTGATTCACAGACGACAACAAAAATGTAAACATTTTCCCCAAAAACCTTTTTTCAGGGGACCCCAAAATGTTTATAGATTGTTCATTAGATTTTATGGAGTTGCAAACTGTAAACATTAATTAATCAATCTCTGACTAAACATGTGCATGGAAATACTCACAACACACGCAAATACAGAAATGCACTGCTAATAGCTCAGTCCCTTTATTAATCCGGGGTCGCCACAACGGAATAAACCGCCAACTTATCCAGCATTTGTTTTATGCAGCGGATGCCCTTCCAGCCACAACCCATATCTGGGAAACACATCCATACATTCTCATTCACACACATACACTACGGACAATTTAGCTTACCCAATTCACCTGTACCGCATGTCTTTGGACTGTGGGGGAAACCGGAGCACCCGGAGGAAACCCACGCAACCACAGGGAGAACATGCAAACTCCACACAGGAATGCCAACTGACCCAGCCGGGACTCGAACCAGCGACCTTCTCGCTGTGAGGCGAATGTGCTACTCACTATGCCACCGTGGCGCCCCTATATTATATTATATTATATTATATTATATTATATTATATTATATTA
>CAIGQQ010036980.1:3287131-3300835 GCA_903798035.1 Danio albolineatus | reverse complement strand
ATATGTATATTACCATATGGTAAACATAAGTATTACCATATGGTAAAACATATGAATTACTATATGGTAAAACATATGTATTACCATATGGTAAAACATATGTATTATTATATGGTAAAAAATCATGTTTTTACATTAAAGAAGATTTTAAAGATTAACTGAGGAATCAATTGCAAAAAACAAGATTTATTAAAAAAATGTGTGAACAAATAATGAAAATCACTTCTTCATATATCACCCTTTTAAAATATGAGACTGTTAGGAGATGTGGCAATTTAACTGGCCACACAATGGATGCAAACACAATGAAGAGATACTATGTTTCAACTCATTATCTGCATTAGAAGGTTTTTACAGGGATTAAAGAGAACATTTTCAAGTAGGGACTTTCTGTATGAAATTTGTACAAAATGTATACTAAAATCAAAGAGCAACAAATATTTGTACAGGAGTGGAGGTGAATGAGGTGGCAGAGAAGCTGACTTAAACTTGTTCAGAGAAATGCTGTTGCTGTCAATCATTGTTTACTTCACTAATATTTATTGAATATGCCTATTGATAGAAGGTTAGTAAAGAAATGTTATACTCCATTGTAAAAGTATTTTGTAGTATTTTAAAAATACAAAATACAGTATTTTATTTTCATACATGTTGTGGCTGCTGTATTTTGCAGTTTATTTTGCATTTATTAAAATAAGTAATAGTCAATAAATAGTAATAGTAAGTAAAAGTAAATAAAGCATATTTCTTACATGTTTCGGTATGGGCAGAAATATTCCCTTAGGGTGAAGTATTCATAACCTTTCTTCAAAATCTTCTATCAATCATAAACCCCAAAAAATGGAAGCATAGGGCGTCACCATTTAAACCTATACTGTATGTTATAATGTGCTCCTGAGAGGATATTTGACTTTCCAGTGGTTTAATGTTGACCTCACACAGGCATAGAGTGTCAGAATACCCATATACAGCCACTCATCCAGCCGATGCGTCGCGATGTCCATTTTTGTAACTTCGCTGGCTTTTACGGGTCGTTAGGTTATAAAACGTTATAAAAACTGGACGTGGCCTGCTCTGTAATGGTGAGATTGCCATCTAGGGGTCACTGGTTAAACTGCATTAGTACATTGATGCGTGGATCAAGAGTTGCGCGCAGATCAAGAGTTGCGCGCGCGTGGATTTGCCGACAAACTGCGTGAAATCAGTCTCATAATTCAAGTGAGCGCCACCTGATCCACACATGCGCAAATTATGATTCACGTACACAAAGAGAGTATGTGTATACACAAAAACAACTCTGTTTTTACAAAATGCTGCACATTTATTTAAATCAGACTTTTTCAGACACAAGTGTAGTAACGCAGGATTGTATAATTCTCAAATCGATAAGTATAGATGTCTACACATTGCATAAGACCGTTGTGGCTTTTCCGTGAACAGTTGTTTGTGTTTGATTTCTGAAAAGCTTAAAAACTGTGAAAAGAAAGTCTCAAAATTTAAACGAAGCCGGCAGTTTAGATTCAAACAAAAAATAAATTCATGCACGCGCGTCACCTGATCTGCAAATGCAAAACTTCCTTTTCACACATGTAAATGAAGATGTATGAATGCAAAACATAATATTTGTTTTCGCGAACATGTTTATGTTTGTGCAAATCTTAAATTCACAGACTCAGGTGGAAAGCTATTCGTTTGTGGATGTAAAACTGCATATACAACATTAATAGAGCACGTGGATGACAGAACATGCATTTGCAAATAATATTGATACTAAATTCATCCCATATCATAGCAGCGTCAGCCAATGAAGTTACTCAACAATCGACTACTGAATGAGCTGGTGTATTTGCATACAGCGATCTGATTGGCTGACGCTTCTGTTGGCGCTTGAAAAGTTAAGAAATTCCCAACTCCTGTAGCGAGCAACACCACTGAAGCGGCGCCGACGGATCCAGAATGTAGTTCGGCAACGCCTGACGTCACCCATTCAAAATGAATGGGAAGCGTTGACGCTGACGCCCCGTGTGAATGGGGCTCGTAGTGGGCAAAAGGAAAGCCTGTCTCACCGTGCGCGTGATCCTTTGCTCGCGCGAAAAGCTGTTTTTGTCAGTCAAGCAGCTTCCCGATTCTAAGATCACATTTACACGCATATAGACAAACGGTCATAAGCTAACAGGCTAATCTGTTGTGACGAGCCAGCACTGGTAATTTAAAATGAGTTTTAGCCAGCCAAAGTGGCTAGTGGGAGTGGCTGTCTAACGCGCCACAACTGAAATCTAATGTAAATGTATATTCGTCGAAGACAAACAACAAACGCCCGGAAATTATATCATATTAACATATAAGAAGCCTTTGCTAAATATCACACAGTTTGCATATCAAAATCATTCACAGAAATAAATCCATAAGGTTAATTTTTAAACCTTGACAGATCAGGGTTAAAATTCACAGTTCAATTGAAACGTCCATGGACATTAATAACTTACAAAGTTAGCAAAAAAAATAGATAAAGTGTCTTAAACAAAGAACAACAATCTTGGAACACTTACTATTAAGATCGCTCTTCCACGCGTTGCCTTTTCCCCATCGAAGTTCAATCCTTTAGAAAGTTTTCCCGCACTGAGACGTTGACGTTACGTAAGCACAACCATCGCGTAACGAGGGCGTGGTTTAGCTCAGAGAATGATGCGTAAACATATTTTGAGTGCTTGGTTTATTTATAAATATTGGATAATAAAAGTATGCTCCATATCTTTTTGTACAGGGTACTAAGTAAACGCGAGATGAAAATGTACATAACTGCAGATGTGCACCAAATAAAGTTGAACTGCAAATTAAGTTTCAAATGAAGTTACTATAAATATTGTAGTGTTTTTTTTTTGGTTTTGTTTTAATAACAATGTGAAGAATAACAATGGTTATTATTGTATTAATAATAATAATTATTATTATAATAATATATATTATAATAATATTATTTTCACTCAGCATTTACTTTTTAATACAAACTATGAAAGGTTCTATACGGCAATTGATTATTCTTTTTTTAGAACATTTAACATGTTTAAAACCTTTTTTTAATAAACAAAAGGTTATGTTACTTGTATGTTGCATAAAAAAAAGTCAGAGATTGACTTAACACAAAAAAACAAGTTGGCAGAAGCTTTTTTGGATGAACTAGCAAAGTGTTGCTCACAAAACTCATCTTTTTAACTTAAAGAATAAAATCTTTGTTTAAGTTGATTGAATGTGTTAAATGTAGTTGTACAGATTTTTTTACAGATTTTTGCTGAACCAACAAAAAAAACCAAGCAATTTCAACATTTGTCAAGTTGGATTTTTTACAGTGCATTGATAACTCATTATCATGATCGAGATTTCACTTTAATAACACCTTATAATAGCAAAACTTCAGCAATGCTTCATATATTTACTCTACACCACCGTCACTTCCCAGAGTTTATTAATATTCATTTTTATCTTGCTTGGTACCTTGTATTAAGCTTAATGTGATGTTTTATGCAGTAGGTGGTCCGGTTTTGCCTTCTGCTTTTTACCTGACAAACACGTCTCAACATGTGTTGTATTATTCAACAGTCGAACAAAAATAGTGCTGAGTACATTTGGCCCTCTAACAGCACAAAAGATTCCACTAAACACATATGACTGGGGATTCAAGTGCCCTTTTTTCCTGAAATACAATTTCTTGGAGGTTGAAATTCCCTGTAATAAATGTAATACATAAACACTATTATTGTAAAACCAGCTATTTTGAGATAAACCCTTTGCAGTGTTTTGTTTACACCTTTGTTTGCTATGAGAAAACGGTCTGAAATTTTGTTTGGCAGTACTGAGTTTGAACTGGAGACAGTAGTGATGAGAGAAAAGAAATAGGGTATGAAAAAAAAAAACATCTCACAAGCTTGACAAGACCGCAGATTTGAATTTCATGAACCGTGGATCACCGATTTGACTCACCTAAATCCTAAACAGAAATGCAAAAGACACATTAGGCGCGGGTATTTCCTTGTGGAGTAGAGACGTTCGTATATATTCTCCATATGTGTTGGGGAGAATATCTCTCTACACTTTTAGAAGCTGTTTCTGTTCTGTAATGGCCTGCAAAGAGTGAATCACAAAGGCCAGTAATGATCTATTAGGTCCACAAACCAAAGCCCTAGCAAAAGGTTTAAAAACATGTCTTTACCTAATAAACCTGTCACCATGGAGACTCAGACAGACCCTGTTTTCAAAAAAATAAATGAAGTGTGTTTTAGTCCTCTTCTGTCACATTTTTTTTTTCTGAATTTAGTGAGAGGTCTCATGCATTTTAATGTGATTACTGTCATTACAGTATCTTTTTTTTTTTTTTTTGCAGGGATGGATAATCAGTTGTAAAATGTTGTAATTGTAAGTTTCAATGGAGAATTCTACATGATCTAAACCCTAAAATGTAATTTTGTTGATATGAGTTAGGTTAGGTTTAGGTTGATTTAAAGGGCACCTATTATGCCCCTTTTTCCAAGATGTCAAATAAGCATGTGATGTCCCCGGAGTGTCTTTGTTAGGTTTCAGCTCAAAATACCACACAAAAAAATCTCCTGAAATACTCTTTGAGACTCCTCTCTTGGGCATTGATCCAAATTGTGCTGTTTTGGTGACTGTCACTTTAAATTCAAATAAGATTGTGCTCTTTTCAAAAGGGGGTGGAGCTAGAAAAGAAGTGTCTCTGAAGAAGGCAGTCAACGGCAGTCTAAAGGCCCGTGCACACCGAGACGTTTTTTGCTCGCTTTTTGGGTCGACGTTTTACGCCTCGTGACTAAATAAAGGGCGCCAATGTGATTGTGCTCACCAACGCGCAAAACGCCAGGCGCAAAAGCGTCATTTTTAAAGAAACGCCTCATGCACGTTTGTTTGTTTTGAGCCGCGGCGTCAAAACCTTCTCCACCAATCAGATTGCCACTTTTGTGCGGAGCTACTGAAGTTACAGTAAACACCCCTTGGAGACGCCTAAGCGCAAAACTGTCAATGCGAGCGTACATTGAAGAAGATGCCCAGAGGCGATATGAACGTGGAGCTGCTTATTGCACTGGTGAACAATAATCATTTCTTCATCACTAGAGCTGCTACTTGAACCATCCACGCTTTGCCGATCGCCAACAACAAGCGTGTCAACTTTCTCTTTTCGTCTTCTGTGTAACAAAGGGGTGTCAGAAGCTTGGCGCCACCCTGTGCGCCATCTAATGTAAAGGAGTGATTTTGCATACTTTTCTGCTTGGCGCCAGTGTAAATCGCTTGGGTTTAAATGCGGAAAAAGTCTCGTAAAACGCTGACGATAAACACAAACGAAAAGCGGTGTGTACGAGCCTTAACTCTACATTTGTAATCCTCTTAGTTGCTGACATTATGTTCAGCAGATAAAAACTCTAATTTCTCTTTGCTTCTCACTCAGGGCTGTTTATGGTAATGAGGGAGAGATCATCACTAATGAGCGAGGCTTTCCCCCTCTGATAACCTGTACTTCTGTAAGTTTTCATTGTTGAAGGCTGCTACAGTATATTCACACACTGTTGCCACACAACTGTGCTAAATCTGTGAATTATGCATTACACATCCCCTTTAACTATTTTAATGTTCTGTTGGACTTTATTAAAAATCTGTGTACTTACAGGCAAGGTTAGTGATTAATTGAATTAATGCAAATGCACTGTTTTTCATTGAAGTAAAATACATAAAATGGTGTTTAACAGAGCAAGGAAAGGTTCAATGTATTTAACCAACTAACTAAATAAATTAATAGTTTCTAGAATATTTGCATTTTAAATAGTTTTAACAACTTATTTTAATAATCACCAATGCTAACACTGAACAAATTGAATTTTAATTATAGTTTATTTATAAAAAAAACACATTGCTTTACTTACATTGTTTATGTACTGTTTTTCTGGGTTTTTAATAATATTATTATGATTAAAGATCACAGATGCTCAAGAAAGTCAATCAAAAATAATGCATAGTCGTTTATCCAGTGTGGCTGTGATGATGTAATGTTTTCAAATTTTATTTTTATCATCACTGCACTGTCTGCTTCTCTTGTCTGCTCCACTGCACTGTCTGTGTGCATCTTGAACCTGGCTCACTGCTTTTCTTGTATCTTTTCTCCTTTTGTCTATGGCTGTCTGTCTCTCCCTGCATTCTCTCTCATGGCTAGGCAGTAACCAAATGTATGATGACACGTTACGATTTGAGTTGCTTCCTCCTAGCTAGTCAAAATGCTAATTTAATTCATTGCAAACATTCTAATAAATAGGCATTGTGTTCAATATTACTAGGGGCCCAGCACCAAAGGTGCGTAGGCACCTGTTGTATCTGTTCTTCTTCTTCACTTTCTGAGTAAAATTGACAAACAACTAAATTCTATCAATGGAAATCATACAAAATTTATCAAATGACTTTTCAATAGTTTTGTCTATGGTCATGAGACTGTTCTTGTAGATTCTTTTAATCATTGATATGTCAACATTGATTTAATTTATCCCCTAACTTACACAATTTCCTTTACACCATCTAGAATCTGTTTAAAAATCTGTTGTTTTAAACTCTTCATACATCGTTAGCCCAATTTCCAACAAATTTGGCTCAGACCAGACCATGATGCCAAGAAGCTATAGAATTTTCTAGTTGCTCTGTAGCTTGTTGCCATGCTTGTGTGTGATGTGGCCGCTGGGCTGCTTGGCCACGATAATTGCTGCTTGCAGTTATATTTATTATTATTATTATTATTATTATTATTATCAGTAGTAGTAGTAGTAGTAGTAGTAGTATTATCACTATTGTTGTTGTTGTTGTTGTCTTTGACGTTGTAATGATTATCCGGTTAAAGGAATAAATATTATGAATGTATGTTTTTTATTTTTATCTACAATCCAGTATTTAATAGTAAAGACACAAACAGTTAAGCTCAAAGTCTTCCTCAGTGTGACATTAGAAAACTAAAACATTTTCTAAATTGTAAATGAAAGATTATATAAAGTTGCAACTTCAAAGTTTCACACAGAATTCAACATGTTACTTGTTGCTTCTTTGTAAATAATTTAAATGACTAGCAGTTAATAAATGAAAATTTTGTTTCAAAATAAATCCTGCACCTTTTTTTGATTTGTTTCTCCAGTGCTCCAAATAGTTGTCAATGCCAGAATGGAGTAGTTCCAGTACCCACCAGCAGGGGCTCACTAGTCTGTGCCAATCAGTCAAAGCATGAGCCTTATGAAGTTAGTCAAAGCACAGATCTCTGTTTGGTGAAGCTGTCATAAGTCCTGTAGTCTGTTACCGCCTGAGGTTACTGCTAGCCATGTTTGTGTCTCTGTTCCGCTGCAGAATTTCACACACAAACCTCAGTGACCCTGAGATGATAGAAATAAAATGCACATTTAGAAAACATCACATCATCACCATCAGACTGGAAAACAGACTATGCATTAGATTTAAGGATTCTTGCATGATTTTCTTGTGTATCTTTGATCAATCGCTGTGTAGAAACAGAATAAACTTGTCACTCTGACAAGCGCACCAAAAAAAAAACAAAAAAAAAATCCTTTCTTTCAGATTCACATCTTTGTTTTCTTACAATCCTCTTTGGGTCAAACCCTGGTCACAGAATAAAATATTGACCACCGACATGCAATTGTTTAAAGAAAATACTAAGGGTCTGTCCTTGTCCAATTGTTGTCGTGCTTTCATCTTTCTGATTTACAAGATGGTACTTGTTCTCTGAATGCCCAGATCAATACTGACTCTCATTTTTAGTCAGATGACATTGACATTAGCTGTTTTCAGTGCTGGCAGGGTTCGTCTTTTTAAAAGATGGAAGAGACTTGTAACATGCTTTGAGTACAAACTGTTAATGAAACGATTAGGTCTCTTCTGTTTAGTGTGATTTCAATTGGACTTGATAATGCCCAACATTAATATCTATCCATGCCATATTGATTCTTCTGGAGCTGTGCCCCGCTCTTAGAGATTTTTTGAGTGACACCAGCATGATTCAATCGCAGACAGATGGTTTTGATCTAATTTTTTTCTTCTTCTCATTGGCACAGATGCAACGGTAGATTTTGCTAAAGCTCGGATCGATAGAGCTCGCTGCTCCTTGCATCTCTCCCACAGCTTAGCATTTCCTCTGCAGGAAAAGATCCTTCGCTTTTGCCTGGAGAGTCGGAGGCATCAACTATCTGTACTTCTTTTAGCTAAACTGTTATTCTTCCCTTAAAAGAAAATTCACTAAAGGTAGTTTTCTTTCTTCTTCTTTTTTTTTTTTTTTTGCACTGTATTTAACCTTTGTATTATGTTCATTATTGGATACAGTTTTTATGGTAACCCTAACTGAATGCAGTTAAACAAAAATCAGCTGTCAAGTATAACATGAGATCGTTTAACCTGCGTAAGGCAACACAGGTGCAAAAGGGGTTAAAGTGTGTTTTTGTGGGGGTTAATACTGTTGCAAATACGAGTAAATCACCTTACATGTACAAACTTTCTTCCAATAAGGTTTGTGTCTGAAAGTGAAACTCATATGGAAAATTCACATTGCCCATACACTGTAAAAAATAAAAAGTTGAGTTAACTTAAAATTTTAAAGCAACCGGCTGCAAAGAAATTTTGAGTTTATTGAACTTCAGTGGTGAAAGTTGAGCCCAATTATTTTTTTAAGTTGACCAAAAAGGCTGGTTTAAGTCAAATATACTTTTTTAAAATAATTTTTTCGGGGTTTTCGCCTTTAATAGACAGGACAGTATTGGCAGGAAAGCAGAGAGAGGGGAAGGATCAGCATAGGACCACAAGTTGGGAATCAAACTCGGGTCGCCATGAAGACCGGAGTGCATGTATCAACGCACTAACCACTACACCACTGGTGCCGACAAGTCAATTATACATCACAGAATAATTTGGCATTTGAAAAGCACATTAAGCAATTTACTTAGCAATGCACATTAATAATCAAAAAAAGTTTTGATATATTAACAGTAGTTGCAAAAAGTTACAAAATATCTTCATTGTACATGATCTTCACTTCAGTGATTTTTGTTATAAAAAGAAAAATCTATAATTTTGACGTATACTGTACGATGTATTTTTGGCTAATGCCAAAATGTACCTGTGCAAGACAATCAAACATTATAATTTACTGTACAAGTTAGATTTTAGTCAACTAAACTAAACTAAAACTAAAATGCATCATAAAAACTAAAATATGATTTAAAATAAATGGCCTTTAGTCAAAAGAGGAAATCTAAATTTGCTGTCAAAATTAGCACTGATCTGGCACATAGCATTTACAATTGCGTACCAGGGACTTTCATTTTACATTGAGTAGCAGGGTTAAAACAGCATGTTACCCTAATCTGTAGCAGGTTAGCACCTCTTTTTCACAGATATTTCTGCATTACAGTGCCAAACATATATGCCATGTAAAATGATGTGGTGTTAGAATGTTAGCCACTTAGCAATCAGCAACTGCATACCACTTTATCACATGCCTTGCCTAAAAACGCTCTCCTAAAGTAAAAGGGGAAATATGTCAAATAAAGGCAGAAATAGTGTTTAATATTCACAGGCTTTGGACAGCCAAGTAAATACAGTGCTGCATAAGTGTTGCGAGGGTAAATATTAATGGAAACATTTCAATTGGAGTTAAGAACAGTTTCATTCTGCATAAGTGTTGCGAGGGTAAATATTAATGGAAACATTTCAATTGGAGTTAAGAACAGTTTCATTTTTTGCCTTTAATATTCAAAAGAAAGTCCTTTCAGTAAACCTTGATGGCAGTTGACAATATATAACATGAGCATACGTAGCGCTAGAGGCTTTACTACAAAAAATGCAAAATAAGCATGTTAACCTAGGGTTTAAGAATGTAAAGTGTGAAAATATCAACACATGAATACTCAGGATTGCGTGTTAACCTTGGGTCAATCGTCAGCAGTGTGAAAAGTGAAGTAGGATAACCCAGGATGGCAGTAATGACCCAGGGTTAACTGTTTCAAGTGTGAAAAGCTCGTAAGAGAATAAACAAGATATTCATGACTTTTTTTCAATATTGCGGTACCAGTGACATGTCTGTATATTGCAGGTTGATGCTAGGACCTTGAATTGTATACAGAAGAGACAAGTGGCAAAAATACATTTACATATACCTTGTTAATCTTGTTCGTCTGAAATTAATGGACGCCCACAACAACAGGCGACGACCTCACAGGTGTTTACTCTACACGAGTCAATAACGACAGAACCCTTCAATTACATTCTACAGGGGATGCGGAAGAAGCATTTGTCTGAGACAATTGGCAGAAGATTGAATTGATTACCTGATTATGAAGAGACAGAGTTATTATTGTCATAACTCACTCCCCATTACAGTTCTTCGGCTCTGCAGACAGGCTATAAAAAGCATTATGGCTGTAATGTGGATATGGTGTGTTTACCACCTGTTCTGGAGGAAATAGCTGGCTTAGTTTAGATATTGTCGATATCATTTTGCCTGGTGGTAAGAGGATATTATTTTTACTGCATATTTTATGTGCCTTTTCTTATTTGAATTAATGAAATGGCTCACCCAGTAATGATATATCCATCATAATCATCTCACCTTCATATCTTTTTGTGACTTTGACTCTTGCAGATTGAAATAATCATCACAAAAGAACTACATTTGTTTGTTTGTATAACTTTATTGTCCAACTGAGTGGGAAATTGTCTTTGGATCAACCAACACAATACATTAGTAATGACATACAATAAAATCACAATCATCACAATTGCACAGATTACATTTTATATAATTGCAAGACTAAGTCCAATCTGCAAAAGTAGAAAGCTAGCATATGTTAACTTGACCACTAATAGGCTTTCAAAAACTCCATCTCGTTTTAACATATTTATTTAATAAAGTAGGTGAGTGGATTGAAAGGGCCAGATTTTCAGCACAAAAGAGAATAAAAGTTAACTATAGTGAGTAGATGGGTTCACTTTTTCAGCATGATGGTAGCAACCTCTATTTAGCAATGTTAATTTTTTATAAAGAAACATGAAAGCTTAAAGAATCACATTAGTGTTATTACTAATGTATTTATTGTAGATTAAAACTTAAAAAGGGTCTAATATTAGCACTCACCAAGCAGACAAATGAGGGTAAAAATCAATGCCATAGTGCCTTAGAAGGAGAACTGATAGAATATATGTTTAAAGAATATAAAGAAATTGTACTGTAATAAAAGAAAAACATGTAAATTGATGTGTTATGTGATTTCATTGGTAAAGAACTAAAAATGTTACAATTTACAACCTGATTAACAATAAGTTACCTTAATATATATGCTGAATAACTGTAAATTCTCTTTCCCACAATTCCCCGAATGACACTTCCTTTTTTACACTTGGTTATTTTTATTATTATTATTTTTATTGAGTTATGCACATTAGAGTTGCATGTTACTTCTAATCTTGATAAATGCATGACTCTAAGTTCATGTGTGTTACCATGATGGTGTTTAGTAGTTGTGTGAATGTCTCTGAGCACCTTCTATAGATTAGTATGCGTCCTCCTCTTGTGGGAAATGTTGTTTGTGATGAGCACTGGTTCATTATATGACTTGCTCATCTAGGTGCTTTTGGTTGTGTTTTTGTCTGTATCGATGCTATGTTGTGAAGATTTTAGTACTTCAAAACATTGGTGTGTGACACAAAAATAAATAAAAATAAAAAAAAACATTAATTTACTGTAAAATTTAGAAAGCCCTTTTACATTCCATCCATAATTTAATAGTTAATTTCTGACAACCATAGCTGCTATTTTTTTACTGTATTTTTTACAGATTGGTTTTTAAAGTATGTTTTACTGTGTATACCAGTACAGAACTTGAACCTGTTCAAGCAACTGATTCTATCCTGTCCTCTTGTGCATTTGTCTTTACTGGATGAGCAGGCTTTATAGGAGACATGAAAGAACCAGTGACATTGAAAAGACAAACTATTCTAGAAATCACAGATTTGAAATGACCGTCTTCTTTGGCTATGTATGGGGTATCTCATTCTTTTGGCCTTCATCTAGACAACTGACTGTTGGAAGGTTTCAGTCAACGTAGAATGGCTCACCATCTTGCAAAGTCAGTGGAAACTATAAAGTTTGGCCGCCAGTGAAATATGGTTTGTCATACAATTAAGTCATTTACACCAGGTAAATTTTATGCTGTGCTTTAGAAAATATCTAACTCATTATAAGGTAAAGGATTAGTTCAACAAAGTCCCCTATGCTGACTATGGAGATTCATAGAGCTTTTGGATTTAATCTAAATAAAATCTACATTTCTGTTCTAAACATAAATGTGAGTAATTAATAACATAATTTTCAGTTAATGAGATAATATTTCACAAGCTACCTAATTAGGTTTTGTTTTTACTATTTTAACCAATCTTTAATATGTTGACTATTTTTGCATTTTCTTTATTGTAAACCCTAAACCTGTGTCATTCTGTCATTTTTCTACTTTGACTTATATAAAGAAACTTACAGTATCATGTAAGAAATGATTTAAATGATTAAATTAATAAATGAGTAATACATGAATACATAACTCACATCACTGACACAATTATCTCTGTTTTCTTCTTCTGTGGAATCTGAATCAGATTTCTAACAACATGATAAGAGCAAATTATGAAAAAAAATGAGCAAATTACTTAATTTACATTCCTCTGACAACAAATAAAGATAAATCAGCCTAAAGCCAAACACACACAGTATACTGACTTATTTCCTACAATACTCACCACATATTGTTTGGCCAGTTGTTACAGTATTTCCACTTTTATTTTTCCCTATAGCACTTTCTGTCAGAACACACTTTTTATAACACTTGCTTAGTTCACTCCTCATGTATTACATTTCTGTTATGTTATGTTATGTTATGTTATGTTATGTTATGTTATGTTATGTTATGTTATGTTATGTTATGTTATGTTATGTTATGTAATAGGTCAATATTTGACTTAAGCTACATAAAAAAAAATCATCTAAGAAATATAAATGAATAAAATAATAATTGAAACAAAAACAAGTCACTTTTCTTACTGTGGAGTCTGAATCAAATTTGAAACACATGAATGTGAGTAAATGATGACAGAATGTTCATTTATGACTTTTTCTTTATACTTTAGTTTACTTCTGAATCTGTAACTGCAAATATTTTATTTCAAGTAAGAAAAAAAAAAAAAGCCAAGCAAAATCCAGGGCAAAAATGACTCATATCCTACAATAAACCTTGGTGCAGGAGATTCAGCACATATTGTTTGGTCAGTTGTTGTCTTCCTTGTATTTCTCCCCTAAAGCACTTGCTGTCAGAAGCGATGCTCTGTATAAACTGTAACACCATACTTGCTCAATCCACTTCACATGTTTTGCATTCCAAAGTTATTTTAATTAATATAATAGTCTTTGACTTAATTAGCTACTTAATTAGGTTTTTTTAATAAGTTTTTTTTTTAATATTTTTACTCATTGTGATTCTTCATTATCACCCTAACATTGTTCTACTTACAAAAAAAAACATCCACGTAAGTGACCAAAACAAAAATACAAATAAACAAACAAACAAATGTGTATATATATATATATATATATATATGTATTTCTCCCCTAAAACATATAAA
>CAIGQQ010036980.1:3274525-3286270 GCA_903798035.1 Danio albolineatus | reverse complement strand
TTATTATTATTATTATTATTATTATTATTATTATTATTAATAATCATGCTGTTATTATTATTATTATTATTATTATTATTATTATTAATGATAATAATATTATTACACTGTTACTTAACTAGCAAATTATCATTTGTTTTATTTTTTGTAATATATTTGATGGAGTGAGTGACAAACCGAAGGACTGACATATATATTATATTGTAGATATATATTATAATATACATTTGATGCTAATTATATTTTGCTAGCATGTATATTTGATTTATTTAATGTTAAACCATTACAATTAAACCATTTCATTAAACATAAATTATTATGGATTATGGTATGAACAAATTAAAAAGCTTGATATGAGTAAGTTCTTCTTTTGCAGGTCTATTTTTTGTTAAGAAATCCAAGTCAAAAAATAGGTTGCGATCTGCATTTGAAGTTCACTTTAAGAAACAATATATGTTGATGATATGCAGTGCTGGACTCTAGCCGATGATATGGCTTGTCATTATTCTAGTGTTGCAGCTGTGCATTTCTGCATCCAATCTTGCGGTCAGAGCCATTAGAGCTTGCTCTGTGCCGCTGCTGAGGCAACTTTTCCTCTTTTTTTCCCCTCTTCCCTCATCTTCTCTCTCTCTCTCTCTCTTTCTCTCTCTCCTGCTCGGCTGGTGTGTAATTGGGCCTCAAGTAAATGGAGATTTGTATGGAGATCAGCACTCACCGTATCCACACATACAGACACACACACACACACACACACACACACACACACACACACACACGAGAGACAGCTTTTAATCAATGGCCAGGATGAGCGAACTAGCATACGATAAAAACCCACCATTCTGGCATCAGCTTTGACCAGTGCAGAGTCCTTTGTGTCCCAGCTTCTGTAATTGTCTCAGTATCTGATTTCATTTGACTTTTCGATAAGAATAACCTCATTGGCTCTGCCTTGATATTTCCAATCCCATCATCCCTCGGAGAATGATTAACTCTCCTCCTGGCTGCAAACGGCCGTCATTGAGGCGTAAAATATTATTTGTATTACCCGGCGTTTCCGCGAGCCTCAGTTGAGATCTTTGGCAGATGAGCTGGAAATAAACAGTGTGTGTGAGGGGGGTGGGGGGAGCCGGCGAATCAAAGCTCCTAATATTAAATGATACCATATTAATTAGGGACAGGCGAGAAGTAATGCATCACGTCTTATTGAAAAGGGCCCTGGAGGATTAAATTAGACTCGCGGGGACGGGGCTAAAAATCACCTAACCTTTTCTGGGTTTTAATATGAGCTGTCGTTAAGACGTGGAGGGTTTCAGTGAGGAGCTCCACTCCTCCTCTCTAATGATCATTATGGTCTGTGTAAACTGAGAAGCTACTGTTTGCTCTTCCCAATCCCACTCCAAAGGGTCATTCTTCTTCATTATCGCCGTCACAAAGTGCCCGGCGATTATTGTGTAATCCAATTTGTTGTATCATTTTCAACAAATTGCTCCAGTCTTCTTTTCGCTGAGGAAGAATGTTTATGAGCGCAAATGTCTGCGTTTGCACACTATATGCTTTTAAGACGCCAATTTCCTTTGCCTTGCTAGTTAGCAACGATGAAATTATATTTTGCCAGGCTTTTATTCTCCGCGGTATTAGTTTAGCGAGGACATTTCTGTCAGAAAGCGCTTTTTAAAATGCTGTTTTTTAATTGCCTCGCTGAATCAGAGCTCCAGGGATAGGCCGCGGCCTTTGCTAATGGACTCCCTCATTTGAGCAGGTAAGACAATTAGCCATATTACTGAGCCCACTTAGCTACAGGCTAACCTGTGCACTTCCAGCCCAAACAAGTTGTGACTGCCAAAACGCAAGATTGGTTAAAAAGGGGATTGTTTGCATTTCGAATGCTACCATGTTTGTTTACTTGTTTGTTTTTTGTTGTTGTTGTTTTGGATTTGAATGTAATCAATCGGCTAATGTGTTTATTCTTTACAATAAGGATAATAACAGTGATGTAAGCAACAAATGAACAACATTTAAATTTATAAATATATATATTGTCACACAAGTAGCGGTGCAATGTGGCTGTATATCGGCACTGGTGGGAGGCATGCCGAGTACCTTAGTGTCCCACCAGTTATGATATACAGTCACATTGCACTGCTACAAGTGCGATATTGCGTTTATACAACAGTTCGATGGCATGATAGTGTATAAAAAAATCAAACACGGAGAGTCTAAAAACCCTTTTGTTTGAGAAACTACTTTCTTCCACCATCATTCATGTCAGAACAGCAGAAACCAATGCTACTTCTCCAACGTCACTTTAGAGCTAGTATTTTAATGATTCTCTAGCACGTCTAAAGAGATAACAAAATAGGTAATTTTGCTCACATTTCAACATTATAAGGCTGAACAACATGAAATACCATCAGTCTACAGAGATATCGTAAGTGTTTCGTTGCAATCGGGAAATCACAATAATTAACCTTGAAAAAAACAGCACAATCACTACAAGATTGCTGTTGTGTTTACGATAAGGAAAAACGCTAAACACATGCGGGCATCTCTTCTTTCTGTTTACTGAACTAGTCTGCAGTAACGAAAACAGGAGACTCATTAGAAACAGATGGCCAACTAAAGAGTAACTCAGGATTATACAAAGAGGGGCCAACACAAAATACATACATTCCTGATATGAGAGTCCCATCTAACACTTAACACAATACAATTACTACGGTATAAATACAGCACTACAACATACAAAAGAGAGAGATTGACTCACCAGTTTTATAATGATTTGGTCAGCTGTAGTTTAAAACTACTTTGGGTTTTCCTCCTCTAAGGGCTTTTTATGCGGTCTCTGATTTTCCTGATGTTTTTATCAAATGTTACTGTTAGAAGTAACAGTGTGTGTGTATGTTTTTTTTAAATTGAAATTTCTAAATCAATTTCTGAATAAATAAGCTTTCTATTGATGTATGGTTTATTTGGATATTACAGCATTTGATCGAGACAAAACATTTGACAATCTGGAATCTGGGGATTCAAATATTGAGAAAAACACTTATAAAGCTGGCCAAATTAAGTGCTTAGGAAATGTTTTTATGGAACATTATCCTTACCCAATATTGTAATGATTTCATTTTGACTCATAGATTGTATTTTGCCAAAAATAAACCCTTACAACATATGTCTGGCTTTGTCATCCAGGGTCACATTTATTTATTGTTAGTATTTGAAAATCAGAACATAATAAATGACAAATTGTATTAAATAAGTTATTTTATTTAATAATAAAAGATTAGTTTGAGATCCAGCAGGAACAGGACGTCAACATGACATCAGATTGATGTTGTAGCTCAATGTCGTAGGGACGTTGCATTTTGTTTGCAAATGACGTTGAGAAGTTAAATTTTGATTGCCATAATAAATAAATAAATGTCAGTATTTGACGTCAGTATGATGTTGACTCGGCGTTGCATTTTGGTCACTTTTCAACACAACCTAAAATCAACCAAATATAGGTTATTGAATGCCAAATTAATGTTGTCCTTTGACGCTGGCAAGACATTAAATTTTGGTCACCTGACGCCTCAACCTAAATATAACCTAATATTAACGTTTTATGTTGTTGTGTGCCTGCTGGGGAGGGTCAAACTATTATTTATTTATTTATTTATTTATTTATTTATTTATTTATTTATTTATTTATTTATTGAGGTTGGTTGGTTGGTTGGTTGGTTGGTTGATTGATTAATTAAATGATTGATTAAATGATTGATTGATTGATTGATTGATTGATTCATTCATTCATTAAATGAATGAACTTTTAACTTGAGTGTTTTTTTAGTAGGAACCCATAGAGAGTTATTGTAATAGAAAGTTAAGTCATCTTACAGCCATTTTCTTTTTGTATATATAAAAAAATAATAAAAAGTGTTTTAGAGAGCCAGAACAAGTAGAATGCAGATAGTTCATAATAAAAGTATGAATCTTTATCTGTTTTCTTTTCTCCTTTCTTTTTTCATAATATATATATATATTTTTTTCATGTAAAAAAATCATTAGCCATTTCATGAGAATAACTAAAGACTCGGTTGACAACTCAGACAATAGAAGCAATCACAATCAACAAAAGAGCAATACTAAGTGCTATGACTAGTCCGAGCCGGTCTAACACATTACACAGAACAATGATTGCATAAAACAGAGCAGAATAATATACAATAGAACAATAACAGAATAAAGAGTGTTAGTGTTAGATGACTGCATAATGAAAATACCAGTCCCGGGTTTGATTCCAACCAGAGGCGAGTGCGTTTAACCTTGGCGGTGATTGAGAGGCAGATGGCGCACCCTTATGTCTGTTGAGCATAGGACTGTGCTAATGAAGTGATGTCTCCATAAACAGCAGACATGGGGTCAGTCGGGCTGCTGCGGCCCAGAGAGGAGCTGTTGTTGCAGCAGTGGACGAGCCTCTGGAGGACTAAATAATGAGCACTTGCTGGCCCTCTGCTGCCAGCTCTCAGCCCTCAGGGACATGACAGAGAAAAAGACCAAACACACACCTGTACACAGAAGGACAAATGCATAGACGCACTTGTGCCGACTGAGAACCTCCTATAAATACAGATGCACAGCAAGCAGGGCACACAAATACCCGTACACAGAAAAGCAAATACATATATTTACCTTCAGATTCAGCTGCTGGATTTGTTGGAGCTCAGAAATACCAGGGAATATGAATAATGGAATAATGGCTGGCACAATATATGTACGCAATGCAGATCATTCATTTGAACTTAGTCAAACTCAGTTTAAGTTTGTAACAGGTATAAAATAGGGTAAATGTTTCTATATAATAATAATAATAATAATAATAATAATAATAATAATAATAATAATAATAATAATAATAATGATAATAATAATAATGATAATAATAATAATAATAGCGCAGTAGGTAGTGCTGTCGTCTTACAGCAAGAAGGTCAGTTGGCCTCGGCTGGGTCAGTTGGCATTTCTGTGTGGAGTTTGCATGTTCTCTGTGTGTGCGTGGGTTTCCTCTGGGTGCTCCGGTTTCTCCCACAAGTCCAAAGACATGCGGTACAGGTGAATTGGGTGAGCTAGATTGTCCGCAGTGTATGTGTGTGAATGAGAATGTATAAATGTTTCTCAGTGATGGGCTGCAGCTGGAAGGGCATTCACTGCGTAAAACAAATGCTGAATAATTCATTCCACTTTGTCGACCCCGGATTAATAAAGGTACTAAGCCGAAAAGAAAGAAGAAATAATAAGAATAATAATAAAATATTATTATTATTATTATTATTATTTTTATTATTATTATTATTATTATTATTATTAATAATTATAATAATACAACTCAATCACAACATACATACATTTTCCATTAAAAGAATAGTAAAAAAAAATAAAAAGAAAAAGAAGCTAAGCAATCATTTTCCCGTATGTGGTTTTAAATAAAATATAATAGTTTGAAGAATGCTGGTTGCTGGGGCTCATCCACATCCATAGTAGGAAGTCAATTGCTCCAAGCTTTTTTCAATTTATCTTTTTTTTACTTGGTTTTGAAAAATTAAGGGCAGTGATGGGAATAATGGCACTACAAATAAACAACGTTACTAACACTGATACTTTTTTCAGTAATGAGTAATCAAATGAGTTACTGTTTTTCCCATTATAACGCCATTGCCGTTACTAACAATAAAATGAGCGTTACTAATTGAGAACACTGAAGTGTTTTTTTTATGCGAGCAGCACTTCTTTCAGCCACAGGACCTCTCTTTCTCTGGAGTGGGTGTGTGTGTTCTGGTCTGGGGCGGGACACATAACCAACCAGCAATGATGACTGGTGTGTCTGTGAACATGGTATAACTGAGAACGTGATAATTGGTTTAAAGTACATTTCAATCATTTGGCAATCAAAGGCAGAGCAGTGCGGGTGCACACACAAGCACATGCACAGTCAGTCGCACACACCAATGATCCAGAGTCAGAAGACAAATCCAACATGTTCAAAGGTAGTTTTTGCAAACTAGAAATATAATCACTACTTTTCCCTTGTTGAGGTGTAAGGCAAGAATTGTTATGTATCATGCAACCTATGTCCAGGAAAAAAGAGTCTCTCTGCGTCTGTGTCCAATAATACTATTCTAATGAATAGACATTGTCACATGCCACCACAAAAGTATTGGCTAAGAATGTTGTGATAACATGAACTCTGCTACCAAATGAGGAGACAAAGCCACAACATCAAAACAAATAAAACTTGATTTTTCTCTACTGCAAACTCTGACTACTCAGGCAGAATTAAACAAAATATTATCTACATATATAGCTGAGGACATGTACAATGTTTTATAATAATTTTATAGTCATTTGACAAATAAATTTTTTTAAAAGTAGCTCAGTAGTTACTCTCCCTGGTAATTAGTTACTTTAATAATAATCAAACTCGGTTATTTGTGAAAATGTAACTAGCAACTGTAACTAATTACTCTTTTAAAGGAAAGTGCCCAACACTGGCGAAGGGTAAGCAGATAATGGCAGAATTTACATTTTTGTATGAACTAAAATTAGCCATGAAACATTATTAGCCATTAACTAGTTCAGCTAAAATGAGAATTGCAACATTAAGTCAACAACTTTGATTTAATATTTAATATTTAATATTTTGAAGGCAAATGGACAAAATTGCATACTTAGTAGTTTATACATGCTTTTTAAATATTATTTTCTATTATATTACATTTAATTATTATTTATTTATTTATTTTTATATATTTTGTTGCAAAAATTGTTTAATTTTTCTAAGGAGTAAAAAAAATTGTAATTCATAAGGGGGGTACACTGTAAACATGCTGGGACAACGTGAGGGAATTAGGTTAGCTTTGCAGTTTTTACAAATTTAAGTGGATTGAACATAAAACAATTAAGTTGTTAAAGAAGTAGTTTGAACTGCAAGCACCTTTTTTTTGGAGTTTATGTTTTAGACACAATATTGTCAATATTGACTGTTTTACCTCTATTTCATTAACAAAAATAAATCTGAACAAAGATCACTCAGTAGTACAGTACATACAGTAGTTTCATTGCTGAATGATTAATCCTTTTTGAACAAATCTGTTGAGTCATTGATTAAATGATCAAATAAAAGAAAATGCCCTTGCTATATTCTTAAATGAATCAGTCTTCTGAAATAAACAATTGAAAGAATGACTTACTCATAAAGAAAACAGTCACTTGATGCCACCTTTTCTAACTTTTGAATAATAAAAACAAATGCAAAACATTAGCTTATAACATTATTTATGCATGTTTGAACATCATTAATGTAAAATGTCTAAATGCCAGTTCAGCTGCTTCCATTTCCCCCTGCAGTGAAAAGATGGAATTTTAAACATTTAGACATTAGGATGATTGTACCTTGTTTTTATATTGATTTTTTGCTTCTGATTACTTTATACATTCATTGGTGTTTGATTATAAAGCTTTGCACATGGGGTGATGTTGAAGCTTCATTAATTTCTTCTGGTTCCAGTGAGTGCTTTTCTCTGTAATTGGCCAAGCGTCTGCATTAACTTTAATAGGTAACTAATAACTGATAAAGAGCAGCTTCCTGACGAGCAAAGTATATTTATATTGTAAATCTAAAAAATTTAATGTTTGTATTATCCCAGATTGCTGTAAATAAGCCTATGATTGGACAGAGTTTTATTTATTGCCCTAGTTATTACTAATAGTCAACAGAATAGGAGACTGTAAAAGTATGAAAAAGAAACTACAAGTTTTATTTTCAGTGTGTGCAGAATACAATCTCAATATCTTTTCATGTGTTTCCTTTTATTTAAGCTCAAATCCAGCTGCAGTGTGTGATGGCGCGAGGCATCTTTATTATGAGAGCTCCCAAGGAAGAAATAGAATAGGCATCTGAAGTCATTCACAGGCAGATATAAAAAGTGCACAATCTCCAAACATCTCCTTTAAAGCACAAATGAAACAAAGAATTCAGTGTCCGTGGCAGGAAGCTACTCCTTATCAGTTAACTTTTGAAGATAATGCCGACACTCCTGCAATTACGGAGAGAAGCACTGCCTGGAACCAGAAGAAATTAATGAAGCTTCAACATCACCCTTTGCACAGCATATCAGCCATATGGAAACTGCATATATTAGTTTTAGAAGACAGAATCAATACAAAACCTGTGTTGAAGAAGGCAAATGAATAGATATAGAAAAAATATGTATTAATTAGAGGTGTGCGATATTTATCGGCTTGTACGGTAATTGTTTATTCTTCTCTCCCCAATTTTCTCACTCAATCAACGTGGTGCAATTACCAAAGCAAAATAAACTAGGTAGATGTTATTCTACTGACGTTATTCTTCTTATCTTTCCATCATTAAAATATTATATAAATACTAAAAATAAAAAATGCTTTAAAATATATATATATATATAACAGCATGTAATACAGCATGGAAAGAATTATGAGGTTGGTGAGGGAAATGGAACACAGCTCATTAAGTCAATCTAATAAATTAGGATGATTTGTATTCCAACCTAATGATTTGTTTCATTGTTTTTTAGTGGATCATCCCCAAACTGCAAGTCCCACCTACAATTTAATACATGAGTAATGATAATGACAAAGAAGCAACATCATTGAAATCGCTTTGAGAATTGTTTCTTTTATCCGGCTGATTAATGCTTAAACAGTGTTGATTAGAATCTATTGAAATATAAGAATGTGTGCTTTAAAATGGATATTTTATCCAAAAATTAACATTTCGTCACCATGGAATGATAAGGTTCTGTCTGCGTTCTGGATGATTTTGAGAAATTGAGCTTCAAAGTTTTTGCATTCCATAGCAAACAGTACATAAGTAACATTTTTTTTTTAAATAAAAAGTCTTAAAATGTAAACACCTCATAAATAAAAACATCCCATAATGTAAATAAGTTGTCAATTAATAAGAATATGTATAACTCAGTTTTGACAGAAATGTCAGATGGAACCTTATATTTCCAAGGTGACGATTTGCTTACAGTTTACTCACTCTCAAGTAGTTCCAAACCTTTATGAGTTTCTTTCTTCTGTTGAACACAAAAGCAGATATTTTGAAAAAAACAAACAAAAAAAAAAAACTGAGAAACCTGTTACCGTTGACTTCCATAGTGAGAAATACAAATATTAATATTAACCTTCATGCTTAAGGAAGTCAATGATTACAGGTTATGAGCATTTTTCTAAATATATTTTGTGTCCACCAGAAGAAAAAAGAACTCAAAGAAGGAGTAAAAGATGACATGATTTTCATTTCTAAACAACAATGCAGAAAAGCATTGGGGATTTAGTGATGGTTTTGAATTTTTTGTCTTGCCTCAATTCTTTTAAAGCTGCAGTAAAAAAGTAAACAAATAAAAAAGTTAAAAAATGGTGCATTGTTTTTATATGACTACGCTGCCTATGATAGGTAAAGTCAGAATTACTTTAAGCAGATTCACTGTTAGATGCACTCAAACCATCAAAAATAGCAAAAGCTGACAGGTGTGTGTGTGTCAATACACAGCAGTTATCATCATTTATTCTATAACAACACCAAACAAATGATCAGTTCCAGAAAAAAAAAGTTTTAGAGGTTTCAAAGAGGTTTAAAATAGACACACATACACACAAACACACCTACACATACACACAGGTTGTAAATTGTACTATATATGTAGATGTCTAAACAATTATATGCTATTACAATTGCATTTTGGGGCAGCACAGTGGCACAGTGTGGTTTGCACTGTCACCGCACAGGTTGCTAGTTCGAGTCCCAGCTGGTCTAGTTGGCATTTCTGTGTGGAGTTTGCATGTAGAACATGTGTTCGTGTGGGTTTCCCCCCGGGTGCTCTGGTTTCTCCCACAATCCAAAGACATGCACTATAGGTGAATTGAATCAACTAAATTGACCAAAGTGAGTGTGTGGTACTGGGTTGCAGCTTGAAGGGACATCCGCTGCTTAGAACATATGCTGGAATAGTGGAATAGTTCATTCCTCTGCGACCTCTGAAATAACGACGAAGGAAAATAAATGAATGAATGAATGAATAAAATTGCATTTGAGAATAATTTTAAACATTGTTTTTTATAGCAAAGTGCTAAATATGAAATTTTATTGAAATCTGTGAGTTTTTGCTCCCATACTGCAGTTGAACAATATACCTAGTTATGTAGAATGAGCTGTATCTTTTTCTTTAACTTTTTTTTCTCTGTAGTCAAGACCTTGAAGTATATGGCTGTACAGAAAACTTTAAAATCTAAATCCACCGTCAGAAAGAAGTGTGAATAAAATTACCCTCAATCTCCCACCTATGAATAATAATAACAAGGAAAAGCAATAATAAATGACATATACTGAAACTAAGCAAGCCTACGAGAACAAACATGCAAATTCATTAGATTTCCTGACATGTGCCAGATCCACATTCACAAGGGTCCTTCAGATCCTCACTGACTATTATAAATAACAATTTAAAAAGGTGTACATTTATTATAATTTACCTCACATGCTCAATCCTAAAATAATGTAAGAGCTCCTTAATAGGACTTTAATAAAGTTTTCTATTCTTAAACTGAACTGTCCTGGGTCTTAACAATTGTTCATTATACATAAATAAGAAGGTGCACTTTAAAGGTTAAGTAAACTATCTAGTGTTTTCAATTACCTTGTTTTAAACACGGACAGTCATATCTAAGGGAAAACTTCATTGCCCATAAGAGTTATGCTTTAGTTCTTCTTGAGAGGAGGCAAATTAAGCACACTTAAGAAAGTACTTGTGGCACATCAGAGTCCTTGTCCCACACTTGTGATCTCCACATGAGATAAGACTTGCTTTCCTGTGTTAATATCCTTATTACTTCAAGTTAATAAATGAAATACATATAATGCATCTTGGGATATAAGAGGAATTGCATGTCAATCTTGATTTTTTTATTTAATCTGAAGTGGTCTAAAGTGGTCTAAAACAAGCCGTTCAACTTTTGTCAGACCCCATAGTGCATGAAGGACTAGTTACTTATTGTAAGAAATGAAGGGATGTCCTACACATTTTAAAAAAGTCACATTTGGTGAAAGCATGATTCTTAAGGGTTTTTTTTTTTTTACAACTTAATTGTTTTGCGTTCAATCTACTTACATTTTTAAGTGTTGTGATAACATGAAGGAATTGCGTAGAACCCAGGTTTATTTACAGTGTATTATCAAGTGTATAGTTTTTAGTAACGTACTTAATCGTATGTACTTGCATTTGTTTCAAAGGGACACTTCTGGATGTTTTTTTTTATGAGACTGTTATTATCTTTAATATTATTACTTTATGCAATTGCATCTGCAATTGTAATATATATGACACTGTGTTATTCAAACTTTTACTATGTGTAATTTAATGTGAGCCCGACCCATAATTGGGAAACATCCATACACACTCATTCACACACATACACTACAAACAATTTAGCTTACAAAATTCACCTATACCACATGTCTTTGGACTTAGGGGGGAAACTGGAGCAACCCGAGGAAACCCACTCGAACACGGGAAGAACATGCACACAGAAATGCCAACTGACCCAGACGAGGCACTAACCAGCGACCTTCTTGCTGTGAGGCAATCGTGCTACCCACTGTGCCACTGTGACGCCCAATAATAATAATAATAATAATAATAATAATAATAATAATAATAATAA
>CAIGQQ010036980.1:3243896-3259775 GCA_903798035.1 Danio albolineatus | reverse complement strand
CAATCAATCAATCAATCAATCAATCAATCAATCAATCAATCAACCAATCAACCAATCAACTAATCAATCAATCAACCAATCAATCAATCAACCAACCAACCAATCAACCAATCAACTAATCAATCAATCAATCTACCAACCAACCAAACAACCAATCAATCAATCAATCAAACAAACAAACAAACAAACAAACAAACAATCAAACAATCAAACAATCAAACAATCAATCAACCAATCAATCTACCAACCAAACAACCAATCAATCAATCAAACAATCAAACAATCAATCAATCAGCATACAAAAGTAGCATGTTGACTCACTGATCATTTAAGGGCCTGATAATGTTGATGCGATTTTGGGACGCATGTCTGAACATTGAACTTTTGAACCGTCACATTAGTTGGGTGTTGATTTTGGTATCTCATTCTGCAGTCTTGCATTTGTTTGTTTAATACCAAACTAGACTTTCTCCATGGTATAATTAAATCAGCTCTAATGTACTATTTATGCATGCAGCCTCTGCATTATTCAAACAACACTTTTGCACATTATTGCATTTTTGTTGAAACACAAGAACTTGTGAGGTTGCCATTATTGAACAGCAAAACGTTCTACCCAAAACCCCTCCCAAGATGCCATTTATTATTAATTTATCCCCCGCCACCTCAAAAAAAAAAAAAAAAAAAAAAAAGAGCACAGAAAAGCTATTCAGAATGTGTTTCTTTAGAATGCTGCATTAGCATTTTACTCAACATGAGCAAAAAACATTTTTCAGTACAAGCATTAAAAACAACAACACTCTTGTTTGTATTATTGCTTGGGATGGCAAGGCATTGTGCTGATATGATGGTGAAGAGGAGGGAAAAAAAAAGTTTTATCCTCTTGGTGCCGTGGTGAAGATGCTGGGCCAGCTGTATTGTTTGTTTGCCGGGAGAGATCCATCAGTGAAGCAGAGAACAAAACCAACCACAAAATATAACCTGCATTACACTGATGAGGAAATATAAGAAATCAAGAAAAAAGCAACAGGGTCAATAGGGCCTTTCTGACTAAAGACGACGGGGTGCCAGCAGGAAATGAGTTGGACAGGACTCAGTAATTAGTTGATCGAGAAAATAATGAGATGTCAAAGATGACGTGGAATAAAATTAGTTTTCCAAAAGCATGCTATTCATATTACTGTAAACAATTCATCCATGCATGTTAGTTTTTTAAATCATTTATTTATTTGTTAGTTTGTTTGTTTATTTGTTTATTTGTTTGTTTTTATTTTTATTTATCAGTGAACTTACAGAATTCTTTAATTACTTAGTCTGCTTAAACTGCTTCACTTGGCTAAACGTAATAATACAAAAGCACAGACTTCTCACAACTTCCATTATTTTGTGCTTTTAAAGATATATTCTGTCAATCTCAGTAATCTCAAAGTTCATCACTAAATTAATCTCAATCAGCTTTTAATCTTTTTTTTTTTTACTATTATGTTTGTGGTATAATATTGTTTACCAAAAGATTCAAAATGGAAGTGACCAAGGAATGTTTAGTTTTAGATAATGCTGTAAATGCCTGCTTATGCTTGTAGTGAAATAGTATAACATTACACAGAAAAAATTTAGTAAGTTTTTTTTTTTTATGTTAACATAACAAAGTGACAAAGCGTGGCATATACCCATGGAGATATTTTGATTGATCATATTATTATTATTTTTTTAACATTATTGTATACTGTATTGTATATTATTGTAACCGTTTACATAAAACCAAGTCACTAGCAAAATGTGGTAACACTTTACAATAAGGTTCTATTGATTAATGTTAGTTAATTCATCTACTGACAACAAACAATGAACAATACATTTATTACAGCATTTATTCATGTTAGTTAATAAAAATTAAGTCATTTATTGTTTGTTCATATTAACTCACGGTGCATTGACTAATGTTAACAAGCAATAATTTGTAAGTTAACAATGCGTTAGTAAATGTTGAACTATGATTAATATATGTTGTACAAGTATTGTACTTTATAAGTTCATATTAGTAAATACAGTAACTTACATTAACTAATGAAACCTTATTGTAAAGTGTGACACAAAATGTTGCCAACTGTGCATCTTTAAGCAGCACATTAGTATTTTGTAACTGAATTGTTTGGGTTTTTAAACAAATGGCTACTCATAAACAACTTCAGATTATAACAGCTCCCATTACAGTCTGTAAAAACACTATGACTATGACTTTTTTATTCTGTTTTTCAGAAGCTTCATCTGAGTTGGTATTTAGGTATAATTTTTTTACAGATTACTGCAACTTTCAAAAAAGCTGGATAATGCTGGATAAAAAGCTGTATATTTAATAACAGAAATGTATACAGGATTGAAAAGACATAAAGGTGAGTTTGACAGTCTTGCCATTTTATTAATAAAAATTAAAAATAATAATATTTAAACAAACTAAAGTCATTAAAGTAGTTTGAGTCATTTATTAATTTAATTAATTCAAATGGCTGTTCATTTAAGGATTAGGTAAATTACCATCTATATGAATGAACTACTACAGATTCATTCAGAAATTCATTTACTGTGTGTGCGTGCGTGAGTGTGTGTGTGTGTGTGTGTGTGTGTGTGTGTGTGTGTGTGTGTGTGAGTGTGTGTGTGTGTGTGTGTGAGAGAGAGAGAGAGAAGACATATATATATATATATATGTTATACAATATATGACATACATGTAATACTGTATATATGACATACTTTTTAGACAAAATTCTCATACAGGGGCATGTTTGCTTCTATCTTGATTTTTTAAGAGGATATCAAGTTTTAGACAGTGAGTTTTTGCCCTGGAACACAGTTATCACCAATCAACTGTATGAAATTAAAGATGACTTACACAGGCCTATGGGCAGCGTGGGGGTGTTAACTTTGTTAGAAATGGAAAATCGACAGCCCTAATTTTACCATTAAAAAAAGAAATACCTTGAGGCAAAAAGGGGGACAGTTGAAACAAACTCATTTCAACATTATGTCGATTTGAGCTTAACATTGAACCTAGAATATTCTTTAAAGTCAACTTAATGATCAAGCCTGCTCTCCAGCTGTAGAAGTTAAACTAACACATTTGAAATGTGTTCCAACATTTGCACAATCACATTCCGAAGGCGTCTGGTTACATAACTCAAGCATTTCACAAATGTTTGTCTGATGATGTTAGTATCAAAGAATGCATTTTTATAGCCAAACAGCGCCATTACTTAAATGACCCCCTTTGACTGATAGAAAACATTATGTTCATTTCATTGTGGTGCCGTGACGTGTGACGTCTCTATCATTGCAAATTGTGTGTGAAATGCAAGATCTACAGGAGCAGATTGCACCTCTTCCCTCAGGTAAGAAGCGAATAGGAAGCCCTCCAAGAGGAACAGCCATGAGGTTAATTAAGCAAAGTGTATTCGGGGTTACGGTTCAAATGAAAATACAAATGACATCTGCTATCGTTTGTCAATGTCGCTCGCTCTGCATGCCTATCAAGCAATCATTGTGTTGCGAAACTGCAGGCAAAAGGTCATGCGACGAAACAGAAAGCACACCGCCTCCATTTGTCTCTGGTGATACGAAATGCATTTACTTGGATGACAACTTTTGTCTGTAGCGTGTGGCTGGTGCTAGAAGAGCTGCTTATTCACTTTCTCTTCCTCTGTGATTCGATCAACACAACAAGCTAACGTTGTTACGCTGCAATATTGCTACATTCTGACTTATTGTGGGGATTGTGTAGTGTACGCGCGCAAATATTTATCTGTAACTTTGCACCAGGAGTCAAGAGGTTCCCAAGTTTCATCCATGGATGAAATTGCTCGTACATTCCGGATTTTCATATCTCTGTGACTCCGTCCCCTGTGCTGCTTGCATGTAGATAGGCGGTGGAAATATATTCTCTCCGCAGCATCTTAGAGAAATTATTCTAGGTTCAGTACATGTTAAAGTGGTAGTTCCACCTAAAAATGGAAATTTACTCACTATTTACTCACCCTCAAGTAGTTACAATCCTTTTTTATGAGTTTCTTTCTTCTGTTGAACACAGATCTTGAAAAAAGCTCAAAAGCTACAACCATTGACTTTCAGAAATCAATTACTTGGAAGTCAATAGTTGCAGGTTTTCAGCTTTCTTTAAAATATCTTCTTTTGTGTTCAACAGAAAAAAGAAAGTCAAGCAGGTTTAAAACAAGTGAATGGTGAGTAAACGAATTAATTCCAGTTTTGTGTGAATTAATAATCCCTTTAAGCTCAGTCACTAGTATTTGTACATGGCATCATTTTGTAGTGCATGAGGCCATTTTTGTATAGTCTTGGAAAGAAATGTGAGCTATGTAAACCTTTTTGCAGTTGATTTGTATAGTTATTGGTCCTATACAACAATTCAGAGTCTATTTATTTTTAAACAAGGATGAAAAGGTGTAAATAAATCAACTTGAACTTTTTTTTATTTTATTTTGAAAGACCTTTAATGTCACTTTAACAGACTGAGACGTTTCATATTATGCACTGAATTCTTATCTAATTCATTAAAAATATAGTATTGCGTTTCTCTCTTCAAAAGGGTCTTTTCATCTCAAAGCTGTTGTTTCGAAAAAAAGCTTTTAGTTTTTATAAGTCTGTGTTCTTCTTTTGCAGTGTTACTGTATGTCTGCAGTAAACATTTTCCACAGATTAGTACAATAATGTGAATACTTGCATTAAATTAGATTAAAGCATTTGTATTTTCACCCCGCTAATTTGTCTGACCCATCACTGTGTTATTTATTGAGCTTGTTTCGAAAAGATGCATTCTGCATTTAATACAAAATAGTGATATTATTATCAGACAAGAGCTGCGCAGGTTACACTTACCATAAAATTGCAGAAGACATTTGAAACACTTAAATAAGTGCTTGGGCGATCAATCCTGGACTCCCTCAAGTAGTCAGAGTGATACAGGTGTCTTCAAACCATTAAGGCTGATGACACCACCAACTTATCCAGACATGAATTATTAAATGTAATAATGGATTATTTATAAAAGCAACCATCCACGCGGAGCTGATGTGTTCAGTTTAGTTTTGATGGAAATGCCATTCAATTTATGCTACGCTTCTCATTCGTTGGATTACATTTGATCACGTTATTTGAATACAGGGACTAAAAGTAGAGTATGGTTGGATGAACAAAGCCAGACAGCAGAATGCTAAGTATGGGTATTAGCGTCTGGTTTGTCTCTTCCTCTGTCAAACAAGCGAAAACTGAGAAACCGCAGACCGGCTGAACGAAAGCCGCGAGAGAAAGCTTAGTGTCAAACTACTTTAAATATGTCAATGTAACCAGAGAAAAGCCATTTAAATAAAACAACCAGTGTGTGGCTCTCAAATTGTGACAAAGTATTCAGAGATATCTACAGTGTTTGGCCCATAACTCTCGTCTTCTGTAAAAATGTTAAGTGGGACCCATTTTGTGAGATTTGCTTAATAATTTAATACGGCCTTAAACCAATTCACTTCAAGTGCCCAGATGGTGTTTTTATTAGGCAAATGTTCAGTACTCAAGTAGAATAATTTACACACCTTAAAAAAAAAAGCCCTGCTAGAGCACCTTCAAGCTCTGCAATCTACTGAACTCAAAACTGTTCACCACATGCTGCTGTGCTGATATTCGGCTGAACAATAAAATGAAAAGAAAAGACAGAAAAGTCTGTCTGTAGATGGCTTTGTGGACACTTTTAAAACTGCTTCTGACATCGTGAACTTAAGTCAACAAACTGATTCCTCAAAGACTCGTGATCAATCCACAATGCTTCTTTTTTTCAAGTATTTGTGTCTACAATGTGGATGTGGAGTGTTTCGCAGCTTGAAGTTTGGAGCTCATTGAAATTTGGTGGAGTGGTACAGTGTGCGCTATCAGTACCTATTATACTTCTTGTTTTAATGTGAATCGAGAATAAAGTTGTACCACAATAGCCTCTTTAAGCGGTCCGCTATTTAGTATTCACAGAAGAATGTCAAAAAGTCAGGTAAACGAATTGGTCTGTCCTAATTGGCATAAAAGAGCACGTTCACATTTCTCTCATGTTTCTTTTGATTGGATCAGACTGGCGTCGTCCTTCTGATATGGAAATTGAGCTACCAACTCAGATGAGCGAGAAAATGTCAGCGTCATTAAAATGTGGACGACGGCCTTTTGATTACTTTCATTCTGGGCGAAAAGACTGTCGCAGGGGAAGTAAATTATGAATAACTTGGAGAGCTATATTTGTTTCTCACTGGTTTAAAACAGTTACGTCAGATGGAATACAGGTCTTTTACAACGGATTACAGAGGGTAACACGGCCGACTCAGCTATGATCAAAAGAGAGAGAAACAAGTGAAGTGTGAAATAGCTTCCCGCGTTGCAGACTATAGTATGCACTCAGTTATATGAGACATTTTTTGCCTACAGGCAACCTACCTCATTATTAATGGGAAGACCCAGTCAAGAGTTTGCACTTCACACCAGAACCACCATTACAATAATTTTACCATAGCTGGGCAGTGTTTAAACATCTGTAACTCTGTGTGTTTTGTGCCTGGTGTCTCAGGAATGCAAGGGAATTTGTGGGCATGTTGGATCTCACTTGATTTCATGATGATCTTGCAAATCACTACTTCTGGTACTGGCATATACTGCATTAATGCCCTCACAATTTTTAAGCACTATACGGGTTACATAAGTATTTTAATTTTTACAGAATGGGATTTAAAAATATAAAAGTCTTAATTAAGACTGCTGGCTACAACATAAATATGGTTGACTACATCGATCGCTGGATGCCTTTATAAATTCAGTGCTCACCATAAATGAGTACACTCCCTTTTTAAAAATTAATATTTTTATCCATTTCTCAAATCGCAAATATAGCTAATAATTTTGGTGCATTTAAAGAAACATGTTTTTTTTTTTTTTTTTTTACAGTTTTATCCATTTTAAGAGTTTGGTCACCAAAAATCTTTAGGAATAGAAACGTAATACATTTATATTCAAACACACAAACGGAAAACATTATTATAATTACAAGTATTTTAAATACGTATTTTAAATACAAAATGGTATTTTGTAATTTGTATTTGATAGGGTTTATGAAAATGGCTTAATCATTTGTACCAAAATACTTAGTGTCTTGTATTTTTGTATTTTTAAAATACTTTGTAAAGAATCTACATGATGACATCATAAAATAGGCCCTCTGATTGGTGCTTTCTCAGCTATTTGCCTAGGCTTGAAATCAGAACAGACAATTGATTAAGGTGGTCAATGCTTCACAATGCAACACACATAATACTGAAAATAGTGAACAAATGGCATGGATATATTTGGAGCCAGTCAACAATCATTGGAAATAGTATACTGCTCAATCCTAAGACCAGTAATAGTAATGGCACCATAGAGTATAGTTTGGCATCAGCATCTTTCCTTATGAAATTGAATAAATATCAGTCCTTAAGAACAAAGCCTTCAGCACATACAGTTATCATTCTCAGTCTCAGTGCTGCAGGTGGAAATACAGAGGATGTTTAGGAATATAAAACACCTAAAGATGGTGTACTAAGGGGGCAAACTGACACTCTTCCAGTCAAAGTCGAACCGAAACACTCTTTGGAGAATGAGTAAACTGCACAAAAATGGTAGTTTTAGATAGATTACTGATGTAGATGCAAGAAAATAAAACAAACAATGGTCCCACAGTGGTAATTACCACAATACTTCATTGGCTGTTTCAGATGCCAGTAGTTAAATCGCAGGAGCACTGTATAGTTAATGAAGAGAAAAGATGTCTGTCTAAAGATGTCAAAGTGGCACAATACAGCATATGAGAGACAAATATTTAATAATACTCCAATCTATACAGACTGGTCAAAAATTCCAGACTCCTGTTACAGCAGCAGCAGGACCGATCTTTTCAAAAATCACCCTTTTCAAATATAAGATTGTTAAGAGATGGTGGCAGTTTTACTGACCACACAATAAATGGAAATAAACAATTATGAATACCTACCCATGTACAGGAGTAGAGGTGAATGAGTTGGAAGAGAAACTTGTTCAGAGAAAAGCTGTTGCTGTCAAACACTTTATAGTTTATGTGTGTAAATGAGTGTGTGTGTGTTTCCCAGTGATGGGTTGTGGCTGGAAGGGCATCCGCTGCGTGATCTCATGTTGATCTTGCAAATCAATACTTCAGGTATTGGCATATACTGCATTAATGCCCTCACAATTTATAAGCACTACAGGTTACAGAAGTATTTGTCTTATTCAATTTTTACAGAGTGGGATTAAAAAAAAATAAAAGTCTTAATTAGAAAGCTAGACCAGAGACAATGATAAAATTGATAACAACAACTATGGGAAAATATAGAAATCAACCAATCAGAATATGACATGATACAATAGAACAAGCAAAGCAAGATGCATAAACAAAGATAGCTCACATGGGAAGACACTTGATAAACAAGGAAACAACACAGTGACAGATCCTCCATTTAAAAGGTGGCTTCCAATGCCCAAACAAATCTAAAAGTCCAGGTTGAAGGGGGAGCTCAGGTTGAAGAAGGTCAGAGATGGTGGGCCTGGACTGTAGAATGATAGAGGACCTGAGCCACAGGGCAACAGCATATTGTGGAGCAGAGAACCTGGGCCCTGAAGCAATGGCAGACTGTGGAGCAGTGGCGTACCTGAGGAGTGAAGACGTGAGCACACTAGAGGAGGCAGCAGAACATGGAGGATGTCTGTGTCTGTATATTGGCAGACAAACAGCTCAGTAATGACAGGGCAGACTAAGAGCTCTATCATACACCTGGCACAACGCGACGCCAGGTGCAATGCAACAGTTTTGTTCTACTTTCAGCACAGGTATCATTTTCATGTTTTGTGCCACATTGTTTAAATTGTAAATGCATGTGTGGCCATTTGTGTGGTGTGCTAAGTAAAAAGCAAAAGTAAGTAAAAGTTGGTCTAAAGTCAATAGCGCAGGGTTTTTATTTTTTAATTTAAAGAGCATGTCAGTGGTATGTGCTCATCTGGGTCCAACCTCCTCTTCACCTATAGCTGGTGTGTGGTGAGCGCACTGGCACCGTTGTCCTGTGGCTGCAGTCGCATCATCCAAGTTGATGCTGCACACTGGTGTTGGTGTGGAGAGACCCCCCTCATGATTGTGAAGCACTTTGGGTGTATGGCCATACACAATAAATGTGCTGTATAAATACACATCACATTACAAAATGCACATACACATTGCGTAATGCACAGATATCTTTAAATATGACAAGAATTGAAATAAAAAATAATAAAAAAATATTATTGTCCACAGTACATGAATATAAAAACTGCTTTCTCACCTCAAGGGGGCTTTGGTGGAATCCGGCTTTGTTGCCAGTTTATTCATGACAATTTATATTACTATAATGATTATTATTATGACTTTAGGGTGCCACGGTGGCGTAGTTAGTAGCACGTTCGCCTCAGCAAGAAGGTCGCTGGTTCGAGCCTCGGCTGGGTTAGTTGGCATTTCTGTGTGGAGTTTGCATGTCGTGGTTGCGTGGGTTTCCTCCGGGTGCTCCGGTTTCCCCCACAGTCCAAAGACATGTGGTATAGGTGAATTGGGTAAGCTAAATTGTCCGTAGTGTGTGTGTGTGAAGGAGAATGTATGGATGTTTCCCAGTGATGGGTTGCGGCTGGAAGGGCATCCGCTGCATTAAACAAATGCTGGATAAGTTGGTGGTTCATTCCGCTGTGGCGACCCCGGATTAATAAAGGGACTAAGCCGACAAGAAAATGAATGAATGAATTATGACTTTATTTTTTTAATTAATTTATTTTTTTAGACTTGTCCACCTGTCAGATTTCAGAGATGTATGCATCACAATATAAGTGTATAGGTACAGAAAGTGTATTTGGATATAGCTTGTAGAGAATTAGAACTGAATTTAGAAATAATTTTGGAGCAAGTCTTTGCATTTAACAAACTAATTTATGAAGTTAAATATGTAAGGGATGCTACTGACAATATTAACTCTTAAAGAGAATAGGAGATAAGAAACTGATTAGTTTAATGCATGTTATGCCCAAAACACACCCATACTGTTCACATTTCTGGGTTTCTCAGTAGCGCAAGGCATCATAGTTGAACAAACTTAGACAGCAGTGAGTTAGACAGTACACCAAATATATTTTTTACAATTCTATTTGCTAAAAATAACAAAAGAAAAATGCCAAAATAGTGATATCAAGACTTTCAGAAAAAAGAAAAAAATGTGTGAGACTGATGATAGCAGTCATGATGACAGTAATAACGTCAAATTTAATCTCAGCCCCATAGACACTGCATTAGAAACACCTCGCATAGGCGGTAATTTGTTTTTTGTAATTTGATTCAAAGATGATATAATACATTCATAAATGCATATAAATGTTCATACATTTTGTTTAAAAATCTAAATATTAAAAACTTTCAAGGATTTAAGAATATGATGACTGTTAAACGTCATAACAGTCTTGTGAAAAGGGTCCATTAATTTTAGGTGATATTCATTTCTTAGTTAATGCCTTTTACCATTGAGTGGAGTTAATAACTGATGAAATTCAGTTAGTAAAATTAATGTTAAAATAATTACTGTAAAATTTTGTTTTATTTTTTATTTTATTAGATTTGAATCCATTAACATTTGCTAATTCAATTCAATTCACCTTTATTTCTATAGTGCTTTTACAATGTAGATTGTGTCAAAGCAGCTTCACATAGAAGGTTATAGTAAATTGAAACAGTGTCAGTCCAGTTTTCAGAGTTGAAGTTCAGTTTTGTTCAGTTCAATGTGGTTTAATATTCACTACTGAGAGTTCAAACACTGAAGAGCAAATCCAACGATGCGCAGCTCTACAAGTCCCAAACCATGCAAGCCAGTGGCGACAGCGGCGAGGAAAAAACTTCACCAATTGACAAAACTGAAGAATTAAAAAAAGTCAAGAGAAACCAGGCTCAGTTGGGCACAACCATTTCTCCTATAGCCAAACTTCTTGTGCAGAGCAGCAGTCTAGGCGCCGGAGGCTGGAGAAGCTAAACATCAGCGAGACTCGTCTGTCCTTGGAACGTAACAGGAATCAGTCTCATGCACCCCACTCCTCCATGCACCACAGCAGCTGGTCAGGATACAGCCTGGTCTTGGGATCATCTCGTCGCGGGTCTTAGATCGCATCAGTGGCGCTGTGTAGTCCCTGGGGGCCTTGGGATGGGTATGCCCAGGTGGAAATAGAGAATAATTAGCGTAGTTGCTGTTCATAGTGTATATAAATGCGATGCGTGGAGGACATACATGCATCCTACCGCTATGTGATGCATTGGGTGTTTGCTTTACTAAAAAGATAGGTCTTTAATCTAGTTTTAAACTGCGAGAGTGAGTCTGAGCCTCGGACATTATCAGGAAGGCTATTTCAGAGTTTAGGAGCTGTAAATGAGAAGGCTCAACCTCCTTTACTTGACTTTGCTGTTCTAGGTACTACCAGAAGCCCCGAGTTTTGAGATGTTAAAGAGTGGGTTGGATTGTAGTGAGACAGAAGATTGCTAACAAGAGTTTATTGTAAAGTTCTACATATTGTACTTCCTAATCCTTTTGCAATTAGACAGAAACATTTGTTTAATCTCAACATGTATATTCAACAGAGCAGGGGTCCTCAACTTTGCTCCTGGAGATCTACCATCTTGGAGAGCTCAGATCCAACCCTGATCAAGCACACCTGAACCAATTAATTAGGACCTAAACAGCACTTGATAATTACTGGCAGGTGTGTTTGATATGGGTTGCAACTGAAACCTGCAAGATGGCAGATCTCCAGGAACAGGGTTGGTCACCGCTGCAATTGAGCAATACAGTAAATATTGTTGTTATTATACCTGTTAACATTACTTTTTTGCAGCTTAGGTCAATTTTGTGATAACACTGTATACCATGATAAATGCTTCATCTATTAATCACAGCAAGAATATTTGACTCCATCATAAACCTAATTTATATAGTGACTGCAACTGTGCTATCCACTACTGTCCTGTTGATTTACTGTAAGGATGGTGTTTTTTGCATCTGACAGATGTGTGTATGTGTGGTGCGGTCGTCATGCTATTTCTTTTCTTAACACTGCTTATGATGACATACAGGCTTATGCTTTGATTAACCGGTGGTGTGTATTTAAGCAGGTGTAGTTGTGTTGGCATATTTTGATAACAGATGCATTTTAGGCTAGGCTCAGCCAAATTTATTTGGGCCCACCCACATTGTGAGTCCTGGCTACACCAGTGCTGTGATGGGAGGATTAAATAGGGGGTTGATAAGGACACTCTGCTGTAATGGAAGAAACTTTGGTGTGGGTACTGCAGGACTGCAGTTCAAAGCCTGAAATTCCAACAGTAAATGAGGAAACACCAAGTAATCAATAAAATCAGCAGTCCCTGGAGAGTAATTTATAAACATAAATCACCTTAAAAAGCCATTTATTCCAATTAGGAAAAATCATCTTTGTGTCGACGTCAAACGAGTCCACAATGTGACATAAATTGAAACAATATCAAACAACAAATATGAAAATATTAAATAACAGCAGGGCTGCATCTCCTGTTAACACAGCAGTGATTCATTTCTAAATGAATCTGCCTTTTGAATGAATTAAGTTTACAACTGATTACATTGACTTTTCACAAAGACAGACCATTGATTTCTGAATGAATCGGTCATTGGAATTCATTAAATCAATAAATGTCACTATTATTCACTTATTAGACAGTTACTGTTAGGTACTATTTTATTTCTTATCGAATACTTATATTTTCAACTCACCTTTCGGTCAAATATGAATAAAAAACTCATCTTTAATCCATTGGTTGGGTTTGTCCATATTTTAGTCAATTTGAGTTTGTGATAACACTTTAAGATAAAGTGTTTCTTTTTATTAGAATGTTGCAGTAAACATCCTTTAAATAATAATAATAATAATAATAATAATAATAATAATGAAATCAACTACTACTTATTTCTTTCTAAAGCTTTTGTAATGTCTGAGGTACTTTTAAATCATGACTACATTTGTCTAACCTTTGTTAAAATTTCTCAAACAAATTAAATTTATGAAAAATCAGATCAGTTAATCTCCGCATCGTTAAGTAGATTACACATTTAATCGACTGACAGCCCTGTCTGAAATATACCATTAAATTTAAAACCCTATGCATCAAATCTCAAATCAGGGTGGTCAGACTCTCCAATAAACCGCTTCAGTAGCTCTCATCACGATTTGATCTTTATTCTGTTTAAATCTAAAGTAGCCAAGCAGATATGCAGAACGCGCCTAAAATGTGTCCGTTTAAGTGTCGAGCGTGCTGTAGTGCGTCTCAGTGTGTGTCTTTAAGTAGTACGCTGCGGTAGGAGGAGTTGTAGCGGTTGTGACGCCGCCAGCGGAGCCGTGGTGCTGAGCTGAACAGCGCCTGTCCACCTGCAGTAGGGCGCGAGACCGACCGGGACAATATTCTCTCGCATCGCTCAGCGGAACCTGCTACCGACAGCACATCTCACAGGAATTATCTGCACGTTTGTGAATAACAAACATCTGCCTCCTTCGCTGATGGCCAAAATGAAAACCGGCTGCGCGATTCTTGTGGCGTGTGCCTTAGTTGTGGGCACATCTTTGGTAAGACTAAATGTTTTATTTACAAACATTCCTGAAGTAATAGGCTACTACTTAAAATCAGATTCTAGTAAGCTGGTTATTTGGAAGAATGCACTTGTGTTGGTGAATTTATGTCGGTAGGCGACTTACTCAAAGAACAGTAGTGGTGCATCGAGTGCTTATATACTTTGTCTGTTCGGAAATCCAAAATTGCTGTCGTAGCACTTATATAATAGTCGCGTTTTCTGTGAAATAACGTTCCAACAAGTACATCAGTTTGTGGTGAACACTAGTCGTTTATCTGTAAGCTGCAGTGGCTTGCAGCTGCACTTTTAACACACATTGCAGAGGATGCGGCGATGCCTGTGGTGTGTCTACGAGTAATAGTGCTGCTCTGTCCTTACCGGAGGAATATGCGAATATGCAAATCAATTTAACATTAATATGCGTGCTAAGGAATATTCATGATCCTATTCTTAACATCAGGGTTGATTTAACTTGTAGGATTGCTTTAGAGTCAGCCATGCACATTTTTTTTTCTCTCCCCAGAAACAATACAAGTAGGTGAAGCCCTGTACATGAAATCTAAAAGGTGCTGAAGTGTTAAGTAAATATAAGTTCTGCAAATAAGACACATATTGCTGTTGAACGTGGTGGATATTGACATTCACTTTGATGACTCATTCAGAATAAAAATCTATCCAGCTGGGGGTGAAATGTAGCTATAGAGATGTATTCACTTGGTGGGCAGAGGCAGCGCTGCTTTAGAAAGTAACCATCTCACAGCCCTCTGACTAATGTGATCTGTGGGGATGCTTTGACAGAGACTGTTCCTCCGTGGATATATGAAAGAGCTTAGTGCGTCGCTTCTTTGTTGTCTTGATATTTCAGGTTCAGAGTTGTCTGGGAGGGAAAAAAAAATGTAGAGAGAGGAAAAGATAGAGACTCTTAAAGGCAACATCTCATTCGGTTTTAGATACATCCAAGGCCTGAGCTTGAACCCTAGATCGGTTTAGAAAAGCCCACCATATGAGACTGGGATAACCTGAATATGACCCACCATCTAATTATGCTAAATCTCCGTGGTGAGCACTATCCATTGATGCATACACACACATTCTCTCTCTCACTCACTCACACACACACACACACACACACACACACACATACACACACACTAGGTCACTCTCCTAAAACTGTAATGGGCACAATTTCTCTACTGATTTACATGGCAGAACTCCAGCGCAACCTTCTTTCCTCTGCACTTCCTGTTTTCCGTTGCATCCCTGTTTTCACCCTCAGTTTATTTTAATGATCAAACAGGCTCGTTTAGCTCTTGTTAATTTTTTAGAGAAGCTCTTGATGTTTTCACTTTTTTGAAAACCACCATTAAAACCATGCAGGCATTCTGAATAGGAATTAAATCACAGTTTTGCTGCCTTTTATTTAGAATTTGTCAATTTGCATGTTTCCATAGAAGTATTGAATATTCAAACACTCCACTGGATTACAGCAGAGCAGGGATTCACAACATGCACTCCGTAGGGTATTTAACCAGGTTATAGGGAATACTCATAGGGTATAGGCTATAATGACTGCATAATGAATGTATAGCTATCTTTATTTGTTAAATGTTTACACAATTTACACATAATCATTTAATTAACTAATCTCAATCATAAATCTTATGATCATATATATATATATATATATATATATATATATATATATATATATATATATATATTAGGGCTGTCAAAAAATTAATCGTGATTAATCACATCCAAAATAAAAGTTTGCATAATAACATAATATTTGTGTGTGTACTGTGTATATTTTATTATGAATATATAAATACACACATGCATATACTTGATAAAATGTTGGTTTATATTTAGATATCTAAAAAATATATGTGTATGATACAAATTTTACATTTGAATATGATGTAACTACTTTGATGTAACTTTTTTATATATAGTTTTGGCTTCTATGAATGTGTTTATCACATATAAATAATTAATATATATAACACACACACATATGTCAAAACAAACTTTTATATTGGATGTGATTAATCACGATTAATTCTTGGACAGCCCTAATATATATATATATATATATATGTGTGTGTGTGTGTGTGTGTGTGTGTGTGTGTGTGTGTGTGTGTGT
>CAIGQQ010036980.1:3224041-3243886 GCA_903798035.1 Danio albolineatus | reverse complement strand
TGTGTGTGTGTGTGTGTGTGTGTGTGTGTGTGTGTGTGTGTGTGTGTATAATTTTAAGGAATATAACTTTAAAGAATTTTTTTTTTTTACAAAATATAACAAATATGTTAACATATTTAAGTAACATTATTTATTTTTATTTACTTACAGCATTTACTAATGCATTTTTAAAAACAACAGTTGTATATGTTAATATTAGTTAAATGACCTGAGCTAAACGAACTAGCAATCAACAGTTGTATAGTTTGATAGCTACAATAAACAAAGATCTGTAAGTACTGCAAACCTTGTCATATTAAATGTTTATTAATTAACATACATTAACTAATGGAACCTTATTATCATGTAAAGTGTTAAATGTATTACATTTTATTGAAATGTATTTATAAAATGGTAAATATCAAGTTACATGTTCTTGGTTTAATTAAAAAAGTTACCCGAACCTCGCTGAAAGTGACGTAGATGGTCAGCCTTGGAGCATTATAGAATAATTATTCATCCCTAACAGTAAAATTGTGGCATCCCTGCGCTGTGATTTTGCCTCCTGTAGGTATTTATATCGGTTTCGATAACCGTGAATAATAACCACAGCCCTGTGGTCACAAATCAATTTGCCTAACCACTTCCCCTCTCTAGTGTCTTCATAGCCAATAATGTCTGTCTTTCTCAGGGGAGTCACTGGAACGCTCAGACGGTTGCTCCATGCAGACCAGGCTTCTCCCAGAGCTTCTACACCGTATTTGTCCCCAGGGTTGTGCTGCAAGGCCTGAACATCCACAAAGGTAAGAGCTTGCAGTGCATTGCACAATTCAGTGCTGGTTTATATGTGTGTGTGTTAATCTCAGTGGAGGTTTAGCAACAGGTTTGTGGGTGAACACAAATGCTCGTGTATCACTTCCTCTCCGATTTTCTGTGTGTGTAGGCTAAATGCAATATGTTGAATATCATTTCAGCTTGACTTTTGCTTTTTTTGGAGAAAATGCACAATGGCTTTCACCTTTCTTAGTAATTTAGTAGTTGCGCTTACTGTATGATCCCTCAAAATGCATTCAAACCAGTTTCAGCCAGCTCCAAAAGAAAAGCACAGTGCGGAATAACAAGCACAAATAAATGGTTTAAAAAGGAGGAGCGGAGATGCAGATATGCCAGCGTGCTGAATGTTGATAGTACACGCAGGACCAGTAATGCAAATAGAACACGTTTAAAACACACGCATTCTCGAATGCAATTTTCAAGGTCTGCGAAACGTCAGGTGATGCATTTAAAGAATCACATCCACATCCAAAAGTAACGCTTCCATCTAGGTGGGTGTCATAAGCGTATACGCATTCCTAATCATCAAGAGCTACAGTTGGCGCACGTCTGCTTTAATAAAATTCACAAAGCCAGTGTCTCCTACTGATCACAATCAATATGCATATTATTCAGCTTTAGTTTGACTATCAGACAAACCTTGGCTAGATGATTAAAAACATAAATAAATAAAAAACGGAAAGAAACCCATAATCTGAATTTAATGGATAGTTCAGTGGCCCGGCTGGCTACAGAAGCCTCATTTAAATCTTCTGTTCAGCTCCCGCTGGGTGTTTTTGCCGCTTTGAGCCTTAAGCTTTTGCTTTTTTTTTCTGTCGCTCCCCCTCTGTCCTGCGTGTAATACAGTTCCTCTATTCTTTTCCACTTCTTTTCAGCAAGATTTCAGCCGTCCTTTTATTCCGTCGCTTTTCATTGCCATTGTGTGTGCATGTTTGTGCGTTATGCAAGGATATGCTTTATCTGTGGAATTTGTTTTGCTGTTATGGAAAGAGAAAAGATGTCGCGGGGAAAATTGGACTTGCAGAAACAAATCATGCAAGAAAATGGCACATTGATTCGATCAATTACTTGTTTTTTTCTTCACCCATTGCATTCAAACTTTGATTGAGTAGAACTGTTATCAGGGTAATCAATGATTTTATTCACATGAACGTGGTTGTTTAAAGGGAGATGTTTTTGTTGCTTTTAGGATAACTGCAACTTTTGCATCACTATAGAAACTCTTTAGAAAACTCTATAGAAAATCTACTGAAAATCTTTGTGGTAATAATAGCAGAAATTGAGGTGCGTTCACACTTGTGAATAGATTCTGATGTGACTGCTCTTTTTATGCAACTGATTGTGTGTGAATGCTTGCATCTGAACACTGGGAAGTTGGTCCTTGTTCTGCTTCCAGATGAATTGGTGCTGTTCTACTGAAATATGATGCAACACAGACAAAAGACTTCTAAATGAAACCAAAATGAGGCATGATGTCTTGACAAAAGCTCTACTTGAATGTGCTTGATTACCCAACATTTGTAATTTCCACGTATTGATTTGGACCAGACTAGCTTGTCCATGATTATTACAATGAGGAGTCTGTCTGGGCATTCCAGAGTCGATAATAATAGCTTTAATAACAATAATTAGTAATTTTAGTTATCTCAGTTTTATCACAACACTGTTTTTTAGTTTTATTTTTGGGATTTATTTGTAGTAGAACAAAAGTCCACTACACTTATGAGAGAGTAGCATGTGATGTGAATTTGGTCACCACAGTAGTTTCTATAATACTTTATGCGCACCATTGACCTTGTGCATACAAGTAACAGGTGCGTATTTATATTATTGCAGTCATTTGTTTATCCACCAGGTGGCTTCTTGAGGGTGTTTACTGTATGTGCTATTGAAATAATAGGGTTTCTATGGCAGTTCACATTGCCTAAAACACAAAAGGCAAAACAAACTTGCAGATTTAGATGGGATTAAACACACAAAAATATGTTTGTTAAATTATAATTTACTAAACTAACCTCTAAAATAGTGTTTAAGTTGAAGCTTTACCAATATAGTACAGGTGTTGGAATTCCATCACGGATTCATTGCACTGTTTGGACTGCTTTTAGACATTTTATTGACTCATGAGTTACCAAGTGATAGAAATATGTTAAAAATTACTCACAAAATTACATAGCTTTTTTTGAGCCCCAGCACCAAACTGTTTTGGATGTTTATGTCAAAAAATATGTATCATAAAAGCTGTTTTTTTTGTTGACATTTTATTGTAATGAATGATCCTATTCTCACTTTTATCAAACAATTAACTATGACTTTTAGCTCAGTAAACTCCTATTTGGCTGATTATCGATAGTTATTAAAGTAGTAGTGGGTAAATTTAGCGATTTAGAATAGGATCATGCAGAATATGCACTTTATGAGTACTAATAAATAGCCCATATCACAATAATAGGAAGTTAATTTAAGGCCCACATGGAATCTGTGCGTGGAGAAATCTGCAAATTTCTGCAGATTTGTAGCCTCTTGGTGAGTCTGTTTATTTACTTATGTAAATGTGTGTAAATATATTTCTTCAGTTTTTATATTAGTTTCAGTAATCTTATTGACTCATATGCAGATGTTTATATTTACAATACAGTTTGTAAAGTAATTATTTCTGTAGATATATCATATGAGAGGGCGTCACAGTGGCGCAGTGGGCAGCACAATCGTCTCACAGCAAGAAAGTCGCTGGTTTGAGCCCCGGCTGTTTCAGTTGGCATTTTCTGTGTGGAGTTTGCATGTTCTCCCCGTGTTCGCATGGGTTTCCTCTGGGTGCACCGGTTTCCCCCACAGTCCAAAGACATGCGGTATAGGTGAATTGATTAAACTAAATTGGCAGTAGTGTATGTGTGTGAAGGGCATCCACTGCGTAAAACATATGCTGGATAAGTTGGCGGTTCATTCCACTATGGAAACCCATGATTAATAAAGGGACTAAGCTGAAAAGAAATTGAATGAATGAATAATATGAGAGGCTTTGTTGACCAAACAAATGGATCTAATTGGATTTGTATACACCAAATTATATTTAAAAATTAAATAAAAGTTAAAAAGATGTTTTTATTTCATGTTTTAAGTTTTTAATTATCGGAGGCATGGTGGCTCAGTGGTTAGCAATGTTGCCTCACAGCGGGGAGGTTGCTGGTTCGAGTACCGGCTGGGCCAGTTGTGATTTATGTGTGGAGTTTGCATGTTCTCTCCTTGTTCGATTGTGTATGTGAGAGTGTACAGTATGGTGTTTCCCAGTACTGGGTTGTGCCTGGAAGGGCATTTGCTGCGTAAACACATATGGGGTTCATTCCGCTGTGACGAACCCTGATAAATAAGCGACTAAGCCGAAGGAAAATTAATGAATGAAGTTATAAATTATTTTATACTTTCAAAGTCATTCTGCATAAATCTGCAGATTTTTTTCTATTATTTCTATTATTTATTTATTTTATCATTATTTATTTATTTATATGTATTTTTTTTATTATTTTTTTTACAAACTTTTGCTCAGAAATAGCAAAGAAAATAATCTGTCTGGTGCTAGTACTAAGCAACAAGTTACAGTAATAGTTATAATAGTGTTTGTTTTAGTGTTGCATCTTTAGGTTCAGTTTTTAAAAATGACAGTGTGAATGCTAAACAAAGCAGCACAATATGTACCAAATGTACAAAATAATGCAAACACGCCCTATATCTTCTGTTTACCATAGTTCCAAGAACAGATTGTTTTGACTGCAGCTTGTGAAGGTGTTGAGGGAACATTGTCAGCCATTGACATATCAGATGCGCTTGTTACACAGCACGCCGTTAGAGTGTTGGCGCGCGTGTCCAAGCACTCGCACATGAGTCAATCATTTTGTTTACTCACAGATTTGGATATGAGCATTTTGCTGCGATTGACTCTGTGCCCACAATATCCACCGGCGCTCAAGCAGCCACCTTTCCTTCAATATCCAATAGTGCACTCTTCATTTCAAAAACATGCTTACCCCAGCACAACTTGGCACTTGGGTGTATATCGTCAGGCTGCAGTATGAGCTCTTATGGAGAGTGATTAATGTACAGTCACCGGCCGGGGGGGAAGGGTGATGTGTTCAGAGGAGCCGTAGTAATCGGGGAATGGGGTCGCCTCACAGGGACGTTAATGATAACAGCCTTGTGTAACCCAGAACCGTCAAAGGGGAGAGTAATGGGTGAGTCGGTTTGCTCAAGTCGAGAAAACCCAGCGTCAATTTAGCCGTAATTGTAAACACTGCTCTGACACCTTGCGAATGCTAATGGCGAGCTGGGAATTCTCAGGAGCGCGGTGTGGTCTGAGACTTGAACTCGGCGGTGGATTTTAGAGTAGAAAGTTCCGCTTGACTTGCCTCCATAACTGTTTAATATGGCTGCGGTGCACTGGGGTGAGAGTGAGCGATTCATCTCAGTTCTCTAGGTACTGCTTAGCATTGGTCTCTAAAGCCTGGCCATCCAAACAGAATCAGATATGACTGCTCTTTCATGGCCCGGGCAGTCGGGGTTTGTGCCAGCTGTCCGCTAGTCTCGCAGCTGCCTGCGATGCAATTTGCTGATTCCGTTTAATTACACCGCTAGCTTGTTGTGTTTATTTTCTCTTCATTTACGAAGGTGTTTGTTCGCGCCGGGCCTTTAATTATAGCAAAGTTCAGGTATTATGACAACAGCGGTGCATCCGTACCTATTATCCTCTAATCCTCGTCATCACTTTTATTGTACTTCTAAGGATAACGAGCCTATTAAAGGCACGGCCCCTTGAATGAAGTTGAGCGGAGTGGTTATAATTCAACCATCCAACATTTCTAATATCTTTACACAGTAAAAACAGACAGCGTGAGTCTTCAGGCGCTCTGCCTCACTAGATGTGATTCATCTTCACTCAGCATGTGAAAAGATTCATCATTTATGCTGACAAAATATAAATGCCAGGGTTGTCACATATTCAGCTGGCCTCGGGAGCATATGAAAGGCACCCGCACGGCCACAGTAAATAGGTATGGTAAGCATTTGTGTTTTACATGATTGGATTCCAGATCCTAAATGGTAAGTTTCGAGCAGCGTGCAACGTTGACTGATGATGCGATCATTTAGTATGGCTCGTTACGGCGGTGGGAAGTCTAGCTCAGGAGAAAATGATATTTTATGAGCTTTTATTGTGTTACGTCATGTCTTCCGGCGTTTATGCAAACATTTATAGACGTATAAACTCATGCATAAATTCTGTGTTTTCATGCATGGAAGGACACGCTGACAGTATGAGATTGTAACACTTTAGTATGGAGAGCAATGCTTAACTAGTTGCTTATTAGCTTGAACATTGGTTGTTTATTAGTACTTATAAAGCACATCTTAATGCATTTTTCTGCATGAGCATATTCTAAATGTTGAAAGAAATTGGAGATTTGAGCAAATTAGTTATGGTGATTGCGTGTACAAAAGCACACGTCATCAACAATAAATGTTGCTGTCATAGTAATACCATATAATAAGGTTTGGTTGTTTAATAATAGCAATTAGATAATGGCATTATCACATGATAAATCCTAATGGGGTATATACAAATTTTGTGTGTATTTTAAAATATGTTACATTTTGATTGGTATCGTCACACAAATATTTGACTAATAATAATAATAATAATAATAATAATAATAATAATAACAATAATAATAATAATAATAATAATAATAATAATAATAATAATAATAAACATCTATTATTCTCATTCAGGCAGCTTTGTTTTGTAAAAAAAAAGAAAAAATAATAAATATAAAAAAAAACTAATAATATTTAAAATTTTTACTGTAACTGTTTTCTATTTCAAAGCATTTTTTACTGTGTAATATATTGTATAATGGTAAAGCTGTATTTTTAGCAACCATAACAGTCCTTCACAATTCAGAAATCATTCCATTAAAATACACTTAAGCTGGTTTTATAGTTTTGATTTTCATACTTGATGCGCACGCCATTGTACTATTATTTGAAAAACAGGGGGCAACTGAGAGACAAAACTCATGACGAAACAGCAGTGAAGAAAAAAATAAACGCATGGAGTTGCTAAATGAATGCATTTAATTATATATGAAATAAACAGGTTTTAGATAAATTTGGAGGATATTTATAAAAATGTTTGCTTTTAGTACAGTTGTCTAAGGCGCCACGATGGCCTAGTGGGTAGCACGATCGCCTCACAGCAAGAAGGTCGCTGGTTCGAGCCTCGGCTGGGTCAGTTGGCATTTCTGTGTGGAGTTTGCAAGTTCTCCCCATGGTTGCGTGGGTTTCCTCCGGGTGCTCCGGTTTCCCCCACAGTCCAAAGACATGCGGTATAGGTGAATTGGGTGAGCTAAATTGTCCATAGTGTGTGTTTGTGAGTGTGTATGGATGTTTCCCAGAGATGGGTTGCAGCTGGAAGGGCATCCGCTGCGTAAAACAAATGCTGGATAAGTTGGCGGTTCATACTGCTGTGGCGACCCCGGATTAATAAAGGGACTAAGCCGAAAAGAAAATGAATGAATAAATGAACAGTTGTCTAAATTAGTCATGTAGGATATATATCCGAGTAAACTACGTTTAATGCAAAATTACAATAAAATTTAACAACCTGTACAAAATACATGCATTGTTTTTCCTCAAAGCTTAAAAAAAAGTCACATCAAGCAGTTTTTGTGAAATTATAAAGATGTGGCACATGCGTATTCATCTGGCTCAGACAAAATGAGGGCATGTGCACTTAAAGCGAACTTCCGCCAATGCCATAGTGACTACATTTACAGTACATGGACATCAGTAATCGAAATGATTACATTTGTCTAAATAAGGCAATAAAATGATTGAGGTGTTTATATGAGTTCAAAATAGCTTTTAGAATGCTCCTTTCATGTTCCGGTTTTACATGTTTTAGTACATAGATCCATTAACATCATTACGTCACTACGCTATCCAATGTAGTTTCAATCGTTTCAATTTTTACTTTTTCACTTTGATGTAGGGACTGGTGGGAGCGTGTTGTTTTGGAATTTGATACTGCAAGCCAGATTGAAAGAAAACGTACATTTCCCAGACAGCATAAAAGTGTGTTTGGTGAGGATGGCAGGTGTCTAAAGGAGTTCTAAAGAAGTTCACTGTGTTTGCACTTGGAGATGTAGGTGTCTGTGGTCCTTTACTAACTCGGTAGGTGCAGAGAATAGTATCAAACAGCTTTGTGTACTAGGGCTGTGCGATTTGGGAAAATATCTAATTGTGATTTTTTTGAGAGATATTGAGATTTTGATTTGATTCGCAATTTAATTTTGTAGTCAAGCTTCAGCTCAGTAATCTGTATGCTTCTTACTGCTAAACTGCAGTGAGTGTTGTTTAAAAAAGAACTGAAAAGATTATAACTTAAACATTTATTCGGGGCAACGCGGTGGCACAGTGGGTAGTGATGTCACCTCACAGCAAAAAGGTCACTGGTTCGAGCCTCGGCTAAGTCAGTTGGCATTAATAAAGGGACTAAGCATTAATAAAGGGACTAAGCTGAAAAGAAAATGAATGAATGAACATTTATTCAAATTTGTTTTTAAATATTCAGAAATAAAACACACATTTTTCTCTAGAGCCACAAATAAAATGACCTTACCTTTTTGTAAACAAGTTGAACTCAAATTAGGGATATAGTTTAGCTTATTATAAAAACAAAAACAAAAAAAATAATACTAAAAATACAGAACACTTAGCAAACTAACATCACTGAAACAAATCATGGTTGAAATTGTACTTTACTGTTGATTGCTATTAGATTGAGTGCCAGTGTCAATACTTTCAGCTGACTTTTTAGCAAGACACTCCTCATATAACCACCTGTGGTGCTTTTTTAGGTTCTGGTTGTTGTATTTCCCCATGCTGTGGCAACAATTCTTACAGATTAGCTGTTTTTGTTCAGTGTCTATGACTTTGAAACCAAATTATTCACATATTATTGATATTAATTAGTCTATTAATGCCTCTGAAGCGACACCAGCATCCCACTTGTCTGCGGTATCCTGTTTGCTTGTTTGTTTTTAATTGTGGGTGTTCTGAATAGTTCAGTTGCGCAATTCTGATTGGGCAGAATGAAAGTGTGCTCAAACAATTGGCTAGTAAGACTGTCACACACAGATGGCAGTCACGCATTTACTCTGGGCAGGGGAAATTATATAATACATATATATTGCATATGACAGCCTGTTGTGATTAACTATTTGCAACATTTCAAATCACGATTGTGGTTTGATTTTGATTAATCACACAGACCTAATGTGTACAGTTATATACCCTGCTGCAAAATTTGGCGAAAAGTCTGACACAATAGTCTAATTAACTTGTTTACATGTCTGTACTGAAATAATGTGACTATAATAGGAATACTCTACATCTAAATTCGATTGTGTTTAATTATGACTTTAGACAGATTAATGTCATCAGAATTTCTGTTTACATGCTAGAGTCTTAATTTGCATATTTTCTTAATAATTGGTGTCCATGTAAACATACTCAGTGTCATTATATTTGATGTGTGCACCCAACAAACTTGCTTTTTTGCTCCTTAATGAATCTGTGGAAAAGATAATAATTTTTAAGCATTTTTGATGAATAGACATTTCAAAGAGCACTGCTAACTAAGAATAATTCTGTAAGTTACTATGAAATTATTAAATTGCTGAATACAATGCCTTGCTGAATACAAATAACTTATTTAATATAAATAACCCTGAATATCATCAGATGACAAGATATTTAGATTTACATAAAAAACAACAACAACAATACCGATAATCATGCACAACATCCAGAACATTTATACAAGCATATAATGTTCATAAAAACGCACAGAGCATTTGAGCGTGGGCCTTTTCCAAAGCAGAACCCCACCTGGGACAGATAAACCATGAAAACGGATATTCCACTGATTGCACATTGTAGTGTAAACCATCATCTCGGCCTAAGAGCAGGATCAGGCACTTTGAAGCCAAAGACAGAGAGATGGAAATGGGGGAAGTGGAGGAGGAGGACAGGTAGACTCTCGCAATTTGATTTGAGTCGCACTTACCCCTAAATGCTGCTCTGAAAGGATCCTGTCAGAATGTGTTGAAGAGAACAGGAGCGATGAACTTCAGTGCATAACCCTTTAATATCCGACGCAATGCTGGTGGGAAATGGAAGTCAGTCGCCTTTGCCGTTAGTTCAGAGGCGGCCATTAATCATCTTAATTACTAGTGCTTATGCATAGTCAGAGTCATTTGACTTCTCTGGCAGATTTGTGGCATTTGCAGTCCCGCAAATATACTGCCTGCTTTGCCTTTTCCTAGACATTCTACATATATGACACATTTTATCATCAATAAAATAGAGTAAGTCCACACTTCAGATGTCCTTTCGCTTTAAAAATATGTCTCTCCCACAAGGACATCCATTAAATCCAAACGCACATCTCATGGCGGTTTTACAATAGAAGAAGTAGGACTTCACCTGTGAGATGGAGACACTTGGACTGAATCTCTCTCTTTTTTTCCTTCTCTCTCTCTCTCTCTCTCTCTCTCTTTCAAAGTTTAGCTCATTATCTGGCAAACACATTGCTCTCCACACTTACGGCATGCTGTGGAAGCTCTCATGGATACAGACATTTACAGAAGCTCATTAGGATGGTACTGCTTGAGCCCTTGTGTAGCTTTGTGGTCACTAACACAACAGGGTTAACAGTTTATTAAAAAAAAGAAAAAGAAAAAAAAAAACTGGCAAGAAAGATTTTTAGCTGTCTTCTGATTGGGAAGAGTTACATCCAAAATCAGCATTAACAAACAACTAATAGGACAAACGAAAATAACAAAAATGTTCATTAATGTGTTTTATTTTCATTAAAATAGATGTATTATATACAGAATAATGCAAAGTAATAAGATATGTTGTCCACAAATAATAAATGTATGTATAAAAAATATGTATGATATGTAATGAGTGTGGGCGACAAGGTGTTTCAATGGTTAGCACTGCCTCACAGCAAGACGGTTGCTGGTTCGAGTCCTGGTTGGGTCATTTGGCATTTCTGTGTGAAGTTTGCATGTTCTACCCATGTTTGCGTGTGTTTCCTCCGGGTGCTTCGGTTTAGGTGTATAGGCGGTATATTTGAATTGAATTAAGTAAATTGGCTATAGTGTATGTTTGTGAATGAATGAATAAAGGGACTAAGCCAAATGAAAATGAATGAATGTGATACAGTATCAACATTTGTTACATATTATACAGTACATACATTTATTATATGTAATAAATGTAATACAGTATTTACAGCAGGGCTGCACTGTATATCGCTTGAGCATCGATACCACAATGTGTGCATTTACAATAGTCACATCACAAGATATGCAATGTTGAGTTAGGATTATAGATGACCAGAAACCAAAACACATGAGATTTGTGGAGACACTGCAGAATTGAACGTTTATCGTCTGGATGTGTTTTTAAGGCCTGTGACTGTGTGAGTGTTTTAAAGAGAATTTAAGGCATTTTCGTAGTGAATGAAGACGTTTAATGAGATTAATCTTATTGAGTTAATTATATGATGAATACTATGCAATGTTATTTTGCATTCAATTTCTGTACCTGCATACTGTTACTCTCTTCAGAAAACCATAAAGCATGGTTTATTTCACTTTAAAATAAATTACATCAAAGTATATTTATATTTCACTCTCCTCCAGAATCATCCCAATCAATCTAAAGTAATTACTATGCAAATAGAGCTATTTATGTCAGGGGATCCAAAACTTTTCAGCCGGCGACCCCCAAAATAACAATGCCTGTGATTTGCGTCTCCCACATACTTGGAGGTGGTTATAAATATACAACATTGCGCACAGAGCAATAGGCCTATATAAACATAAACATATTGACAGCACAAAAAAGTGCAACAGTCTAACAATCATATAATTTTTATAGCCATTTATTAATTTGCTTAGTTTATTATTAACCTGACCTAATGAGACTGGTGGGCACAACATTTTCAGCTCAAGTCTATTCTTGGTATAATTTTGGAGTTCATTCTCAGTGTTCAGTTGTAGCCTGTATTTTTATATATTTTTAATGTCTTTGATTGCCATAAAGATGTCAGAAAGTTTAACCGGGTTAAATCAATCTGCTGCAGCTAACACTATTGCTGTGTTGTTAATCTAACATAAACACACCAATCCTATGAAAAAAAAAATGAAAGGCTGATGGCTTTTCATTTGCATGTTTTTTATGTAATTATTAGCTACTATTTATCTTCTTTGGGTTATGGATAAAATATAGTAATTTTAATAGTTTAATAAAATTTATTTGACTTTTGGAAATCACCAAGGGACCCTCTGTCATTGTCCTGCGACTTCCACTTTGGGAAACACTGATTTATGTCATTTGTTGAAATTGTAGTGATATTGCAATATATATCACAGAGAAAAACAATATCGCAATGTAAAATTTGTCCAATATCGTGCAGCCCAAATTTACAATAAGTTAATATAATAAACAGAGCATTGTTTTTATTTTATATATTCTAATTATTTTATTATATTGTGATATACTGAATATGTCACGAGTTACGAAACAACAGCTTACAAAGCTACAATAAACAGCTTGCCAAGAGTAGCAACTGAATCATAAAACAAGTTCTATGTATCTGTTCTATAATGCTCATGGATGTTCAACACTTCACCTTGCCTGAAAAAATAAAAAAATAAAAAAACACAGTTTATGATGTTTTCTAAGGTGCAACCGTGATTTTCCTTTCATTATACACTGATATTCAACAGAAACCAGCAAGGCTGTCTACTCTGCTCAAGTGGAGCAAGCATACAAGAGAAACAGACAGTGTGCTTTATGCCTGATTTACTTTGCTATTGCATTTCTGTCTCGTTTTTTAAAATAGCAATAATACAGTGTATCAATCTACATTTAAAGAACAAATCTTGAACTGCCTAGATCTTATTTTCATTTCAATCAAACGGTCTTTCTTGGTTTTACAAATAAGATGTTTTTAATTCAATGTGCACTGATTTTCATATACTTCTAGCACAAAATTTATAACATTGGATGAAATCCCATTCAAAATGCACTCCATAATCACTACATGATTTTGAAGTATGCTGAGCTGCCCATGAGAAAATTTGGTATTGGCGGCACGGTGGCTCAGCACTGCCACCTCACAGCAAGAAGTTCACTGGTTTGAATTCTGGCTGGGTCAGTATGCATTTCTGTGTGGAGTTTGCGTGTTCTCCCCGTGTTTGCATGGATTTTCTCCAGCTGCTCCGGTTCCCCCCCCCACTGTCCAAAGACATTTACTATAGGTGAATTGAATAAACTAAATTGGCCGTAATGTATGTCTATGTATGTGAGAGTTTGTGACTGTTTCCCAGTACTGGGTTACAGCTGGAAGGGCATCCGCTGTGTATATGCTGGATAAGTTCACGGTTCATTCCGCTGTGGTGACCACTGATGAATAAAGGGAGCAAGCCGAAGGAAAATGAATTAATGAATGAAAATTTGGTCTAATCAGGGAAATTATGTATCAAATCCCCCTTTAAAAAAATATAATACAGAAATGAATAAAGCTGTAATTGGTTTATATAAGTGATACTGAAGTGTAGGAAAGTGCACTTCAGTGCAGGAGAAAATGGCAGTAAAAATATGCAATGCAATTAAAATCTACAGGCACAAATTGATAAAGCAGTTAAAGGCGTATTTGGGATGTTTTATTTTCATTAGACTGAAAACTTTGTGAAAGAAGAATCTCCGAATTTACAGCTACCTGCAGTCTCTTACCTTCATTTAAGTCTTCTTAGTTCAATGTCTATTTAAATATAAATCAGGTTGGACTTTCATCTTAAAGGAAGACTTTGACCGCTTTCTGTGTGTATACTATTAACCAGCAAGGCATATCTCATTTGCATTGGCCCCGTCACTTACAGTTATGTTCTGATCTAACAGATTCAGGCGCTTTGGTGCATAAGGTCTCTAACCTTAGATGGAGGTGGAAAACGTGTACTGGAAAGCCTTGAGCGAACTGCTTTCGAGTGAGGAAAAAAAGCATTGATGTCGATACATTTATCATTAGAAGTATTGAAGTGAATATTTCTCTTTTATGAAAAAGTCTGTTCATTATATATCAGGGTGAGAAATATGACTTGTACGCAAGGACATGCCAATCCAAAAGCACAACTTTAATCTATAAAACATTTCTGTGCGATCAGACCGGCATTGAATGACTGCAATGCAATGTAAGGAAATAGTTTATTTGTGAACAAATTATTTAGATTGGTTGAATGCGTATAACTCAAACAAAAAAAAAAGAATTTGACTTTGACTGTTCACTGGTACTGTATGGGTTTGCCAAGGACAGCTTCAACATGTCAAATCTTATGAAGATTTGAGTCATTTAAAAAGTTTTAATTAATTTTACAGTAATTTTATGAGGAAATAAAATAATGTTTCCATATGACAAAAGGATCTTTTAAAGTTCCCAGTTTCTCATGAAGTATGATTAAAAAGTAATAATAATGAAAGTTTGAATATATATATATATATAGTCTCTACTTCAGAGGGCGCCACAGCGGAATGAATCACCCACTATTCCAGCATAAGTTTTATGCAGCAGATGGCCTTCCAGCTGCAACCCAGGATTGGGAATCACCCATACACACACTATAGACAATTTTGTTCATTCAATTCACCTAAAGAGCATGTCTTTGGACTGTAGGGGAAACCCACGCAAACATGACGAGAACAAGCAAACTTCACAAAGAAATGAAAACTGGCCCAGCCAAGACTCGATCAGCCACTGAGCCATCGTGCCGCCGTGCTACATTATATTAGGAATATTTATACTCTCATCCACAACCACTCAAGCAACCACATTCTCACCTAAAAGTCTCAAAATACATGATCTTGTCCAACAATACCTGCTGCAGTATCTGTTCTATATATACTATAGTGATTTTAGTCCTTCTTTAATTACAGCGGGTAAAATAAGGATTGAACATGTCATCATTTTTTCTCAGAAAACATATTTTTAAAGGAGCTGACTTGAAACTACTTCACCAGAATTCAAATTAATTCACCAGATGTCAGTAATAACTAAAGTAACCCATACTTACAATTAAAACCAAACTAATAAGTTTAGAAATTACACTAAGATATATTACCAGTATGATGAAAATGAAACCAGAATGGACATTTTTAGCCAAACAATGATTCCAAACACAGCCAAGTAATCTCTAAACTGGTTTCAGAAAATAAAGCTGCTTGAATGGCCCAGACAATCATCTGACTTGAATCCGATAGAAAATAAGAGCTCAAAATCAGAGTTGATAGAATAGACCCACAATACAATCCAAACTAGGGAAAAATCCAACACAGGCTCATTGGGAAAATGTGGCCAGGGCTACATTTTTGAGAACCGAGAAATATTTCCCCCATCGTACACAATGTCTGCATTTTGTGTTTAAAATTAATCCTATGAGGTGGTACCGCTGACCGCTTACCTCTGTATGGATGGTTTTTCCAGCATGACTGTTTGCTCGGTAGCTCACCATGAATGGCACCAGACTTGGGCGGCGGAGCGGAGTTGACTCGGGTTCAAGTCCGGCGAAGCACACGTCCAATGAGCCTGGATTGGAAAAATCACACCTGAGCAAGTCACTCAACTCCATGCTGTCATGAAGCTCCCATTACCAAAAAAGCCTTTTATACATATATTAAATACATTTAAATTGTTCATCGCATTCTCCTTGTGTCATTCCATTGTTATTGCATATAGCAAACATTTTTTTGTGTGGTGTTCGGGTTTTAACCAAAATCTGTGTCAATTTAATTTCAGCAGCCTCTTTATAAATATATTCATCAGGAAAAACCATGACATGTTCAATACTTATTTTACCCGCTGTAAATACGAACACACGCAGACACACAGATTCTCTTTAATGCACAGTCCCTTTGAGAGTATTTACATGTATAATATGCAAAATACATTTATACACCACACAACTCTCTCATTTTTAATTTCTGTATACACATGTATGTGTCTCAGTGGACCGTTCTGAGTTTTCCATGACTCTGACCTGCCGGTATCTTTAATTCCTCGTCATGCCCTTAGGTTCTGTTTTAATTACTTCTCCTTTTGACATGGTGGGTTTATTTTAAGGAGCAAACACTAAAACGCCACAGGAAAGCGAACATGATTCAGCCCAGAGACTCTCAAGGTTTGGCACCAATCTAAACCAAGTTGAAGAAAAAAAAAATAGGAAAGAGGTGAGGTGTAGTGCTGTTGGAGATGGAAAAAAGGCTGGGGGGGATGAAGAAGGGAGCATGAGAAAAAGAGGTGAGGAATGCTAATTGTATTCATAAGATGCAGCTTTAGTTTATCCTTATCTATGTGCTTTTCTCTCTCTTTTCTTTTGAGGCTTCACTTCAAGTCCTCAGGCGGTCTTTAAGAGATTCTGTTGAGAGCGCTGTGGTCAGGGACTGTCCGACATGCATTTAGTCTGTTTACTTATATAAATTCAGGACACTAGAGGAGAGACAAATACAAATGGACCAAAAGAAAATGTGCTTTGCTTTTACGTTTTATGAATCTGAATGGCAAGCGTGGCAGTTTGACAGTCTGTCATTTGCTTGTCAAATCACAAAAACAAGAGTACAAAAATACAAAACATATTGCAGATCTAAAGCCTAAGACAGTGCTATTTTAGATAGATGCATGTCTGATTTTTTTTTTTTATTGTAGAACATATTTGTATGTATGGCCACTTTATTAGTAGTACTGGGTTTTGCCTTCAGATCTGCCTTAATCCTTCATGGCATAGATTCAACAAGGAACTGGAAATATTCCTATAAGATTTTGGTCCATACTGATATTACAGCATCATGCAATTGCTGCAGATTTGTTGGCTGCCTATCTGTGATGCGAATCTCCCGTTTCACCAAATCCAAAAGTTGCTCTATTGGATTGAGTTCTGGTGACTGTGGAGGCCATTTGATTACAGTGAACTCATTGTCATGTTCAAGAAAGCAGTCTGAGATGATTCCCGCTTTATGACATGGCGGCGTTATCCTCCTGGAAGTAGCCAGAAGAGGGGTACACTGTGGTCATAAAGGGATGGACATGATCAGCAACAATACTCAGATAGGCTGTGGTATTGACACAATGCTCAGTTGGTACTAATGGACCCTAAAGTGTGCCAAGAAAATATCCCCTACACCAGTGTTTCTCAACTGGTGGGTCGGGACCCAAAAGTGGGTCGGGGGAACATTTTTAATGGGTCGCGAAATGCGTGGTCAAAAAAAAAAAAAAACGATTTTGCTTATACCGGACTTTTATTTTGAAATGCGCGCGCGACAACAGTTCAGTTAAGTTCGGTAACTGAAGATTTCTCTACCCTAACCGCTGTTTACAGTATTTATCGTTTTTACTTTGTAATATTTCTATAATGTGATACATTTTGTTAAATGCAACAATAAAATATTGGGTCGCGGCTTGATGACCATGTAAAAATGTGGGTCCCGTAGCCAAACCAGTTGAGAACCACTGCCCTACACCATTACACCACCACCACCAACCAGAAGCGTTGATAAAAGGCAGGATGGATCCATGCTTTTATGTTGTTGACGACAAATTCTGACCCTACCATCCGAATGTTGCAGAAGAAATCAAGACAGATCAGACCAGACAATGTTTTTCCAATCTTCTACTGTCCAATATTGGTGAGCCTGTGCAAACTGTAGCCTTAGTTTCCTGCTCTTAGCTAACAGTGGCGCCCGGTGTGGTCTTTTGCTGCTGTAGCCCATCCGCCTCAAGGTTCGACGTGTTGTCCGTTCAGAGATGCTCTTCTACATATCTCAATTGTAAGTGGTTATTTGAGTTTCTGTTGTATTGAATACTGCCATGTGATTGGCTGATTAGAAATTTGCAGTAACTAGCAGTTGGAAAGCTGTACCTAATAAAGTGGCCGGTGAGTGTGTGTGCATGTTTGTATGTGTATATATCTATCTATTTCATATATTTTATATATTCTTTCTATATCAACAATTATAATAGAATAGCATAATTTCATTCTATTATCCTTGGGTTTTATGCTAAGATTTAGCGATGAGACTTTTTTACAATAATATAGGTCATATAACATTTCGAGATGTTGTCCTACATCCTTTAAAGAGATTTATATTTGGTTCCTTGGCTTTGTTATTAGCCTAACAGATGGACTCATGTAACAAACAGAAGTGCAACATTGAAGACACTCGTAATTACTGGCAAAAATGAAATTCTATTGATAGTGCTGTGGTGAAGGACTGTCTGACATGCCATTAGTCTGTTTACTTATATAAATTCAGGACTCCTGAGGAGAAAGTAATACAAATGGACAAACAGAAAATGTGCTCTGGGTTACGTTTTATAAATCTAAACTGCAAACACAGGCACGTCGACTCATCTCAAGCCTGTCAGTCTGTCATCCGCTTGTGTCTTTGGGGTTGCATTCGGTGTTTGCAGTTGATTTTGACTTGATTGACAAGGGCCACAGGAAGTGGAAGGGCTCCTCCATTCAGTGAGTGATTATCTTAAATGGAGAAATTAAAGGATTACAAACTGGCCTAGTAATCCAGCCGTCAATCTCTCGACTCATTAAGGAGTAGGAGGAGAGAGGGACTGGGAGAAGAGAGGAAAGTTCTTAGGTGTTAGGGAGACAGGATTAGTCTTTTGGTATCTCGCTCGGCTCGGTTTCTGTAATCTTTATGAAACCTTGTGTCATTATAGATGATATTATCACACACACACAGCGTTCTGTTGAAAGAGATAGTTCATGCAGAAACGAACATACTGTCATTTTGCTTGCCCTTGTGTCATTATGAAGCTCTTTGGCTTTCTTTTGGTGATTAGTGTTGTTTATTGCTATTGTTGCTGCTTTTTATCGCATGAAAGGACTTCTAAATAAAAAAAAAAAGGTCTAAAAAGTTTGTTTTGCATATGACAGAGTTTAATAAGGTTAAAATGTCTGTTTATTTGTTTGTTTATTTTAATAATGACAGCTTTTTAATTGACTGAATTAAGAGAATAATAATATCATTTGGCCAATACTTATTATTGTATTATTGGCCCATTCGCAAATACAATTAATGGTTTTATCTGCTGACAACAATGGTTTTATCAGCTACAGTATTACTGATTATTGGTTTTATCTGTCAATACTAGGGCTGCACAAAAAATTGTTTCAGCATCGATATTACAATAGTCACATCTGCAGTAGCCACATTGCAGAATATGCAATGTTGATTTCATGATTATAGTTGACCAAGAGAAACACATGAGTGTAGTTATTGCAGAGTTTAACCAAAACGGAGTGAAAGTTGTTTATTTGCACATTTTTAAGGCCTGAGAGAATTTGAAGCATTTAGGCACAAGACATTTTACCGTTTGTAATTTTGATAAAGTTGAATAATTTTAATTGAATTATTTATATTAGGAAAGACTTTTGCAGTGTTATTTTCCATTTGATTATTCAAATTCTGTATCTGAATACTATTTGACTGCCCCGAAAACATAACACTTTTATAAACATAACATAACACATCATAACAACTTTTATCTTAGCTTATCTTACTATATACTGTAGATGCATTTGCTTGTAATATGTTTATTACATTTTATGCATGATTCACTTCTCTACAAAATCATGCCAATCATTCTAAGTGAATACATTCATTCCAAAAAGCAGTTTTCAAGTCATGCGGTGAAATCGCAATATTTATCACAGAAAAAGCAAGCATCGCGATGTCAGATTTTTCCAATATCTTGCAACCCAATGCCGACTATTGGTTTAACCTGCTGGTGCTGATTATATGTTTTATATGACATTACCATTTCATGTTTTTATTTGCTAGCACTGATTATTGGTTATTATTATTATTATTATTATTATTATTATTATTATTATTATTATT
>CAIGQQ010036980.1:3209577-3221608 GCA_903798035.1 Danio albolineatus | reverse complement strand
TATTAAAATAATATTTTAGTCACAAAACATATTTAGAGATGAGAATAAATTTATATTCAAGCAAAATATTGCAAAAAAAAAAAAAGCAAAATAGAAAATCTTTCTTTTTTTGCTTCTCTTGATTTTTCCATTTTTTAAAAATTGTATTTAATATTTTTATCTGTAACTATTTTTGGTGTACTTTTTGGACTTTTTATCGCAAGTTATTTTGTTAGATATGTTCGAGATTTGGCTTCAGTACGGACTAATCTAATGTACAGTATATGTACATGTATGCACATATGCATATATGCACATGTAATACTTCCTATTAGAAAATGAATTTAAAGGATAGTTTTGTGAAGGGTGTACTTACATATGCTGAGCACTGTATAAGCCTTGTGTGGCAGCGTTGGGATTGGTAATGTTCTTGTTATTGAGTTTTGAGTATGCAAATGCTGTAAAAACTAATTATCTTCATGGTCATGTACTTCACTCAAGCAGTATTGTGAGATACAGTGTTCAGAAAAATCACTTTTTGTGCTCAATCTACATGAATGTTCATTTAATATTTAATTAATTAATGTATTTATTGATTTTTTTTTTTCTTTTAATGAAAGAGACAAAATTATATTGCTCAGGCCTTGGCTCTGAGAGCTTGAGGAATACTGAGAGTCTTTTGAGGGTCTACCACATCATTAACATTAATAGTATCATTAAATAATATACCTGTGGTTTTGGCTGTACTCTTTTCAGTTCAAGTCGACTGCAGATGTCGTTGCTGTTGGTGTGGTGCCGTTTGTCTCTCTTTATGAGTCTGTGAATGATGCTGGCAAGGTTAAATGCATATTTTTGAGAATAATACAAATTAAGATCAACTGTGTCATGGTATTCATCTAAAGAGAAAATGATGATTAGAGCAATTAAAAACAGCAAATATAAATCATAGAACCTTGTTAAACACACAACGGTTCAAAGGTTTGGGGTCAGGAATGTTCATTCATTCATTTTCTTTTCGGCTTAGTCCCTTTATTAATCCGGGGTCGCCACAGCGGAATGAACCACCAACTTATCCGGCATTTGTTTTACGCAGCGGATGCCCTTCCAGCCACAACCCATCTCTGGGAAACACATTCATACATTCTCATTCACACACATACACTATGGACAATTTAGCTTACCCAATTCACCTGTACTGCATGTCTTTGGACTGTGGGGGAAACCGGAGCACCCGGAGGAAACCCACGCAACCACGGGGAGAACATGCAAACTCCACACAGAAATGCCAACTGGCCCAACCGGGACCTGCCCCAACCGGGGATCGAACCAGCGACCTTCTTGCTGTGAGGCGAACGTGCTACTCACGCGCCACCGTGGCGCCCCGTCAGGAATGTTTTATTTGTTTAAAGAAATTAGTAATTTTTTTTTTTCAGCAAGAATCCATTCATTTGGTTATTGTAGTATTTTTATTTCAAAGAAATGCTGTTCTTTTGAACATTAAATAAAGACCCTGAAAATATAACACACACACACACACATACACACACACACACACACACACAACCACAGGCCGCTAGTTCAAACTTGCAATGTTTTATATTTTCATTTGCGTTGCGTAAACATGTTTGTTTTTGTTTAGCTTACCTTGTGGCAGTGGTTAGTACAAAACACCACCTACTGTTTAGATGAAAATGTACAAATGCAGAAAAGTTTCTGTAAGGTTTAAGGTAACTTGAGAAAATATTGATAGTAAAAATGGAATAGTCTATTATAAAACATAGAGTAGTTTAAAAATAGGGCGCCACAGTGACGTAGTGGGTAGACGGTCGCTGGTTTGAGCCCCGGCTGGGTCAGTTGGCATATCTGTGTGGAGTTTGCATGTTCTTTCCGTGGTTGTGTGGGTTTCCTCCAGGTGCTCTGGTTTCCCCCACAAGTCCAAAGACATGTGGTATAGGTGAATTGGGTAGGCTAAATTGTCCGTAGAATATGAGTGTGAATGAGTGTGTATGGGTGTTTCCCAGAGATGGGTTGCAGCTGGAAGGGCATCCGCTGCATAAAACATATACTGGATAAGTTGGCGGTTCATTCTGCTGTGGCAACCCCGGATTAATAAAAGGACTAAGCCGAAAAGAAAATGAATGATTGAATGAGTTTTAAAATGCTTATCATATTGTGTGGGCCTTAAATGTTACAGTATTTTCTATTGATTACACACACTTTCAAAACAATGTCACCTTTTTTCAAAACTCTACACACAATTCCCAAAACTGCACACATAAAAGGCAAAATGTCTCACATCTGCTTCAAAATCTAACACTGCATTCAAAATGCCATAAACACGTCAGAATGAAGCACTCGCATCAAATGGCAAACACGTCTTTCATTATAGTAAATGTTTGAATATTATGTAAACACTGTTATACTGAATCTAAAACTTTTAGCTCTTTATAGGCTTATATCTATCTACATTTTAATACAATGTTCTACAGTAACAGGTACATTGTAAACACCTATGACAGGTATATGAATATTTATTTTAATTTTTAATTATTGTTTATTTTAGGCCAAACATTACTGGTGTATACAGTAACATAAAACACAACCGTGAACATACTGTATGTAAAAAAATAAAAAAATAAAAAAGGTATGTATAGCAAAAAGAATGTATAGAGTGTGAGCTGCGCATGTTTTTTCGGCGTCCACGTTAACAGACTAGAGCTTTTATACTGCACCTAGAAGCAGCACATCAGCGCGAGGCGTGAGCGTCGCTGAAGCAGCAGTGCCGTGATAGTTTTGTCGCTGGGTCTATTTTAGTCACGCTGCTCATGCTCAATTAAATTGAAAGTACATTGATAATGACCCAAACACATTGAATGAGAGTAAAAAGTAGCAATTTTACCCAATAAATGCACCAATAATATCAACTGATTTATATATAGTCAATCAAGTGAATTTAAAAGATTAAAAACCGCAATAAATATTTGTTTAGGATCGAACTACAAAACCAAATGTAATACAACTTTAGTATCAGTTTTACTTAAGTTGCACACTAGTGTTGCAAGAGAGGGGAAATAGAAGTGGCTGATTTAAGACTGCTATTTATGGGAGTTGTAGTCCATAGCGAAGTGTATTGTGCATGCATTGATTACTTTTGTCCGTCTCATCCTTTGCACGAGCATGAATGAACGAGCTGTTACTCTGCAACTGGACATCGTGAAACAGGCATTACGCACAACTTTTGTAAAGCATCTGCTTCACATTGCTGTATCAGAATACTTGCTTGTAAAATATAGCCATACTTTAGAACGCTTAGTTTAAGCAAATTTGATGAACGTGAACATGCATGTTGATGACTCTGAAGGGAGTCGCTTATGGGATGCGCTGTCTGTGCGCGTTGTCTACTTGCGTTCGTTTCCTAAGCAACAAGAACAAATGCCTAACATCGTAGATGGTGTCCGTAACCCTCAAGGTTGTTTAGAATTGTTTTAGAATTGTTAAGAGACGATGTGACACAATGTGCACCTATGTGTGCCTTTGATGTACCCCTTGATGCTTCTTATGTCATTGTTGCAGCACCAGTAGCACCGAAATTAGGCACCGAAATGCATATGCTGATTCGGTCCGGTCCATATCGTTTTCATAAGTACCGGTGCCACTATGGCACTGCGTTTCGGTACCCAACCCTATCCTTTGTGTGTAGTGTTTTGAAAAAAGTTAGGTTCAAGGCTGAGAAATAGCTCCTGGTTTTGGAGATTTGCTGTGTCGTTTTGAATTTTGAGTGAGAGGTTTTAGAAATTGTGTGACATGAAAAGATTTTGCGTCTAAGCAGTTGGAAAAAACTATAAGATGCTATGTTGTAAAATTTAAGGCTATAAGATTAGTTATCATATTTCATATACAATACTAGCTAGGCCTGTCACAATAATCAATATATCGACTTATCGCACAATACATGGACATGACCTCAATATTTTTTGGTGATGCAATATATATCGCCATTCGTACGAACCCATGCTTGCAACATTTTAGCTGATTGCACAACCTCTCTATCTCTATTGGAGGTGTTATTATCAGTATGGTTAAAAACACTATATTATTTCCCATAACTGGCTGAAGTATATATTGATGTGGGTGCCTGACAACTGAAAATAGATCTGGTAGCAGACATCGCAGCCTCTGTTACTTTTTACCTTGCTTTTTTTTTGTTAACATTTATTATTATTTGTTTTAGATATGCATTTTCACATTCTGATTCCAATGCCTAATCATTAAATTATTAAAAGGACTAAACTAAATAAATATTCTTAAGAACAAAATATGAAGTGTTCTTTTGAAGAGTGTACATGCGTTATGATGCTATTATATTGCCCTTTTGGCATTATATAATGAGTGGCCTAAAATGGTCTTAAAATGACAATAACGTTTATCGCGATATTTTTTGGTGCAATATATCGTACAACGAAAAACAGATATCGTGACAGGCCTAATTCTAGCAAGCATGTTTATTATTTATTTCAACAGTGTTTAACAAAAAGATGACAAACCAAAACTATCATTTATATGCAACAACATTAGGTCACGGGTGTGTTAATTGAGCCTAATTTGTACTTAACCCAAGATAATCTATATAAGCAGCCCACCTGTTTAAAAGGCCTCTCTATGAGCTACTGCATAAGCACGTAAACAAACTCAACACACACACAGATGTTCAGACACGTGTGCACGCAAACCCAGATCCCAGCAACCCCTGTGAGCGCGCCGTTAAGCGGCCGCAGTCTGTGATGTCATTGTGTTTAGATCTCAGGAGAAATGCCTATCACAGCTGTAGCAGCGGGACTCTTCTATATTCTCTCCAAACACCAGCACCGGAAAATACCAGGATTTTCCCTGCCGCCACCCACAGAGCTACAAAACTGAAGGTTCATTTTATTGCTTTGAAGCCGCACAGCTTAGAAAACACACAAACACACAGTGAATGAAAAAAAAAAGTGCACACAAACACACAAACATGCAAGCACAAATCCATTCAGACACACTTTATATTACTGAGCCGAGGAGGTGATTTCATCTGAAAGTATAATGACATTGGAGCAAGCACCATCGCTGGTAAGTTACACAGATCAAAAGGCTATGAGTTACTTCCTGATCCCGTGGCCTCTGGCTTTTTATATTTCTTCTACTACCTTTTTTGTGGGATTTTAGATCCAATTTACACTTCTTCAAACCACTCTCACACATCTTCCTCTATGTAAAGAGATATACTGAACATTTTACTGACTCTTTCTGCAGCTTTTAGCTTTATGCTAGTAATGTTAGTGGGCAGGTACAAAATGTGGTTTTATTAGTGAATTGTTGAATTGGATTAATCAGCAGATTTCTTCTAACACAGTTTTAACACTGATTCATTCAGGAACTAAACATGTGGTTGTCATTTTGTACTGTGTAATAGATACTGTATATTTGGTTTAAATAATGGGTATCTTTACACAGCAACAAATTATTTATTTATTTGTTTTTTATGTACTAACATTTACACTTATTCATTATCTACATCTTTTCAAACCAGTCTCACATTTATCTCTCAGTGTAAAGGGATATACTCAACATTTGACAGATTCCACAGGTTACGTGTTTTTGCTAGTAGGTGGTGACAGGTTGTGAATTACTGACATGGATTAATCAGCAGATGCATTCTAAACAGCCATTCGTTCATTGTATGCTGTATAGTAGATACTACTTTGTGGTTTAAAATTTGGGGTACATTTGCACAGCAACAATATAGTAAAAACGTAAAAATAAATAAATAAATAAAACAGCTTTCATCTGTGTTTTTGAAAAGTTTCAGCTACTGATGATAGTGTTGTCAACATGATCACACAGATCTGTGAAAGTGGCTAAAAACATTGTATTATACATTCAATTCAATTCACCTTTATTTTTATTTGTATAGCGCTTTTACAATGTAGATTGTGTCAAAGCAGCTTCACATAGAAGGTTATAGTAAATTGAAAATGTCAGTTTAGTTATTAGCTAGTATATTATTAGCTAGTATATAGCTGAGTTCAGTTCAGTTCAGTGTTGTTTAATATTCACTACTTAGAGTTCAAACACTGAAGAGTAATCCATCGATGCGCAGCTCTAGCTGCAGTCTAGTCGCCGGACGCTGGGGAACTCGAGGCTCGTCTGTCCTTGGAGGGTCAAAGGAATCCGTCTCTTGCTTGCTACTCCGCCAAGCAGCTGCTCAGGATACAGCGAGGTCCAGGGTTAAGGAGCCTTGGAATCGTCTCGTCGCGGGTCTTGGATCGCATCAGTGGCGCTGCATAGTCTCTGGGGGCCTCGGGATGAGTATCCCCAGTTGGAATAGAGAACAAAGAAAATAATTAGCGTAGCTGCAGTTCATAGTGTATATAAAGGAGATGTGTGGAGCACATTCATGCATCATACAGCTAAGTGACGTATTGAGTGTATGCTTTACTAAAAAGATAGGTCTTTAATCTAGTTTTGAACTGTGAGAGTGAGTCTGAGCCTCGGACATTATCAGGAAGGCTATTCCAGAGTTTAGGAGCCATAAATGAGAAGGCTCGACCCCCTTTACTTGATTTTGCTATTCTGGGTACTACTAGAAGCCCTGAGTTTTGAGATCTTAAAGAGCGGGTTGGATTGTAGCGAGACAGAAGGTTGGTTAGATAAACAGAAGCTAGATTATTTAATGCTTTATATGTAAGAAGTAATATTTTAAACTCAATACGAAACTTAACAGGCAGCCAGTGTAACGAGGATAAAATTGGGGTGATATGATCATATTTTCTAGACCTGGTAAGAACTCTGGCGGCTGCATTTTGTACTAGCTGAAGTTTGTTAATAGAGGAGGCTGGGCAACCAGCGAGCAGAGCATTACAGTAATCCAGCCTAGAAGTCATAAAAGCATGAACTAGCTTTTCTGCATCTGAGATGGATAGCATACTTTGTAGCTTAGCAATATTTCTCAGATGAAAGAATGCAGTTTTTGTGATATGGGAGATATGGCTTTCAAAAGTTAAATTGCTGTCTAATATGACACCCAGATCTTTAACAGTAGAGCTAATGCTAACTCTGTATCCCTCTAGTTGCAGGTCGAGTTGTGAGATCTGCTGTGTACAGGATTTAGGTCCTATAAGTAATAGTTCAGTTTTGTCTGAGTTTAAGAGAAGGAAGTTGCGAGGGCATGTTGTCCACTACACTGCCATTTTATTTATTTATTTTAATGCCAATGTCATGTTATCAACTCACTGCCATTTTATTTATTTATTTATTTATTTATTTTTATTTATTTTTATTTATTTATTTATTTATTTTATTGGCCTCCTAAAAGACATTTTTCATGTAACATCATTCATCTAACCTCATCCAGGTATTGCTGTTTTATGAATGCTGCTACTTGATTCAAATGCTGTTTTTGGCTTACTGTATGTACAGTATGTAGTATGGAAGTAGGCATATGTTTATTCATTTGGAACTTTTTTGTTGTTCATTCAATTTTGATTTGAAACAAATGAATGAGTCGTAGACTTTTTGTTAAACACATTATATACAGTAGCTTGGTAATAAAAACACTTTTTGTATGATAATCATATGTAATTTTCTAAATATATTTGGCTGAGCTAAAAACATTTTGAATTACTCAGCATTGAGTTCTTATTTATTGAACTGCTGTTTTAAAAGTAGTGTAGCTGCTAATTTCTGTCGAATCAATATACGGTATTTATTATAGAAAACAAATTTGATTTAACATTTCAAAATTTGTAGTAAAGCTGTAAAGGTGACATGCTATTTTAAATTGATGAATTAATCTTCACACGTTTAGATGTTCAGCATTTGAGATGTTTAGGATCACACACAATTTGTTCATTTGAGGGGGGTCTTCACAATAAACATACTGAGTAAAAAGTTCATTTGTGATTTAGTCAGTCATTTAAACAGCTCACGCAGTGATCCATTTATAGCACATTCTCCCTTCATATAACAGTAACAGGATATGCCTGACGCACTGGATAAACTGGATATTTATTTACAGTCAAGTGGAACCATGCAAATGCATTTTATGATTTGGTGAAGAAGCTCTTCAGTGAGTTGTACATATGCATATGCAGGTTATGCTGAAGGTATATACCATTTTGAGGGATGTAAACAAAAACAATGGTCCCAAGGTATTTCCTGTCAGTGTTGGGTAAGTTACTTTAAAAAGTAATTAATTACTAATTACTAATTACTTAATCAATATTGTATTTAAAATACTTTTCTAATTACTGTGTCTGAAAAGTAACTTAATTACTCAATAAGTAACTTAACTAAAGACTTCTTGAAATCCCTATAAACCTTGAGTGGACAAATAATAAAAATGTAACTCTGTAAATAATAAATACTTAGATAAAACATATGAGTCAAACATGAAATAGTTTAGCCTTTTAGTTTTCTGAATCATCTTTATTATATTCTATTTTTTTTTAATCTATAATAATTACATGCATAATAATTTTTAGTATGCAATGTAACCTTCTTAAATATTATTCTGCATATCTATCGATGCAATCTCTACAAAAAAAGCATTATTTTTCGCGGTATTAGAATGAAAGCCCGTGCAGTTTGATCGGAAGTGGACAAAAGGCTTAAGATTTATACGGCATGTTTTTGAACTGGATTGTGTCTCTCTTGTTTACCTGTGATCCGATCGAGCAAAAGGTGTCTTATTACTCTGTAAACAGAGCAGCATCAGTCATGTTAAATTCGCCGACTCCCTCTGTCACATCTGTGTAGTTATCCTAGCCTTTCTCATAGTAATCTTCATGAACCAGCCCATGTAAGGTGCGCGATAGCCTTGAAAAACCCACGCGCTACAGCACGCAGGCGCGCAATGAGGAAAAATAAATTGATTAATACTGTAATGTTCTTGTCTGGGAATATTTTCATTTGGTAAAACAGCCACTCGCTTCAGGTGAGTCCGACATCTTCCGCTTTATGACTAGCAGCAAACTGGCGTGCGGCGCTATCACATGCATCTGCACTACGTTGATTTTAAAGCGCCAGAGTTTACTTTTACCTTTAGAACATAAATTAATAAAATTGTTTACGATTATTCAGCGAGTTTAATTATTTTACAATGTAACGCAGGGACATTATAAATAACTGTAATTAAAATACCTAAAAATGAACAGTAATTAGTTACTTTATAAGCCAATGACATGACCACATTGAAATGGTCTATATTTCCCAAACAAAAGAATAATACATTGATATCAGTGAACATCAAGTTTAAATTTGATTCAATAAGGCAACAATATATATAGATGTGGACACATTTGTTGGTATCCTTCTATTGAAGGGACACTGAAATAACTTATGAAAAATGTAATGATTAATCATAAATTACTGAAAATAAACTAACAAAAATCAGATATTGCTTTTGAATTCAGGTTCAACAGAAGCATAAAAGAAAGCAAACCAATGAAACTGGCCTGGACAAAACTGAAGTCAGTTTTGTCCACATCTCCATATACAGTATAGTATAGTTTGCATTATACGTTGTCTTTACTATGTTTTGACAGTATGCGCCACACACTATTTTGCTCCTATGTTTGGCCACTTTATATTTATGTTATATTTATGTTATCAGAATGTACAAATGTACCTCCTATTGAAAGGGTACTGCACCAGTGACAGCTTTTGTGCCTTTATTTCTGAGATCGTAGTTATGAGTTTTAAAGAGTCGTAATTCTATGTGTATAGTATATTTCTGATCACAAAAATAGGGTCACTATTTAAAAACATATTCATATCGGAGCAGTTTGTTGTTGGTTTGAAGCTGCTACTTGTCAAGATGTTTAAACACGATCAAAATATAGTAAACATATTTCTTCAATATTTTCTATTTTGTTTGTATGACAAGCGTTGTATTTGGGCAAGCTTTATAATTTGTCTGTACAGTAGTTATGTCTACATTTTTTTAGTAACTTGCCCAAAACCGTTGACATCAGATCAAACGAAGCTTGGTTGCCCACAGTGCCATATTTCTTTACACCCCCTTGGCAGCGATGTAACATGCTTAACTATGCATAGACATGGATGTTGACTCAAGAATCATGAGCAAATCACCTATTTAAAGAGCACCATAGTGTGTGCCCTCGGGATTATGCAGCTGTCTCGTGTCTTTGTGTAAGAGAGAATAATTGTTTTTTTTCTCTAATTACGAACGTGAGATGTGGCTGCTGGTGTGGTTGTTCGCAGCTGCCATCTTTTCATTCTTGTTGGCACCTTTCTGGCTGAAAATGAGATTTTCTACCATCTGGATTCATGGTTTATGCTGATGAAACAAAGTTGCTCAAGTAGAATCAAACATGGTGCGCTGTAAAATTTCTCTATACATTATATTGAAAAGATCTGTTGGCTGTTCCTTAAGCAATTTACATATACTTTAAGGAGTGAACAAATGTGATATTTCAGCACAAAAATCTGCGCCACATTCACTAATCAGTAGCAGTGCAATTTAGTCAGCCACTAAATACACAAACAAGCCTCGGTTCTACGTTAATAAGGCTTGTTAAAGACTATGCCTTGTTTACAAAACTCTTTTTAAAGAAATTCTATTTATTATTTTTGCTTTATGCTCGCCCGCAATTACTGTGGTGCTATTACCGCCTACAGAAAGCAGATGGTAAACAGATTTTTATTAAACGAGGACGCTTGTGTACATTTTCTATTGATCATGGTAGTCGTTACACATCAAATGAGCAGAGTGATTCAACTGACATATAAGCGGACATACGCTTGAAAGAAACTTACTTCTGTAAAGCATTAAATAGTAACCAGAAAAAAAAATCTTTTAATAAATTGAACAGTTTATTAAACCGTTGGATGAAATATAAAAGATTCCATGTTTTTTATATTTTTATTTCTTTATTATTATTCAGCCCCAATCTCCTCCCGACTTATTGAAGTATTAGTATCATGCTAGTCATCTTTCACAGGATAGTTCATATATTAGTTAGGGTGATCATAAGTTCTGATTTTTCTGTATGTGTCCTCTTTTTGGGGCGAAAAGATCTTGCTGGCTGGGATTTCTGGCTGGGATCTCTTTAGGCCACGCCTTGTTGCACCATTAGTAAGTCATATATATATATAAATATATTCTTGTCGGCTTAGTCCCTTTATTAATCCGGGGTCGCCACAGCAGGAATGAACCACCAACTTATCCAGCATTTGTTTTACGCAGCGGATGCCCTTCCAGCCGCAACCCATCTCTGGGAAACATCCACACATTCTCATTCACACACATACACTACGGACAATATAGCTTACCCAATTTACCTGTACCGCATATCTTTGGACTTGTGGGGATAACCAGAGCACCTGGAGGAAACCCGCGCAACCACGGGGAGAACATGCAAACTCCACACAGAAATGCCAACTGACCCAGCCGAGGCTCGAACCAGCGACCTTCTTGCTGTGAGGCGAACGTGCTACTCACTACGCCACTGTGGCGCCATATATGATATTAGTGATGCTAAATCTCACAAAGGCATTTTCTCATATCTGAACATGGGATGTCATTCCAGTTGTTCAGGTCAGGTTTTCCAGGATTCAGTTCGACACAGTCTTCATTACTTAGCGAGTCATTGGGCTCATTTATCTCCCAAAACCTGCAAGACATCCAGAATGGGCTCTTGAACAGATCTAAAAGTATTAACTCCACAAACTTGAATATATTTATTACTTACCCTTGATTCAGTGGTGAACTATCCACCCATGTCATGCTGCCCTCGTCCTCGATATCAGACAAACCGATCCACACAAACTCCTGGACGAATGACGATATGAACTTCTGTGTGTGAATAAAGGAGACAACAGAGAATCATTATTACACCTGATCATACCTGTCAACATTGGGATGTGAAAATAAGGGATCATTGCCCCAACAACAACCCCAGCATCTGTTTATCACTACGGACGCGTCAGCTGACAGTCAAGCACCACTTTATGACTGTTTTGAGGATTACACAGGAGGAGCGACGGCACCTGT
>CAIGQQ010036980.1:3197883-3209177 GCA_903798035.1 Danio albolineatus | reverse complement strand
TGTTTGTTAAGGAGCTGCAACGATGAGTCACGCACATGCAGTTATAGTGTTCGTTCACGCACGCACGCACGTGCGCGCGCACACACAGACAGTGCGCGCTTTTGCGAGCAAATGTGAAAGGATATGGGCTAATTTCCACTGCTGTATGGATTTCTGTTATGGTAATGTACACAATAAACCTGATTTAATGTCAACAAACCGAGATTGAAGCGTCTTTTTTGCTGACACGCGGCTGTGGTGATGAAGTAAAGCTGAAGTGAATGGCTGTAGTTCATTACAAACATGCACTGTTTTAAACACGTGTTAAACTTGTGAAACTCACTCTTGATCACATCTGATGATGATTGATGACCTTCCCGAACTGAACAGACCTTTTATTCCCGGTTGTTTTGCGCACGTCTTGTTGATATGATTATACGCGTTACTACGGAGACATGTTAATACGCAGCTATCAATCAATTCGGTGGGCGGGGGGACCGCACTCCTACGTAGAGTTGCGGTCGATCTCAAAACCGCTCCAATTGGTCCACCGTTTTTATGCCGTTAAATTGAAAAAAAAGGACTGGGTGTGTTTATATCACCCCAAAATGACCGTCTATACACTATAACTACACATATGACTGTCCAAACAGCTTAAAAAGTAGATTTTTCATCAAAGGTGCCCTTTAACCAATCCTAATTCTGACCCTAGCCACATAGTAAGTGCATGTTGCTAATTATTATCTTACTTCCTACAGTTTGTTTTCATGCTAAAAAATATCAAAAATCTATTAGACATCGGAAGGCATGTACCGCAGTCGATTGTATACAACAGTTTTTCTTTCAGCAAAGTTTCAACCAATGATATCAAATATGATACAGCAGGCTTTATAGGGTTAACAGACAAAACTCTGTTGGTAAACATTGTTGTATTTGAACACTCTTCTAAAGTGGCAGCATCCGTGACCTTTGACCTTTGACTTTTGTTTACAAGCTAGGCTGTGAGGCAGCGCCGGGGTCCCAGGAGTTATTGGTGTGTCACCAAGAGTAAGGCTTGTCAGAGTGATGGTGAAGGCCCGAGGGGTCTCTGCCTCACTGACAGCTGACAGAAGAGTGCAGAAACAAACTGGGCCCTGCGAGGCCAACCGTGCTCTTCAAACAGAAATAGGGACTACAGGTGTCACAATCCATCTGTCCAAGCTGATAACAAGTCCAAAAATTCACTCTAGCCTATTTAGCCATTGCTTAGTGAATTTCCTCACGCTTATAGGGATAATTAGCTAATTCTTTTGTTAATTTTGGGAAACTTTGTTTTGTATTTATATATTAATCCATTTAACAGAAGAACTACTGAGGCAGTCATTTTGTAATGGAGTAACTTTGTGAAAAAAAAAAACGCATGTTAATATAGTACCTAATATCGGACTCTTCCTAAATGTGTGTATATATTTTCTAGCAGTTTTATTTTATTAAAATTGTAAAACACAAAAGAGGTCTTAGTTTTTTACCTTGATTTATCATAACAATCAAATTGACCCTATGCGTTTCAGCATCTGCTACTTGTTTCAGTACTTTTGAATATGCGTATTAATGTGGCCTAGCAATTCCACACTAACAAAAAACATACCTTTACTTCAGACACGTCTTTCAAAATACATATTTAGTATGTTTAGGTGTCACAGTCGCTCACTCTGCAAACGCACAATACTTTAACTATCAGAATTAATAATCAAGATAATAAGTATTTAGCAACAAACCACTCACTAAATGTCAAAGGGTGAAGACAATACAATACTGAACAAAGACTGAACTCAACACATGGGTATAAATATACAAGACATAATTGAACTGAATACAAACAGGGGAGAGACACAGGTGGAACTAATAAACATTGACAAATGGCGGGAAAACAGAACAAAGGAACCACATGACATAAACAGAAGCACATGGAACAACCACATGACAAAACACAACACAGACACACCAGACATGTCACATTAGGTCTAGTAACTCATACACTATTATAGAAGTATTGAAAACAAAACAAAGTCAGCTGAACATTTCTAAAAAAAATTGTTTGTTCGAATTCAGCCCATATAAATTGTTTGCAACCACTTACCTTAAAAAGTAAGTAAATCCAATGAATAGTTTTTTTGTGTATTTGCATACTTTAAACTCTGTTTAATTGCATTCTATTTTTACTTCCATAGATAAAACAACCCCTGATTGGACCACTGATAGGAATGAATGTCATATTTTTTACTTTATTGTAGCACATACAGTATTTAACAACATTGTTAATCAGTGTAAACATTATTAAAATGTCAGTAACTTATTTGGAACAATTGAACCTATAATTTGGTGCAATATTTACTTTTAATATTTACTATATATATACACAGTGGTCATGTGGACAGTACAATCACTTCATGATTTCAACATGCGCTCTATTTGCTCCTTTCTGATTGGCCAACATGGCTGGGTTCACACCAAACACAAAAGGCACAAATAAACACATAATAAAAGTGTCATTATCCCCAACTGTTTTGTAGGCATGCCCGTAACATAGATCACAGAGGTTTTTTTTTGTTATTTGTTTATTTTTATTATTTTTATTTTTTTTATATTAAGAAAGTGGGGAAAGCTTCTATTAAAAGCGTGAACATGGCATAAATATATTTATACCTAAATTCTAGTGTCATTCCACTATTCAATATGCTTATCTTAACAATAGTGCATACAGGAAATCATTATCATAACTTTATTTTAACATAATCTTTATTTTTAAAGCTTCGAAGTAATCATCGTTTGCAAATTAAATGTTGCTATTTAATTTTTTTTTTATTAATATATTACGATATCTTAAAGATAATACAGTACATACGAACAAGCTTCATCATAATTTTATTTTAACATACTTTACTATTATTTTGTTTCACTTTGAAACAATTACTTTTTATGGTGCAAACATATAAATATTTATTTGAGATCTTCTTCTTCTTCTTCTTTATTATTATTATTATTATTATTATTATTATTATTATTATTATTATTATTATTATTATTATTATTATTATTATTATTATTATTATTATTCAGTATATGCAGGCAATGCACCAAAAACACATGTTAGTTACAGCATATTTAGAGCTTTGCAACTGATAAACAGCTGTTGAGAAATGTGTGATTAAATAGGTTAAAGACACAGTTCAGCTAAAAAATCAATGTTCTGGTCATGTACATGTTGTTTACCAAAGCTGTCAAACCTTATCCAGTCATATTTGAACTTAGTGCATCGTTAAGCCGAAGTGCTCAGAATTTGGAAACTGTGGCAGAGGGCATTTTTTAATTTAATAGAATGTGTCTTTTGATATCGTGATTACTGTGTGTTTTGGGGCAGCTGATGTTTTGAACGCCTCCATGCCAAACCTTATTTAGATGGTATGAACATGCAACCAAGCGAAACAATGATTTGTTATTTATGAGGCTCATCTCAAGACCTAGTTATGTTCTGTTTATTTGATTTATTGGTTCAGACAGTAGTCTAATAAAGTCTGAGGATTCTGTGGTAATGTTCCTGTTCGTTTGCTTGTTGGTTTGTTTGCTCTCCCATGTAGTTTCGTTAATGACTGTTTTATTATATATTATATATTCTTTTTTTTTTTTGCATATTTGTTAATGCAGCCAAGTTTGAAAGAAGTTATTCTATTCAATTGTATTCTATTCTATTCTATTCTATTCTATTCTATTCTATTCTATTCTATTCTATTCATTCATTTTCTTTTCGGCTTAGTCCCTTTATTAATCAGGGGTTGCCACAGTGGAATGAACTGCCAACTTATCCAGCATATGTTTAACGCAGCGGATGCACTTCCAACCACAAGCCATCACTGGGAAACACACACACACACATTCTCATTCACACACATTACACCATGGTCAAATTAAGCTTACCCAATTCACTTATAGCGCATGTCTTTGGACTTGTGGGGGAAACCCACGCAAACACAGGGAGAACATGGAACACATTATATTATATTATATTATATTATATTATATTATATTATATTATATTATATTATATTATATTATATTATATTATATTATATTATATTATATCATATTATATTATATTATATTATTATGAAAGAAATTAATACTTTTATTCATGTAAAGACACATTAAATGTGACAGTTAAAATAGCTGCAAAACAAATGTTATTTTGAACTTTATATTCTTCAATGAATCCTGAAATATGTTATCTGAATTACTGTTCTACTAACAATTGTTCTTTTATCATTAGCTTATTATTATATTTTCTGAAGGATCGTGTTATCTTTAAAACTGGAGTAATGATGATGAGATATCTACTGTAAGTTTACAGGGATAAATTGCATTTTAAATTGTTTAAAAATAGAAAGCAGTTATTTTAATAAAATGTCTGCATTTGACTGTTTACTGTATGGAAAAATGAATCTTTGATGAGCTTTCTTCTAAGATATAAACATGCAAATTACTTTCAAACAAGTGTGATGGAAAATTATTTTTGTTCATTTATTTCAAAACACGTGACTCTTTGTTTAGATTGTCTGTCAAGAGCAGCAAGCTGGTCAAATGTTTCAGATATGCTTTTTTATTGTATGCAAAACCTGCATAAGGAACTAAAGGACAAACTGATTAATTTACTTGATTGTTAATGAAATTGGTCTGTTTAGTTTCAGTTGGGTGATACAGAGGATTTTATGTATGACGGACCTCAATAAATATCTTGACAAGTGCATTTTTATTTATTTTTTGATACTTTTTTGTTGAGACAGAAGATTGAGGAGGACCAGCCAAGTTGCTGCCTAAGAAATGAATAGGAATGCTGCTGCAGTAGAAAGCTGTTACTGGGGATTTTACAACCATGTGTTTGTATTCAGAGATATGTGAGAGCTGAACCAACTATCAGTAAGGTTTGTCTGTTTGCCCTGAAGAAAAAATGTCAATGTTACATTCCCAATCTATAAAGACTTACTTTGTCTCATTTAGGCAAGAATGCTTGGGCTGCACGTTATTGGAAAAAAATGCCTTTACATTATTTCATGTTTCTGTGATATTCAATATCATATTGCAATATTGAATATAATTTCACCAGATGATGAAATAATCTATTTATAAATTTAGATTAATTGGGTTGATTTTGTTGGGGTTTGAATTAGCATAAAGTACAATAACCCGACCACAAGCATTGATAAATAGATACAAAGATGACAATACACACTGTTTTCTGGAAATCTATCAGTATTCAGGGACACAAATTGAATAATCAAATGTAAAATGACACTGTATAGTCTTTATTGTATGCATACATTTACAAGTTAGAAACATTATAGTTTCATATACTCCACATTGCAGACCCTGTGATGTGACTATTACAGATGTACACATTGCGATATCGAAACTATACATTGTGCAGCCCTATACTCTATTGTACAATAGTATGTAAATGACCTTGAAGCTTGAAGCTAACAAACATTAAAAGGTTCACAAAAAAAAAAAAATGTACTCACCCTCAGGTTATCCATCGGTGCTACATTAAAACATGTTATAGCTGAAATTGTGTTTCTAGGTGATTCATAAAATCAACCGTTACCAGCTCTTCAAGAGTTCACAAAACTTAAACAAAAGGCAAGATAAAAAATAAAGGGCTCGTGAACTGAGAAATCTAAATGCCCTTGATCTTTGACATTCAGAGGTCATTATATATAAAATGATATCCTGTAAAATCCAGAAGGAAAACTTTTCTTGAGTGTAAAAGCAGCTTATATTGAGGTCAATCTCCCTAAATGACAGGTTGTGGAATTTGGCATTTTATTATGTCATAGTGTGTCTAAACTCCGCCTCCTCAGAAGAAGATCAACACCTGCTTCTACATCACTGCCAGTTTAGGTCTGCCCACTGATTGCTACTGCAGTAGGTTAATAATGAAAGAGTCAGTAAGTCATTAAGTATTACTTTGCTTGTTATTACAAATCATTTGATGCATTTATGTGTTCAACTTAAATCAAAGCTGTGCACATCTGTGAAAAAATGCAGACAGTCAAACATTCAGTACAGCTTTACATCACTAGCTATGGTGACATTTACAGTAGTGCGTTTTCATTTTAAAAGAGCATTTTTGAAAGCTGACATTTCAGAAAAATTATCCGTCCACAGTTTACAGCCTAAAACACTCACATGTTTAATGGTCATATGTGAGTGGGTTGACGAATCAGGGAAAGATCAGAAAAAATATAGATGTCCAGTAAGAGAGTGATTAAATAGTTGATTGATAGTCCTTTCTTAAAAAGTTTGCGTTTAAGTCCAACTATACTGAAAAAGTACATCAGTGTTTCCATACTAAAACAGCATCTTCAGCTTTTTCAAAATGCTCCATTTTTGCTGGCTCTTTATGGTTCAAACGTAACCATAACAAAACATTTGGGTTTTAAAACAAAAATGCACTAGTGTAAAGTAAATGTGTATTAGTTTTGTTTTGCTCATATATGTTTTTGACTCTCAAAATGTAACTGTTGGGCAATTTATGAATCACCAAGTACCACGATTTCAGCTAGAAAACCTTCTGAAATGGTCACCTACATCATAGATGGTCTGAAATTGAGTTAACTGATAGCAAATTGTAATTTTGCAAAAACTATGCCTTTAAAATCTCACATTAGTATATCAGCCCTGAGAGATTTTAGCACTTTTTTTGTCTCTGGGTGAATCTGTCTCCTTATCTGTCTATTTATACTTACATCAACATTATTTTGCCCCTCTTCGGCTGTATTGATTGTTCAACCTTTGCTTCCATTGTTATTCGCATGCCTCGCATTACACAAAAAACATATAATTAAATGCTGAACATCCAACACAACATATTGTCCAACTGTCCACCCACACAAACACCCAAAGCAAAGGCCAGAGATGTGCCTGACATACAAAAAAATTGGTATTCTCACAGACTGTATGTGATAAAGCTTAGTTTATTTAAATGACTTCATTAACTCTGAGATTTCATTAAGCCGCTGCCACTGTGCTTTCGGCAATGTCGCGTTTGGTTCATTTGGTAAAATGTTCGGTCAACAAAAGGAACATCAGGGTTTAAAAACACCCATTTCTTTAGAGACAATTACTCTGTGAAGAGCTTTTAGGGATAATTCTGAGTGCTCTTAATGTCTCGCTTAATGAGGAGATGTTATTTTGCTAACATTTTTGGCTGTAAAAATATTTAAACTAGGTTCTCTATATATTTTAAACACTCATAATGATCAGCAAGGTCAAAAACAAGTATTCCCATAATGAATGCTCATAAAATGTACATTTAAAAAGCAAAACAGTATATTATTAGCACACATACAGTATACATCATTTCTTCTTTTATTCATCAAGGAACATTAAATTGATCAAAAGTGACCGCAAACACATTTCTAATGTTACATAAGGTTTTAATTCAAATCAATGCTGCATCAATTCTGAACTTTATATATTTATATAAAATAACCCTGTAAAAAAGTCAAACATTTAAACAGTTTGACTATAAGAATATTTATTTATGATTGAGCATCATAATAATAAGTAGCTCTCTGCAACTCTCACATGGTCACCCACTGAAGCTAAGCAGGGCTGCACCTGGTCAGTACCTGGATGGGAGACCACATGGGAAAGCTAGGTTGCTCCCGGAACTGGTGTTAGTGAGGCCAACAGGGGGCGCTCAACCTGCGGTCTGTGTGGGTCCTAATGCCCCAGTATAGTGAAGAGGACTCTATACAGCTTGGTGAGAGCCGTCGATGAGACGTTAAACCGAGGTCCAGAATCTCTGTGGTCATTAAAAAGTAGGGGTTTAATCCTGGCCAGATCTGCGCATTGGCCTCTGTCCATCATGGCCTCCTAACCATATCATAATTGGCTTAATCACACTGTCTCCTCTCCACCAATCAGCTGGTGTGCGGTCTGGCACAATATGGCTGCCGTCGCGTCATCCAGGTGGATGCTGCACACTGGTGGTGGATGAGGAGATCCACCCCCATTGTGTAAAGCGCTTTGAGTGTCTAGAAAAGTGTTATTTAAATGTAAGGAATTATTATAATTATGATTATTATGATTATTATTATTATTATTATTAATATAATGATTTATAAAGCACAATCATCGAAAGACTGAGGTAAATTCAGCATTGAATCATAAAAACTATGGAATTCAAAATCACTTCTTTTATATATAAATAATATTTCTGAATATTTGCTTTTATTGTATTATTCATCAAATAAACAGTCTTGACGAGAAGAATATAGGCTTCTGCAAAACACTACAAATTTTCCTCATCAAAATATACTGTAATTTTGCCATGCTATTTCATATTTGCTATGCAGTACATTCATTTATTTTCATGTATACATACTGTACAATACATTTCTGTATGGATTTATGTCATTCAGAAGCAAAGAAAGCAGCATTGGTGTGTTTTGCAAATGTGCCAAAAGGTTTTCTTCATGCAGAAAACGGTCCGAGAAAAAGCATGAGAGGTTTTGAGGTGAAATTTTTTTTCGGTTCTGTGAGTCAAGGCCACAGCGGCCCGGCCTGACAGAGCCGTTTATCACACTGTCCTCTGGTGATGGATCTTAGATTGCTTCACTTGGCTTGTATTAGCTTGAAGGAGGCTAAAGGGGCTGTACTACACTCACAAACACCACCGACAGAATATGGACTGGCACATGTGCAAAATTAAATGGACACTTTTACTGAGGACAGCAATAACATGCTGGTGCTTAAGTAACACAGTCTATAGCATAGCTGTTTAGATATAAAAATCACAAGGAAATGCTGTTGTTTATTAGTGGAGCGTTAATGTATTGGTTGGCATTATATTTTGTTATTTTAATTTTCCTTTAAAACAAATTTAAATCTGTACAAAATATAATAGTCAGATGATAATAATGCTGATGATGATGATGATGATGATGAAATGTGAAAAAAAAATCTAATGTAAAACAAGGTCAAAGGTTTTAAAAATTTTCAAAAGCAAAGAAAGTGTCTGTGCTCTTTGGGTAAGGGATTCATTAGAATAAACAGCAAAAGTTAGTCCAAGGCACTTGAAAAATATGGAAAGAAATATTAAAAAGCCTTTATTGACATAAATATTTCTTAAATCTGTGCCCATGTGTCTCAGCAACCGCTTGCCTTCATCAGGGTAGCAGAGATCAGGTGTGTCTGGAGTTTCTTTTAAACACTATGGTCTCATGACTCATTAAAATATCAAAACATTACTAAAATAATATATTGAACACAAGGTTAAGTCCACAATCATGATTCATTCAGCATTGAGAAAGAAAAAAAATGATGATGAAAATAAAATAAAAAGATGAAGAGAGTTGTACAACATATTTCTCAAATATTACAATATTGTGTTATGAAAATAGAATGAAACCACAAATGTTTTAAGGAATAGTCATGTCAGTAAAGGCTTTTTAATATTTTTTCCACATTTTTCGAGTGCCTTGGACTTACTTTTGCTGTTTAGTCATACAGTATATTTTATTGAAGAAAGTTCAATAGTGTTCAAGTGTTCAAGTGGCACAAAGAGGTTATTTAAATATTATAAATAGTTTATTTATTTAATATTGGATACATACTATTTATTCAAAATGAATGTAAAGACATTTATGAACTGTATACCCTTACATTATATTCACAAAGAAGCAAAACTGTTCATTGTTTGAGTTGTTTCTTTTTAAAAATGTACAAATATATATATTTTTTATTAATGTATTTGTATATGTATTTATTTATTTATTTATTTTTTATGTATTATTATTTGCTATTTAAAATATTCATTGTATTCATTTATTCATCTGTTCAATTTTCTTCAGCTTAGTCCCTTATTTATCAGGGGTTGCCACAGTTGCCACAGGCTGCCACAACTGTTAGAATGAACTATTCCGGCATATGTTCTATGCAGCAGATTTATTATTATTTTTTATTTATTTTATTTTTTTGGTTTTATTTTATTTTATTTTATTTTTTTTATTTTTTTATTTTTTTATTTATTTTATTTTATTTTATTTTATTTTATTTTATTTTATTTTATTTTATTTTATTTTATTTTATTTTATTCATGAACGCATCAGGGGTTGTTGGGGAGTTCTCGGGGGAAAAAACCAAAACAATTTGTTTTTTTTAATTTTTTCTAAAACAATTAAGACTGAAATTACACTATACATTATATCATATATAACAGGGGAAACATGCAATATTTCAGAATTCCAATATTGTGCAGCCCCAACCTTAACACTTTGATAACGTACTATAAGTGCAAGAGCCACACATTAACATAATCCTGAGCAAAAAAAAACAATAGTCTTTTTTAATGTCAGTGACTAAATCCTATTTACCAGTGAGCACACAAGCAGAATAGAAGCAGTGTTTTGCCCAGTTAAACCGATCAGTCGGTGTTTGATAACTCGTTGTCCATGTTTATTTAGATTAGTGCTGGTTAGTGTAGGTCAAGGACATGGAAAGGTGGGTCAAAAATCATATCACAGCTTCCTGTTCTTCTCTGTTCAGCGGCCAGCGATTTCAGGTTACAGTTGTCCATGTGGAAAATAATTGTGAAAAAAATAGCAAGGCCTTCAGGTGCTACTACAGTTTAGATTGTAGAGAGGGAAATATGTCAAGTCTCTGAGACCCTGGGCTTTCATAAATATTAAAGAACATGTGTCCCTCAGAAGAAATCATATATGCTTCCATGCATTGCATATATATTATATTGGCGATTACGCTTTGAATCTGAAGTAAATAAACTGTGAACTACAGTAGGCTAGTTTAAACAGTATGCAACAGTCAGGTTCTGGAAGTTAAAATACTGTTTTGTTTTTTAATCCAATGTCAATCAAGTTTAAGTTTTTGTGTTTGTTTGTTTGTTTTTTCTCTTTGTTTGTTAAGTAAGGATTTTTTTAAACTGTTAAATTGTCATCTTCAAATAATACATTTATACATTTATAAATGTATATAAATAAGATTAATTCGAAAAAATATTTTCATGGGGTTTGTGCTGTTATTAAAGAATGTATTGGGAAGTACTTGAGACATTTTGTTTTGTTTTGTTTTGTTTTGTTATTGTTTTATTGTTTTCTAGTTCGACATGATTGTTTCTAATGATACATTGTAATTCAACACTGTGTCATACTTGGTGTATTTGTGCAGAAAATTCACAGAATAAAAATCAACAAGATATATAAAAAAAAGTATAATATATATATATATATATATATATATATATATATATATATATATAT
>CAIGQQ010036980.1:3154101-3168090 GCA_903798035.1 Danio albolineatus | reverse complement strand
TTATTATTATTATTATTATTATTATTATTATTATTATTATTATTATTATTATTGGCAAATGGTTGGCAAAATGGTTGGTTAAATGGTTGGTACCAAAATGTCTATCTTGGACCATTACTTCCCTAAAAAGATTTACACAAGGACCCTTGAAAGTTGAAAGCAAATCTGCTCCGTCTACTCCAAAATTATTGCTCTCCTCGGATAAACCATCCCGGCGTTTCATTTTGTGTTGACTTTTCAAGTAAAGCTCTGTGGTTAATTTGTGGCAGCTGCATAAAAAACAATAAAACGATGCATTCAGCATTGTTGATGTTTCTCCCCGCATGCTAAGCTTATCTGATTTATTTGTCCTGACATTTCAGAGGTGGAAACAAGCTCTCACTCGGATGGAGAGCCTGAACGCAGGTTGCAGCAATGGCAGGCTGTGACAAATTTAATGTCTGTCATGTTTTGATTATGATCAGAGTTAATTAAGGCCTTTAAAAAGCCTGTCATTTTTAATTAGCATTGTGCTACGTGGCACAGCTCCCCTAGAAAGGGAGATACAGATAAAGCTTTACTGGACAAGTGCCGATGTCTGATACGTCGTGTGCTTTGACCTTTCGCTCATGTTTAACACAACGAGGGAAAATGAGCGATACAGTCAGCCTGTCAGACTCAGAATCCAAGCTAATTTAAGCACTTCATGAAATTGCTCTTTCCCAGGTATAGCGCGCTACTTTTGAAGAAGAAATCAGAATAATTGAGCCATGGTGACCTGCTTTTGTTGCAAATAATCCTGCGTCCACTCACTGAGCCACACAGCATGGCCTTTGCTTTCGCCAATCAGAGCGCTAATGCCTCCGAACATCACTGTCACAAGCCATTAGATCCCACTTGTAAGGAAAAGAGAGGGAAAATAACATCAGGAAGAGGAAAGCGTCGAATAAAACGGGAAAGAGGGATAGGAAAGAAGAGGGAGTGAGTGAAAAGAACAGATAACAGGCCAATTTCCTCCGGTGCTAATAGGCAGATAGCACTGCAGCATTGCAGCTCGTTAGCATCTGGCTATATTTAGCCTCCTCCTCCCTTTTTGACGGCAAGCTAACACATCCATGGGCCGGCGACAGAAGGATTAAAGCATGGAGATATGGCCACCTTTCCTCAGCATCAGCATTTTAAATCTCCAACGCGCAGCTCTTCTCTGAGAGCGCTAGCTGCTTTTCAAAACCGCTAAAGATGAGTGCAGTACTTAAGCAAAGCTGCCATATTTTCCTTTTATCGTTTTTTTTCCTGCCAGGCTTAAAGCTGATATTCTTATCCTTCATATTTCTACATTTTTTGAGGATTTATAGACTTGCCTACTGACTGACCTGAACCTTTCTTCAGGTTGAGAGTGAGTTTGTGTGCCTGGCTGAGGCAGGTCGGGTCGCAGCGACGCCATCCACCATCTTTACTCCCTCAGGAAACAATTTTAGAAGGTCACTTGGTGTTTGGAGTGCACGGGAAGAGAAATGGAGCAATCAGGAGGTGGAGCACAAGGACATTTCTCCCGTCTCTGCCCCTCAACCCACCCATCCACTCAAAACCTGTGAGGGTAAGGACAGGTTAAGAGAAGCTGTCGTCGTGTGCTGTTTTGCAAACCGACAGCAAGCCAAACCGTGATGAGTGTTGCATCGATCAAATTAGAAAGACCTAAACTAAATGTTTTCAAAATCAACAGGTCTTTGGGTATATGGTTGAGAAAGGTTTTGTTATTGAATTTGTTACTTAGGGGACATTTATGTAAGAATAAATCTTTAAAACTACCTCAGTTTTTTTTTATCTTGCGCTATTCTCTGTTCACTAATAATGTTGCCAACATCAACAACACAATTTGGTAAATTAGTAAAAAAGTAATTCAAATATTTTTTTGTTTTTGACTCCTCATCAGAATGCTCTGTTTGAATGCCCTGTAAATCAAAAGTAAATGCCAGCTGCCTGTGATTGGCTAACAGTTATACATTTTAACAAGGCTGAACAGGCAGTGAAGTAGAAGTAGGAGGCGGGGCTTACATCACTATTACATCATTAAGTAGAACATTCCATTTCATGTCATTTTGGCAGACTGTTTTAATATAAGCACTTTTTAGAGTAAGAACAAAGCTATGAGCTCAGGAACAGGATGTTTGAAGTACTTTTGTATCTTAAAATACAAAAAAATGTTGGTTTCTCAGTTTATGACTCCTTTAAGTTAAATCAAATGAACCTTACAAGTAATTTTAACTTAATGTACATTGAATTAAACTTTAAAAATATACAACATAGGTTCATTCTGAAAACGTGGCCTTATTTACATTTCTGGAGATCACAAATTATGTAGCCAGAAGTACATATGGCGTTATATTGAACGCCACCGGGCGGTATGATATCGTTTCTTTTTGTGGTTACCAGCTGACCGCTTATGGACGACTTTCCCACTGATACCAGTTTGTCCAGTTAGCTCGCCATGTACGTTGGCGGACTTGAGAATCAGAGAGGAGATGACCACAGCGATGGAGTTTGAGTCCAGCAGAGAACGGTTCCAGAAAGTGGCAAAGCAAGACAAAACAAGTAAATAACATGGTGAGAATGTGGTAAAAATCATGCAAGAGATTTTCGTTTTCTGGATTGCTTTTTAAAACTGTCAGTTGGGTTTAGGGAAGTGGACAGGCACTCGTCAATCTGTGCTTTTGAAAACACTATTGGTAGGGTTTCGAATAGGAGGCGGGTGTGTTGGTCGATAGGTCAGTCAGTCATTCAGTGAGTCAGTGAGTCAGTCAGTCAGTCAGTCAGTCAGTCAGTCGGTCGGTCAGTTGGTCAGTCGACAGCAGCCTCTGATGGATTTATGCAAGAACAGCAGGTGCTAATGGCACTCGAGATCTCAAAAAGCATACACTGTGGATGGATCAGTCCATCCACACTGGTGGATTTGCAAAAATAAAAACTGCAAAAAAAGGTACCCCCTGGGACGTATTTGGAACTCTCCAGAAATGTATATAGTGGTTTTCAGAATAAAACTGGGAAGAATAAGAAGTTATGTAAATAAAAAAATAATAAATTAACTTATATAAAAAAATAACTAAAAGCATTAAAACATATATGAGCATGACTTGTTGATCTTGTTGATCATATTCAAATAGTAAAATGAACACAATAAGGCTAAATGCATTTTTGACTTAAACATTAATTTATCAGCATTTTCAAAAAGTTTTGAACTTTTGAATCATCAAAGAATACTGAAGAAAGTGATTGTATCACTGACATTTATTACAACATTTTTTAGTGGTTAGTGTGTTGACATATAGCACTGAGGTGCTCATGGCGACCTGAGTTCGATTCCAGGCTTGAGGTCTGTTGCTGATCCTTCCCTTTTCTCTCTGTTTTTCTGTCTCTACTATACTGCCCTGCAAAGGTTAAAACCCCCTAAATATGTGTATATGTTTGTTTTTATATTTATTCATTCATTTAGGTTAGTCCCTGATTTATCAGGGGTCACCACAGCAGAATAAACAGCCAACTACTACTTCTACATTACTAATGCTAACTCCACACAAAAATGCCTCCTGACCCAGCAGGGACTCAAACCAGCGACCTTCTTGCTGTGAGGCAACAGTGCTAACCACTCAGCCAATGTGCCGCTCTTTGTTTTTAATAATTTATCTATTTGCATGCTTTTCAAATACAGTAACAACAGGTCTGGCAATCAAGCTACTAAAAGTGACAAAAACACAATGAAAGTGCCATTTAAAAGTAGCACCCATGTGCATAAAAATCTAATTATTTTCATTATGACATATCTTGTGTAAACATCAGATAAACCACATAGACCATCATAAACCACAAACTCCCTTCCTTCCATTCTGCTCAAAGATTATATTAGTATGTGAACTTATGAACCAAATCATTATTTATGATCAAAGTTTTTCCAGTCATCCGCACTGCCTTCAAAGTGTTTAGAGCGTTTTAATGAGAACAGGACATTTATTGTACAGTCTGAGTGAAGGCTTTGATTGACTGAAGTTTGCAGCATCTGCGGCATCAAAACTTTTACTATGAAAGTGATCAAACACACATAGAAAGTTTTTATTAGCTTTTGAATATACAGTAAGTGCTTATAAAATAATACATATTCACTCACATAAACAAGTATTTACATGATGTGCAAGCTTTGCTTTTTTATTTTTTATTAAGCTTCTTATTCATTCCTTCTATAATTTCCACACACCCACACTATCTTTCTTTACAGCTTTCTCTTATTATTTCTCTCTTGGCCCTTCTGTTTCTTTCCCCCTTCTTCAGCAATTCTGGCTATGTCTACACTAATTCAGATACATTTGAAAATGCATCTTTTTCTCAATGTTTTGGCTGTCCATACAGCCTGAGACAGCATTTTTTGTCCTGCAAAAACTGAGCTTTTTGGAGACTCTCCCAAGTGAATGCAATTTTAAAATGGCATTTTTGCAATTGTGGACCCTGAAAACAGGTATTTTGTGGCTTATTTTTTAAAACATGTTATTCCTGCAAAGGCAGAAATGTTACTTGCAATTGCTCTGCATCAAAATATTTGGTCAGTTGTGATTTAGACCAAACTTTGAATGGTGATTTAGTGAGACATACTGTAAATGCACCAGTTAATTTTATTAAGTGAAATGATCAACCCAGAAGAACATAGTGAGAACTTTCTTCCGATATAGTTTCTTAGTTTCATCTTAGTGAGCTTTTATTGTGTTATTTATTGTGTTTTATGCATGAACAATAAGACGATTTTAGCATTTTTCTGACATTTTATTGTGGATGTGTGGAAAAAGCTGTAGAGCGTGCACGTAAATTCATCTTGCATTCTTTTTTGTGCCATTAACAGCCGTTTTTACCTTTTATTTATTTTTTAGGGCTAGAATCAACGACTGACACATTGACGTTTAATTAGTGTTTCTCCTACGGTGTGTTTTCACTGTATCAGTGTGTATTTTGTGCACAAAACTTGAATAAACTACAAAGGGCATATATGTCAGCACTATGGGGACTGGTGCTGGATTAACAAAATTGATTTCTCATTTGAAATCAATACTGGTATGGATCCTTAAATCTCAAGATGAATCTTTCAATCAATCTAAACGCTATTTATAGCACATCTGTCATCCAATAATCGCAATACGCTTTGTACTTTGCTAAAAGAAACATCACAATGTATTGAAGCACCATAATTAATTGCTCATTTCTTAAGAAAAATGAAGAGTTACCTGTTAACCATTTGGAAGTAATGCAAAGCCACTTTTGCCTCATGAAAGATGCTGAATGTTCATAAACTGCTGTTTAACTATTGCTAACTGCTAAATGTATCCACTATATAAAAAAAATCATTATATTAATTCATCCTTTGTCTTCATCATTTTACAATTGTTTAAATGATTTCTTGTTCAAATAAAAGTTTAGTGTCTAGAAAGGTTAGAAACCCGTCCATACGGAGGTAAGAAGTCAGCTGAAACAACATGCCGCCCCATAGCGAAAGACAAAATGCAGCCATACGTACTTCTGGCTATATAATACTCGATCACCAGAAATGTAAATAGGGCTACTTTTTCAGAAGTAACATGTTGTATCTGTTTAATATTGTAACACGGGGATGTGACACGGACAACTCAGGTGTGGATCCAAATGCAGGTTTAGAGATGTCAGGTAAGCAATGGTCACCAGGAACAAACAGATGCATAAAGACAGTCCAGAGTCATAATCAAGAGCAGGCAAGGGGTCAAAAGGCTGGCAGCAGGCAGGGATGAACAGATAGCAAGGCAAAGGGTAACCAAGACCAAGGGAACACGTTGTAATGTCACTAGAAGTGAACAAGACTCAGCCACAGTGAGTGTTACTGTGTGGTTTAAATAGTGTGTGTGATTAGTTCTTGATGATCCTCAGGTGGTGTGTGCAATCAGTGTTGACTTGGAGCAGGAGTGTGTGTGTGTGTTGCATGAGTGGAGATGTAGTCCATAAACAGGCAGATTTGTAGCTCTTGTGTGATTGTGTGTGTACCAGCAATCTCTGGAAGTTTAGATCGCTGGTGATCGTGACAAATATAATGTACAGTGAGTTGAAATTACTTGTAAGGTTCATTTGATTCAACTTAAGGAGTCATGAACTGAGAAACCAACATTTCCTTGATCTTTTAAGATACAAAAGTAATTTAAACACATCCTGTTCCTGAGCTTTTAGCTTTGTTCAAAAGCGCTTATATTAAAATAGTCTGCCAAAATGACATGAAATGGAATGTTCTACTTAATGATGTAATAGAGTGGATAAGCCCCGCCTCCTACTTCTACTTCACTGCCTGTTCAGCCATGTTAATATGCATAACTGTTAGCCAAACACGGGCAGTTGGCATGCACTTCTGATTAACAGGTCATTCATACAGAGCGTTCTGATGAGGAGTCAAAAACACAAAATATTCTAATTAGGTTTTATCTAAATGACCAAATTGTGATGTTTTTCGATGTAAAAGTGTTTGCAACATTATTAGCAAACCACAGAGAATAGTGCAAGATAAAAAAAACTGAGTTTAGTGCCGTATGTGCAGTTTAAAAGGTTAGCTTACCCCAACATTATAATAATAAAATGGTTTATTTATTCATAAATCAATTATTATTTGTAATGTTGTTGCAAACCCTCAAGACTTTTGTGCACCTTCATAACACAAATTAAAGTATGTTTAATCCAACTGGAGAGATTTATCTACCTCATTTGAAAACTCAATTGAAAATAAAGAGCTAAACTTATATTTATATGTATTTAGAAAGTTGAGATTTATTTTTATTTATTTATTTTAGACTGCTAGTAACTACTGGGATGGTTTGCTAATAAAATGATCTTCATCAGAAGACTAAAGTGGGAATTTATTTATTTATTATTTTTTGTTTAATATATCTGGTTTCTTAGAAGTGATACCAAAAATATTGCTTGATGTAAGTACTTAGTAGTTAAGGACACCTAATGTAAAGTGGCACCATTGCTTATTAAATAAGATATATTTTCAAATTGCATTCGAGTGCATCCTGAAGCTTTCGGCGTAGAGTTTTCATTTTGATGCCCATGCACTAAAATACTGTACTCTGACAGGTGTGTGAGCAACTTCTCTTTATCTCTTTCATTTCTCCATGTGCCTCTATGCACACACACACACACCGACTGTGTGTACTGGGGTGAGGAGTCGGGTTCTCTCCCAGACACTGGGGACCAGAGATAGCACTTGAGCTCCATTATCTGAGAGCAGTGGCTGCTGAAGCAGAGAGCAGGGAGGAGAAAAATCAATCCAGCCCTGGAGCTCCACTCTCAGCCTCAACCCCCCTCTGCCCTCATGCAGGTGCAATCCCTCTCTTCCTCTTCCTCCCTTCCGTACTTCCAAACAAAAGCACACACAAACACACTCCCACCCCTCAACTTGCTGCTTCAGTGCAGCTGTCAGTTTCTAGTTCTTGTTGTCCTAAAACCTGATTACACAGAGGGCACGATTCCACATCTCCAAACACTCGCTCGCTCGCACATATAATCATCCACACAGCCGTTCTTGCAATCGTATCATATCTCCAGCATCATCCGCTGCAATGCAATTTTGCTTTATCTGTTAAACAGCCAGTGGGAATTTATCTTAAATATCACCTCGTTGTGTTTGATATAGTATCAGCACAAGGGGACACGGCTGACTGATCTCATGATGCTTTGTGTCGTTAGTTTAATGAGATATATGTAATTAGAAACTAATTGTTTTTATCTAATTAAGAAGCAAAGTTTCTGCTGTAATTGGAATATACATATTACATACATAAGATTCTTATTGAAAGTTTTGTTGCTGTGTAAAATTATTGCTTTCAGTCACTGTGTTTTTTATAACTATACAATTTTTAATTGCATGTAAAAGGACTCTAAATTCATATAAAGTCATATAAATATACTCTTTTTAGCCATAAAATAACAAAGCAATGCAACCCAGACTCATTATGATTACGTACCCCTATATACATTTCTTTGGTGCGCCAAATACGTCCCCTTTTTTTTGCAGTTTTTGTCTTTGCGAATCTGCCAGAGGTTGTTGTGTATGCTTTTTAAGCTCTTAAATTTCTCTTGCGAGTGCCTTTTGCGCCTGCTCTTTTCACTTAAATCCACTAGCGGGCACTGTTGACTAACTAGCTGTCCGACTGACAGATAACCCCAACCACCCTCTTCCCTAAACCCAACTGACAGTTTTGTGAAAAAACACTGATTGGCCATCGCCCACGCACTTCCCTAAACCAACCGACAGTGTTTTGAAAAGCTATCCAGAAAAAAGAAAAACCCTTGCGGCAGCCTGGTTTTCACCACGTTTTCAGATTTTACCACATATTCGCACTCATACACTGCGGACAATTTAGCCTACCCAATTCACCTGTACCACATGTCTTTGGACTTTGTGGGGGAAACCGGAGCACCCAGAGGAAACCCACGCAATCATGGGCAGAACATGCAAACTCCACACAGAAATGCCAACTGACCCAGCCGGGGCTCGAACCACTGACCTTCTTGCTTTGAGGCGAACATGCTACTTACTACGCCAACGTGGCGCCGCTCTGTTATTTATTTATTTATTTATTCTTTTTGGCTTTTGTTTTTGTCTTACCTTCTTTCTGGAACTGTTCTTCACCGGAATCTAACCCTGCCATCATGGTCAACTCCGCTCTTCATCTCAAGCCTCTGACATACGCAACGAGCCTCTGGACAAATTGGTAACAGTGGAAAAGGAACGTCATACCACCCCGTACATTCCTCTGGCTACATAGTTTGCAATCTCCAGAAATGTGCATAGGGGTATGTTTTCAGAATCTTGAAACAATGATTTCTGAATTGTTTATGTTTTGGACACGTAAAGTCAGAATATGCAAGTAGGCCTGATAAACGAGGAAATGAAAAGAGCCAATTAAGCATATTATTTTTCCATCAATACACATGCATAGGCCTGTCACACTAAACAATATATCGACTTATTGTGCAATACCTATACATGACCTCAATAATTTTTGGTGTTACAATATAGATTTACAAATTCACAAATAACATTAGAGCCATTTTAAAAGGACATTTACATTTTACCTAGTTAATAGTTGGACATTTAATTAATAGGACATTTAATAGGAAATATTATAGGACATTTACATTGTTTGACATCAAATTGCAGAATCTAAATAACATTAAGAATGAGAAGCATTAGTCTTTTCAAAGTGTTCTTGGTTATTTGCACTATTATGCTGTTGTATAATCATTCTATAATCAGTGGCAAAAAATGATCTAAAAATGACAATACTGTTGACAACAATGTTTGCTTTTTTGAAATTCAGTCAAGATTATATATTGCTAATGTTGACTTGATTAATAAATACAAATCCAGCCATTATTACAATCGGTTTTAAAGTTGGAGTCAAGTCAAGAAACTGTTCAAGTATGTAATATTTAAAAAATTAAAGCTCGTTAAAGAATTCAGTACTGTATATCTCAATTATTCCAATGACAGCAAACTTGTATAATCTCATAGCTCCATAGCTTCTCAAATCTCATAGCTCCAAAGGCCACCCCATATGGCTGTATATTAATTATTGCTTTGCTAGACTGTGAATGAGCTCAGCGGTTTATGTGACAGATCTCACTGGACATGAAGAGCAATTGAAACATGTAAAAGTTTTACAAATTCAAATTCTCAGCTTGCATCTCTTTAATTTTTTTTTTACATTTCTGTCACAGCATGCTCAGAGAAATCCACAGACACAGGAAGTTTGACAATTGTTAGGAACGGACAAACCATTACCACCCATTAATGCTGAATGCCATGCTAAGTACCACCCCCGGCATGATCGGGTCATCGGGGTTAGAAGACAGTCCTGTCACATCGCACTAAATGATAATAATAATGTGAGAGCACTCTCACGACTCCTGACATTAACACTGCCAGGCCGGACCAACCACAGTGAGAACTTCACCCTCACGCTGCCATTAGCACACATATCTAAACTGCAAATTTATGTAGGATCCCTTTGAAAGCCATGTGATGCTCCGTAGGCATAGGAACACACAGAGAGAACCAGAACGAGACAGAAAGTCGGAATGGCAGTGCCTTGCCCTCTCCGTCTCTTATCTGATCGTGTTCCATGCCAGTTGGCATTATCATTCTGGCAGAAGTGCCCTTGTCGGATCGGGGCAAATACTAGCATTAAACAGCAGGTTCCTCAGTAGAAGAGAGCAATAATGACTTCAGTTTTATAACTAATTTAAATAGAGCTCAGTGGAAAAATTGGCAAAAAAAAAAAACACGCTTTTGCTTCTTTCTCTTTGTCAACTGCCTAATGAGCACGGATGAAAAGGGCTTTGTTAAAACACTAGCATAGCAAGAATACAGTTTTAACAACACCGCATGTCTGCGAGGCTATTTTAATGCCCTGCCGAGCTTTAGCACAAGGCCGGTAGACTGCGCTGGAGATGTATGATTTCTTTTTGAAATGAGCATTGAGCTCTAATAGCCCCCGCTTGTTTAAGAAGAAGAGAGATAGCGCTAGCTCTGGTTCATGGCTAGCAAGCTGCTTCTGAGCGGCTCACTGCTGCTTTGACACACAATGGCTCAACCCCCTTCTTTCACAGCCAGGAAAATGACAGATTTTTTTTATTTTTTATTTTTTTGGAAGCAGACTTGGAAATCACACACTTGAATAACTTAAAATATATATATTTTGTTGGACCAGAGTGTGGCTGCTGCTACTATCTAGATTCTTTAGTCTGTGGAGCTTCTGAAGAGAGCTGGTGCCTAGCTAACGTTTAAGCTAGCTGTTCTTTGGTAATGAGTTATCAAATGCTTCTTGTGATCTTTTTTTCAAGGTTTGCTGGGCTTTTGTCTTTCATATATCATGTTTAAAAAGAATTTGACTTCTCTTTTCAACAGAAAGCAGATAACTTACGAGAGTTAGCTATTAGTGTTCCTGCTATTCTGAATCCTAGATTCTCAGAAAGCATAGAAAGTACAAAATGTGTACATTTGCTCACTTCAGGCTCATTCATTCATTCATTTTCTTTTCGGCTTAGTCCCTTTATTAATCTGGGGTCGCCACAGCGGAATGAACCGCCAACTTATCCAGCATATGTTTTACACAGCGAATACCTTTCCAGATTCACTCATTCACACTCGTACACAACGGACAATTTAGCTCACCCAATTCACATATACCACATGTCTTTGGACATGTGGGGGAACTGGAGCTCCCGGAGGAAACCCACGCAACCACGGGGAGAACATGCAAACTCCACACAGAAATGCCAACTGACCCAGCTGGGGCTCGAACCAGCGACTTCTTGCTGAGGTGAACGTGCTACCCACAACGCCACCGTGGCGCCTACTTCAGACTCACTTGAAGGTTAATATAAAATAGATAGAGGAAAATTATGTTATGACATGACATAAAACCCACACAGGTGACATCCAAATTCAGAGGCCTCTCTTTAAAGGCCGCATTTAAAGGTGGATTCACAAAAAAAAGTTTTGATCGTAAAACTCCTTCAAACAGTCCTAAACATATCCTTTATTTCCCTGACAAAAAAACAAAGACAAACAGTTTATTTTTATTTTTTAAAGAGAAAATGCTGAATTCTATTTAAATATTTGTTTTGCATTTTAGCTTACTTCCACTAGTCTGTGTCCTTCCAGCTACATGATGTGTTTACTGTTCTGCTACTAGTCTGAGCTATTAGTACTGTATGGAACTAAAGGGAAGTAACAAGTTAAAGCCATAGTAAATCATTTTAGGCTATTTTTCAATGGCACTCTTTATATAAACACGCCTTTGGATCCAGATAGTGTCACGTCTATGGCTGTGCAAATTGAGTAAAAAAGTATTTTAGGAAAAAAGTTTTCAGAAACACTGCAATCACAAAATCACAATTCACACTCTTTTGCTTCAAAAGACAACCAAATTTGCATTATAGTATATTGTAATATTAGGTATGTTGTAACTATTAAATACAATAAGCTGTCTGCACCAATGCAACCGCTTTACATTAACAAACATATTTCATTTTTATATTTCAAATAACAATGTATTGTTACACCACTAACACTTTTCCTAAGCTTCGCTGAACCGTTCAGAATATTTTCCACCTCAGAACTATTAAGAACCGTCTTTCTCTTTCAAAAATGCTTTAAATTACACTTTGAGCAGCTCATGTCAAAAGACATTACAAAGATGATTTTCTTCACCTGTGTTTCTATGACTGCAGCATAAACGTTATAAAAAGAACAAACCGAAATACCACATAATGGGCATAACGAACAGCCTAGAGAGTCGAACATATCTTTCTTTGAGACGTACTATTATAGATTGTTATATACAGCGCTAATCTTTCACCAGGGGGGAGAGCGAGGATACGTTTAAGAATTCATGTCCTTGTACAATTTGTTCCTGCCTCGGGCCTTTCATGTCTCCATTTCAAAAATCAAGTCCGAAATTGAAACCAAAGGCACATTGACAGGCCCTAACACCGACCCACCATCCTCTCATGATAGAGGAGGAGAAACAGCAGTGTGGAAGGAAACTAATGGAGCTGCCCATCCTTTCCATTTGCCTCTCCTACCTGTCTGTCTTTCTCATCCCTCGCTCTCGGTCTCTCCGCCTCCTGCTCTGTTTCTTCGTCTCTCTCTCTCTCTGGAGTTTACTCATGGGTGAAATGAGCTGGTGCTGGTGGAGTAGACTGATATGTGCTCCAGTCTAAACGAGACTCAAAGTGTCTATGTGTGTGTTTGTGTGTGTGTGTGTGTGTGTGTGTGTGACTGATGACGCAGGCTAAGGTGCTCACTCTCCCCAAGTGTGCCTTATTTCCCTTGGCCTATTAAATACTAGCCTGCAGGTTGAAAGGCAGCGGTACAGGACCTTAAACACTCGGGGCTGTGTCTTGTCCTAAAAGTTTGAAACAAACACAAGACATTTAACAAATTCAGGGGTGGAATGTGTGTATTTTTTTTTAAAGGGGCACCAGTAGTTTTAGCTCTCTCGACTGGCTCTGGGATGTGATGCAATACATTGGGAGTGCTACTGGAAAAAGGATCATATTAATGTTTGATGTTATTATTATTATTATTATTATTATTATTCAAACTATTTTGGTTTATTTATTTTTTATATATTTCTTCATTAATATTTTATGTATAGCATTATCTCACAATTAGTCACCTAATTATTATATTATTACAATATTATTATTATTATATTAACTTCACTGTTCACTATATGTAATGTAGCCTCATTGTATTTTTTAATTTTAGGCTTATTTTTTGTATTTATTTATGAAACATTATTATTATTATTATTATTATTATTATTATTATTATTATTTATTTATTTATTTATTTATTTATTTATTTATTTATTTATTTATTTATTTATTTATTTATTGTATTATTATTATTATTATTATTATTATTATTATTATTATTATTATTATTATTATTTATTTATTTTTATTGTTGTTGTTGAAAACTATATCAAATCATTCAAATTTGAAACTGTTTTCTTTTAATTTATTTGTATAGAAATACCTCACAGACCATAAAATCTGTTGCTTTATATTATTAACTATAATACAAAAATATAATCATATAATACTAATAATAATAGAATAACTAAAACCAATAATGTATAAACAAACTGACCTAATTTATTGTAATGGTTAATTTTGCTGTTATTATTAGCCGTATTAGTTGTATGTATATTGTAACATTTATATCTAATGTAAACATATGCATCTATCATTTAACTATTACATTTTATTATCTTATTAGTTTAATAGATGCTGCATAATTACTAATATTTTGGTAAAAATCGTCATTGGAATGGACTTAATAAATAAAAGTACAAAATAAAAGAAATAAAAGTTTGTTGCATTTCTTAATATAATAATAATAATAATAATAATAATAATAATAATAATAATAATAAT
>CAIGQQ010036980.1:3129580-3139609 GCA_903798035.1 Danio albolineatus | reverse complement strand
CACAGGGACCTCTAGGGGAATGGAGACAAAGTGCAGGATGGTGACAGTTGCCTTATTCTATGTCTGACACACGAACACATAGTGACATGGTTTTCCAGTGTTCATTCCTCTGCAACATTTTGATTCTCATTACAGAAAGCATTTTATTGGACCAAAGTCTTTGTGGTACAGGATGAGTCATCCGTTTTTTTTCACTCATCTTTCCCTTTAGAAAATTCAGTTATTTAAATTGCATATCTCTGCCACAAATTAATTTACCACTATTTAGGAATACACAAGCATTCGCTAAAGATGGCATCAAAGCTAACACACACTGGCAAAAACTCTCTTATTTTGATGTCTCTGATATAGAAAGGGTTTAGTGTGAATTGCGAGCGTATACACAAGAGTGTGTCCTTGACTGAACAGAATGCCTTAGACCATTTTGAATACAAACTCAATTCCCATGTTGTGTTTCTTCGCACCAACTGTCTCGTTTCCTCCTTTTTCTCCTGCTGTGAATAATAGCCTCCAACCGCAAGAGATAAGATGCGATTTAGACGAACGGCTGATGCCTTTGTTCTTCAAAACATTGTCAATGTTGTTTGGCTAAGGCTTAAAGCTGGACACATGTTTTAGACCTCTTCCTTTCCTGTCATCCGTTAATCCCTCTACACCTCCCTCCCGCCTCCGTCCGCCTTCAATCAAGGTTATTTTCTCATTCTTAAATATCCTACCCAATATCCTGATCCCTCTCCATTTTTCTTTGTCTCGTTCTGTCCATAATCAGCCTTCCTCTGTCATGCATCCATCTCGCATCCTTATAGAGCATGTCTTTGTGTCTCTGTCTTTGCGTCTTTGAGGTTGCAGCTGGTCAGCTGGGCCAGAGAAAATGTGCCCGCGGCTATTACAAGCAGCTGGCGTCTTGAGAGATGGACAGGGAGAGAATGGACGAGAGAAGGTGGCGTGGTGAGACTTCAGGGCGCACAGTTCTCCCTTCAGCACATGCTGAGGGTACCAAATTCAATTTCATCTGCCTCGCTACTTTTAAATTTATGATTTAAGACATGGCAGAACGTGTCCGCATTCTTGGAAACACCCTTAATGGCTTGGCCTGCAATTTTCCTTCTGTTAAAACCTTCTAAGCTTCTTATACTGCCATCTCCCTTGAAATATTTTGATACAAGCTGAATGTAAATGTTTACATTGAATATGCAATAAAAATTGATGCTAACCACTAGGGCTGCTCCTTAACCACAGTGTAAAAAGTGATTAGATACATTATTTTTTAAAAAAGGAATAGACTTGCTGCCTTAAAAATGACAAGTTGACTTTACTTAAAGGTGCAGTACTGTCTGAAAGATTGAACTAGGTATTGCGGTCAACCCAGGCTCATTATTGATGCGTACCCCTGCTTACTGTACATTTCTGGACAGCGTGAAATACGCCCCAGAAGGTAAGTTTTTTTTGCAGTTTTTGTTTCACGAATCCACCAGAGGCCACTCTGTATGCTGTTCAGATCTCAATTTTCTATTTCGAGTGTCATTCGCACCTGCTCTTCTCGCGTAATTCCACCAGAGGTCGCTGTCATCTGACTGCCTGACTGACTGACTGAATGACTGACAGATTCACTGAAGTGATTAGTGTTTAGTTTAGTGTAGTGTTTTCAAAAGCACAGATTGACCACCCATCGCCCGCCCTAAACCAAACAAACGCAAACTTTTCAAAAGCAATCCAGAAAAAGAAAAGCCCTTGTGGTTGATTGATTTTTATCACATTTTCAGATCTTACTATTTTCTTCTCTTTTTTTGCTTTTTGTTTTACCTGCTTTCTGGATTAGTTCTTCGCTGGACTCGAAACTTCTCTCTGCGTTTCAATTCTGCTGACATACATGGTGAACTACTGGGCAAACTGGTAACAACAGAAATGCCATCCACACAGAAGTAATTGGTCAGCTGGTAGAGCGAAAAGAAACAAAAGATGACAGCATCATACCGTCATCTTAACGTTTGTTTGAAAGACAAAATGCAGCCATACATAACTTTGGCTACATAATTTTGCACTCCAGAAATGTATACAGGGTTACGTTTTCACAATGTGTTGATTATAGTCAAAATTCGAAATATTGGACAGAGCTTTTTTTTCACCCTACCGCCCAACTTGACCTACTTGCAGGTTGCCAAATTGACAACATCAACAGAAATAAGTGTGCCTGGCGATCAAAATCACCCTGGCTTGCAAAATAACCCTGGACGCCTCGCACCCAGCACACTTCCTGTTTGAACTGTTACCGTCTGGTCGGCGCTACAGAGCACCGGGCACAAAAACAGACAGTTTTATATTGTGCAATAAACCTGTACTACTTTCTCATATGCACTTGTACACAGGACCTTATAACAATATACGATGCAATACTTCTTATGAATTTGTGCAGGGCATCTTATGACCTGTATATTTATAACAAATCTGTACAAACATTTCAACATCCAGATCTTTTTGGACTGGCTGCATCTCTCTTTAATGTCTATCAACTTTTTTTCATATTTATTCTGTGTTGTCACTTGTCACTTTATGTACACTGGAAGCTTCTGTAGTCAAAGCAAATTCCTTGTGTGTGAAGCACACTTGGCAATAAAACTGATTCTGATTATTCAAAATCTTGTAAGCTGATCAGCTCATTTTTATATTTGTAATATTGTACTGTTTGCAAATAGAAAAAAAAAAAAACACCTCATGAAACACCTCGTCTCATTTTTGAGGCTGCTGCTCTCTGGAGGTCACTTTTTTGGTGCCTGCATACACAGAGGTAGCCTTCAAGGCTGAAATACTGCTACACAGACCAAATCAAAGACATATATTTGGATTTCACATCTGAATAGAATAACTGATTTCATAAAGAACTTTTTATCCAAATATGTAAACTTAGCATGTTCCTTAAATAAATATGGTATATTGTGGTATTTTTGTGCTTTAGAGGAGCCAAAAACCTGCATACAGCACCTTTTAAAAAAGTGAGCAAAGCCATTATAACTTGAAACTGTTGAGTTGACTTACTTTTTTATAATTATGCACATAGGTGGCTCTTATACAGATGCATGGCAGAGTAAATGCAAATGATTGTCAGAATCTCCTTCAGCAACATGTGCTTTCTTCCCTGCATTCATCACCCGATCAGACAGCAATTTTCATGCAGGACAATGAGCCCCTTCGCAAAGCAGAATAAGTAAAGGAGTTACTTGATCACAGAGATGTTGCTAATAAACCCACAGCAGTCACTAAACTGTGAAAAAAGGTGGAAGAAGGGCTGATTAAGGTCACAGCAGAGCAGTGAAAGACTAATGATGTCTGTGAGAGACTAGTGTTGTCTGTTAGAGACTAGAGATGTCTGTGAGAGTCTAGTGATGTCTGTGAGAGTCTAGTGATGATATGTGAGGGACTAGGGAAGATCTGTGAGAAACTGTTTAAGATCTGTGAGAGACTAGTAATGTCCTGTGAGAGACGATGAGTATGCTGTAAAAGATTAGTGATGTCTGTGGGAGACTAGGGGTGTGCTGTGATAGATTAGTGATTCAAACCAAGAGTCTCCACACTTCATACAAATATTTGATGGCTGTAACCTTGAAACGTTTTTGTTGCAATCTTTCATCATGCTACAATCATTGCTGTTCGGATTTGGATTTGGATTTGGATCACTGTTTGGATCACTGTATGTTGCACAAAATAGAGGATTTTTGTTTTGCCCTAGATATTATGGAACATATTGTCCTATTAGCATGGTATTGTTGCAACTAAAATATTCAACATAGGATTATTCTGAAAATTTAGCCCTATGTACATTTCTGGAGATTTACGAATTTTGTAGCCAGAATGCTGATGAATGAATGAGAGATGAATGCTGCAGGGCAGTATGATGCCGTTCCTTTTCGCGCTTATCAGCTGGCCGATACCTTCGTATGGATGGCTTTCCTGCTGTTACCAGTTTGTCCAGTAGCTCGCCATGTACTGTACATCAGCAGACTTGAGACGCAAAGAGGAGTTAACCATAATAACAGGGTTCGAGTCCAGCGAAGAATGGTTCCAGAAAGCCAGTAAGACAAAAACAGAAGCTAAAAAAAAAAATAGGTCAATTGGTGGGCAAGTTAATTGGTGCTTTTGAAACACAATTAGTTGGGTTTAGGGAAGGTAGAGGGTTAGCCAATCGGTCAATCAGTCAGTCAGATTTGCGCGACAGATTTTGTCAAAAGATTTACGCGAGAACAGCAGGCACGAATGGCACTCACTAGAGAAATTTGAGATCTCAAAAAGCATACACAGCAGCCTCTGGTGGATTTGTGAAAACAAAAGCAGCAAATAAACATACTTCCTGGGACAAAATTATTAGCCCCCATAAATTATTAGCTTGCCTGTTATTTTTTCCCCCTAATTTCTGTTTAACGGAGAGAAGATTTTTTCAACACATTTCTAAAAGTAATAGTTTTAGTAACTCATTTCTAATAACTGATTTCTGTTATCTTTTCCATGATGACAGTAAATAATATTTTACTAATTAATTTTCAAAACACTTCAATACAGCTTAAAGTGACATTTAAAGGCTAATGTTAATTAGGGTAACTAGGCAGGTTAGGGTAATTAGGCAAGCTGGTGTATAACGATGGTTTGTTCTGTAGGCTATTGGAAAAAAAACTAGCTTAATGGGGCTAATAATTTTGACCTTAAAATGGATCCTAAAAAATGAAAAACTGCTGAAATTAAACAAATAAGACTTTCTCCAGAGGAAAAAAAAATATTATCAGACATACAGTGAAAAATTCCTTGCTCTGATAAACATCATTTGGGAAATATTTAAAATAAAAAAATTCATAAATAAATATGTCGTAATTTTGTCGTACATAATAAATATGTACGACACGGTGGCGCAGTAGGTAGTGCTGTCGCCTCACAGCAAGAAGGTCGCTGGTTCGAGCTTCGGCTTGGTCAGTTGGCATTTCTGTGTGGAGTTTGTATGTTCTAGGACAAACAAAAACAGAAACATGCGCACATCTAAAAATCTTAAAGGCAGGTGCTCGTTCAAAAATATACTCAATATCAATCAAAAAAGGAGAAACGGCACACTGCCACTTTAGCTCTCAAAACATTTTAATTAGACAATGTTTCGACCTACATGGTCTTCATCAGGTGATAAAGACCATGTAGGTCGAAACGTTGTCTAATTAAAAATGTTTTGAGAGCTAAAGTGGCAGTGTGCCGTTTCTCCGGTTTCCCCCACAGTCCAAAGATATGCGGTACAGGTGAATTGGGTAGGCAAAATTGTCCGTAGTGTACTGTATTTGTGTGAATGAAAATGTATGGATGTTTCCCAGAGATTGGTTGCAGCTGGAAGGGCATCTGATGTGTAAAAAAAAAAAATGCTGGATAAGTTGGCGGATCATTCCGCTGTGGCGACCCTGCATAATAAAGGGACTATGCCGACAAGAAAATGAATGAATGACATAAATAAATAAATAAAAGGGGGGTTAATGATTCTGACTTCAACTGTATTTGGTGCTCTCCAGAAATGTAAATAGTGGTACATTTTCAGAATGAGCCTGGGTTGAAAATATTCTCGCTACTAAAAGTGTCAATAAAAGACTATTGTATAGTCACAACTAAAATATTCACACTTCTGAGAGTGTCAATAAAAGACTATGGGATAGTCACAACCAAGATATTCACACTACTGAGAGTGTCAATAAAAGACTATTGTGTAGTCACAACTAAAATATTCACACTTTTGAGAGTGTCAATAAAAGACTAGGGGATAGTCACAACTAAAATATTAAAACTACTACTTAAAAAGTACAATTTAAACAGCTAAATTAAAATGTAAACATCAAATGTTGACAGAGCAGAGATCAAGGTCTAAAAACGACTACTTCAGAAGCTTAAGATTACATTATTCTATTGGATAGAACAGTTGCACTAGGCTTTAACCTGTTTAAAGTTGTTGCCACTGAGTTTTTCCTAGCACTTGCCACTTTGATTAGAAAGAAAGTGACAGAAACATGTAAATGCAAATGAAACACGAGTTGTGTTGTTGCTGGATGATGTTTTGACATCTGTGACAACTATAACATACACAGTAAGAGTGATTTTATTTGATGAGCAATTTTTTGCCTTTCATGCTGTTTTAATTATAATTCCTCACAATACAACATATTCCATAACACCACGAGCTGAGGAGAGCAGAAAGAAAATTTTGCATAATTTTTCAATCTGTGCTCTGCATATTTATAATCAAGCATTTATTAATCAATGCCTATGATGCATAAATCACTCAATTATATATATTTTTTAGCAATAGAAAAACTAACTACTTTTACAATGTTGTTGTAGGTGGCTCTTTTTTGCACATAGCTGTGTTAGTTAAAAGGCATATAGTTTATTTTAGGCAGACAGGAACTGTCAGTTGTGTTAATTTATAGTTTCTCTACAAGACCAATTTAAATGCAAGTTAGCTGTAGCAGCTTTCTGTTGAGGGCTCCATTCCTCATTAGTATTCAGTTCAATCATGCAATTCGCCCCAACCAAACCAAGAGACATAGTCATTAAATATGTTCTATACTGTGAAACTCAAGCTCGATAACACCTGTTACTATCTCCCTTCTTTATTAATCAGAATAAAGCCACTGTGGGTGTACGTGGGTGTTTGCGTGTCTAAAATTGCCTGTCAGACCTGGATGTGCTCGTGCATATGTGTGCATGCATGCCTCCACACTAACTTTCACTATCTTTCTCTCAGCTGGAATTCCATTTGTTCCTCACCGGAATGAAACTGCATTGATTGTTGGCTCAGATGTCGGGAACGAGGGTGAAAAAAAAAACTACCAGAAAAAACTGCGGAGCGGTAGGAAGAGAGAAGGAGAGAGTGACAAATAGAGGAAAAGTGCTTGCCTGTGCTGTGGCAGCCAGTTGTAGATCAATAGGGGACTTTAAGAGTGAAAAAATGAAGGGGGGGAAACAGAGAGCTTGAGATGGGAGAGACGAGACGAGCCACTGACGGGTACTTTTTAAAGGGGAATGACACGCTGTCATTTCAGATATGTAGCACAGATCTTCCAGACTGAGCTCTTATAAATAATTAAACAATGTCAACATAATGACCCTCGAGTTATGCTGATTAATGGAGGTGAATTTCAATTATTCACGTATTCTGCGACCCAAATTCATTTTTTTATTTCTCATTCTTTCAAAACATCGGGCCTCGGGGTCATTTTATCTTACATGTACTTACTATATAATAGCAGTGAATTGTGTATAATTATAGCGTTGTGATGAGATCTCGTGATATTAATATGTGACAATGCTTGTAATGAAAATGTCTTGCAATATCAGTGTGATGGAGTTTGTCAGCGACATGTTTTCATTAACGTATCTTCATTGTGTCACTGTTTTTATAAAAAAAAAGAAAACTTGTTTGAAGTTTGGTTCCACTTTATTTTATTATACAATTTAAACTATTAACAAACCATTAACTAAAACGTTTAGCTCAATAAACTACTAATTAACTGCTTACTAATAGCTAGTTAGGTTTAGGTATTACGTATAATAACCTAACATTCTCCAGCCTCCGGCGCCAAGACTGCAGCTCTACAAGACGTCTGGCCATAGGAGAAATGGTCGTGCCCAACTGAGCCTGGTTTCTCTCCAGGTTTTTTAATTCTTCACTTTCGCCAGTAGGTGAAGTTTTTTCCTCGCCGCTGTCGCCACTGGCTTGCATGGTTCGGGCTGCACATTGATGTATTAATCTTTAGTGTTTGGACTCTCAGCGGTGAATATTAAAGCACACTGAATTGAACTAAACTGAACTTCAACACTGAAAACTGGACTGACACTGTTTCAATTGTTTATAATACATGTGAAGCTGCTTCGACACAATCTACATTGTAAAAGCGCTATACAAATAAAGATGAATCGAATTGAATTGAATAATTAAGAATATCAAATGAGATCATAACTGTGCTAATACACAGTTAATATCATAACAATAGGCAAGTAATAAGCCAGTAGTAACTGATTTGAATTGTTGCTTAAATAAATGTGTTACCTGAATTTCTTCTTGAAGCTTATAATTATAATTTCTGTTCTATTGTCTGAAAAGATTGGTGTCAAACCATGCTGAATAAGAGAAACCAGTTGTGTGTTGCAAAATATTTAGCAGTGCTTGCATGTTGTTCTGTTGTTTATTGCAAACAATATTTCACACTCTAATAGAACTGAAGTGGCAAGGCCATTACAATGAATGTGGTTTTCAATAGTTACCAAAACAATTAACAATAAATTTTCCACCGTCCTATCCATTAAATGATTCTCCTGCAGTGCAGATCTAACATCAGCTCCTTTATCAGTTTTGGTCTCCTGCTACTTCTTCTGCGGCCATGCTTGAGATATTGTTTAATGTTCACGTTGTCAATGGCAGACCCGAACAGTGAGGAATTGCCTGGTGGCAAATAGCAGGTCTTCACAGGGACTGCCTGCCATTAATGGTAATGGAATACCATTAGCAGGCTTGACTTCAGTAGCACAGAGGATCTCTCGCTATTTCTCTCCTCCTCATTCCTTTGTCTTCCTCCTGCTCCATATCTAAACAGACAGTAAAGAGTGGGTGGAGATGTGTTGTTAATTTGCTGCTGTTGTGTTGAGAGTAGGCTGCCTCCAGTGCTTTGTTTCACTACAGTTTGGGAATCTAATTGATATGTTTCTCAGACAGCATTGCGGTGCTGCGCAGCTCCACCACAGGGGTGGTCTTCAGGTGGTATTTATGTCAAGTGGAAAACAATGTAGTTTTTATGAGCTTGAAAACCCAGAGCTGAGGCTCTGTTCCTTACCTTAAGGAGGTGGGCTGGGAAACATTTAAAGGGTCAAATCACCAAACAATGAATCTTTTTCTTCTTTAATGATTTTCATAGCCTACTCTATCTCAAAACTTTCAGTCTACTGGACAATATTACAAGATTAAACTGTTAGTGTTGACGTCGCAACGATGAATGCATTAACACTTAGCCATATTAGCACATTCATTCGCATTAGCCTATTAGCACATACGGCTATTTATTCATTAGAATCCTTAAACACATATGATTAATTTATTGGCATGGGGCAACACACCACTTTCTGGTAAATTAAAAAAGATGTAAACATACTGTTTAACTTCAGTTGATGAAGATTATTCCTTATGGAAATTAAAGGACTGAAGTCCAAAAATAGCATATGAGCAGTTAGGTGTGTCTAATAATGATTAGTGTGTTTATTGATGATTTTAAAAAGATGCAAAGTCTTGTTGGTGAATGGAACTGTTTGTTTATGCTTTCAAATATTAAAGGTGCTAAGTGCACCTTTAAGGATGGCTTAATGCCTTATTACTTATTATTACACAGCTCTCTATCTCTCTCACACACACACACACACCCGCACACAATTATTGTACCCAAGCATTGTTCTTCTTAAAAAAAGTACATTTGTATAAGGAATATTTGTTTTGTTAAGCGATTGCCATCTATATTGCAACTGATTAACCATAGTACTAATATGTTAAATAGTGGTTGTTGTAGAATCATGGTTCATTTGTGACTACTATTGTTCAACTATGGGTTGAGATTAAGGTGTTTAATTAATTAATTATTATTATTTTTTTTTTTTTAAGTAAAACTATTTATCTGAAGTAAAAATATGGTTATTTGTTGTAAGAGCTTTTCTTGCAGTATGATTTGAGATGCAGTTCTTTATGGTAAAAAGTTAGGACTGACTTAAGTTTACTGCAAACAAGGTCACTGATCACATCAGTCCGACCTTCAAATCACAATGAGATAAAAATGAACCTATTTGCTGTAATGCATGCGGCTACACAGTTCATCAGTGCATGTTATTCCAAAATTAGTTTTATTCTTCGATATATACTAGGTTGCTCCACCATTAAAACATGTATGGAAGTCTGGTTCAGACATATATATATATATATATATATATATGTGTGTGTGTGTGTGTGTGTGTGTGTGTGTGTGTGTGTGTGTGTGT
>CAIGQQ010036980.1:3021330-3044184 GCA_903798035.1 Danio albolineatus | reverse complement strand
TATTATTATTATTATTATTATTATTATTATTATTATTATTATTATTAACATACTGTAAAGGTGACTATACAGTAATGCCTTATTGTCTACAATGCGACTGCATACAATTTATCTGTTTTTAATTGTAACTCAGGTGGTTATGGAATAAATCTGGCAATAATGGTTTTATTTTTTACTAATTATTTCCCATTTGCAGGCATAGAAAAGAAACTCATAATGCAAGTTCAGCTTGCTCAGCCAGCTTGGTTCTAGCACTTCCCTAAAGCATGTTCTCCATCACTGCATCCTCATGGATGCGAATAACTACAGTTCAAAGTGTAGTACACCTTTATTGAATTGTATGTAATCGATGAACACTTCAACAGTTTTTGGGTTGGCAGTTTTGAATTGGACTGTATGATCAGTTTCAAAAACTTGCAACTGAAAAAAAGTAAATGCAGGATGTTTAAGATTGTTTTTGGTTTTAAAATAAATGATTTGCAACAGCTTCACCATAAACAACTACATTTTTTAAAAATCCATGTCTCAGGGGAAAAAAAATCCTACATTTGAGAGATGGCAGATGCATGAGAAATAAAGCAAACAAACACATTTAGTGCTGCTTTATTTGCCTCATTAAATGCACTTTACGCCCCAAAACACACCCATAACTCATTAAGAGTACAAGGACAACCCTCTTAGACAATGGACCATGTGCGCCGACTGTTTTATGATGTTCTTAAAATAGCAAAAGTATATTCAGACATGCCCTAAGTGCACCTGTGCCATGCCCTTTAAACCAGTGTTTCTCAACTGGGAACATTTTTAGTGGGTCGCGGAGTGTGTGGTCAAAAAAAAACAACAAAAGTTTAATTTTTAACTTGTTTTGCAAATACCTGACTTTTATTTTGAAATGCGCGTCCGCGTCACCTTTCCGAGCAACATAGAGAGTCAGCTGGTGGAACTGTCGTGATAAGAAGCTGAAAAAGAAATTCAGTGAAGTAAGCCTCTCCCAGTTTTCGCGATCTGAGAGTGCGATCAAACTAATCCCATTCAGAACTACGTATCTGTGAAAGTGGCTGCTCTTCCTTGGTGCAGAGTCAAAGCAGAGAAACAGGTGGGACATAGAGCGCGATCTTCGGGTAGCACTGTCTACCATCACTCCTGACTTTGAAACTCTTATCACATCAGTAAAGCACATCAGTTATCTCATTATCTTCCCAAATTACTGTTAAGTGAAACATATGTTTATAATTGCTGTCATATTAGATGTAAAAATGGTTATGGATGTTTTAATCATTTTACAATGTGCTGGTTTGTTCTGTTCAACAGGATCAGTGTTAATGTTTTATTGACAGTTCAGTTTTGTTTATGGTAACAACCTTTCCTTACTCTAACCACTGTTTACAGTGTTTGTTGTTTTTACTTTGTAATATTTCTATAATTTGATACATTTTGTTAAATGTCAGCAATAAAATATTGTTTATTTGTACGTCTTGCTGATTTTCTCATGATTTGTTTTCACTACTTGTGTACGTTAACAAATAAATACAAATTAATTATAATTCCTAAAATGATATTACAGTTCCTAAAAATTTGGGTCGCGGCTTGATGACCATGTAAAAATGTGGGTCCCGTGGCCAAACCAGTTGAGAACCACTGCTTTAGACCATGTGCTTATATCATTAAAAGCAGAGCCTTATATGTCAACACTGAGGAACAGTACTTTTAGAATCACCTTCAACATAGTATGAACAGTAAAACATCATCAGCCAATCAAAACGCACCCTGCTCTAAATAGCGATTAAAGATGCAGACACCACAACTGCACTGCATGCTTATAATAATCAGAATGCTATCATCTGCTGGTGTGTGCACACTTTAATTGTTATAGTCCATTTAATTTATTATGCTTAGTTTTTCTCTGACAACAAATTGGCAGTGCCTAGAGTTTATAGTGCCTCCAGATATTAAAAGTCATTTAGACTTTTAGTCATTGCTGATGCCTTAACCTGAGGTTATGTGCCCTTGCATTGTTCTGTTCATGTTTGTTCCTATCTACAGTTTGTAGGTTGTCTGAAGGACCATTAGGGGATTGGCGATACTTCATTCTTACCATGAGATCGCCACGATGCACTTTTTATGGGGTAATTGTCAATTGAAGCAGTCCATCTCTCGTGTGGGATGTTTGCAGCCCTGACGATAAGGACTTCTTGCCAAACAGCTAAATAACGATATTGCATCTGAGTGGGAGACAGAGACAAAGAGATCAGCCCTGTTCGAGAGACATCTACCCGTAGGTTATGCACACAAACACAGGCACAAATGCAGACCAAAAATTGCTTCGCATCAGCAAGTCAGTAGATAGATGATATGGAGGATGGAGAGCGGTTTCTTTCCCTCCAGCTCTCTCCCTCTCTCTTAAGATAACTGTGCGACAGGTGTCTTTACCTCAAGAAGAATGATGAATGGCTCTGTTTCCCTCCTTCAAGACTAAGCAAATCCAAAGGAACAGAAGAGCCTTTCCACAGTCCCTATGGCAGATGCTGTCACTCAGTTTTAGAGTGCAAAAGTTGCAATGTACTCAATTTAACTTAGATAAACAATGAACTTGGATGGTGTGTCAGTGGATGTCAACTGGTTTGGTTCGGTGATAGACACGGCATGGTGGCTCAGTGATCAGCACCGTCATCTCACAGCAAGAATATCACTGGTTTGAGTCCTAGCTAGGCCAGTTGGCATTTTTGTGTGGAGTTTGCATGCTCTCCCTGTGTTCCCGTGGGTTTCCACTGCTTCTCCGGTTTCCCCCACAGTCCAAAGACATGCGGTATAGGTGAATTGAATACTAAAACTAAATTGTCCGTATTGTATGAGTGTATGGGGGTTTCCAATACAATGGGGGTTGTGGCTGGAAGGGCATCCGCTGCGTAAAACATATGCTGGAATAGTTGGCGGTTCATTCTGCTGTGGTCACCTCTGAAACAAAGACTAAGCTAAAGGAAAATGAACGAATGAATGAATATACAGTATTATATACAGCTCTAACACATTTGTTCATTCTATCAAAGAAAGTGCTGTGAGCAAAGTAAAAGCTGAACAGTCGAGTTTGTTTTCCTTTGGCAAGAGACTTTTTATTTTGTAAAAATGTTGTACCTAGCATGATTTTAATGGCAGACACTGTTTTAGACATAGTAGGTGAATATATTTGTATTTTTACCTGACAAGTCGACTCTTAGCTTCCGAATCGCCACTGAAACAGCTCATGTTTTGCCGCTTTCTGCATTTCTGTCATTGAAAATGGACAGTCATGTCTGCCACCATGTTATTTCTCAAGCACATATGAGTAGCATCTAAAAGAAGCATCAACAGCTTTCACACACATCTTCGTCGTGCATCACAGGACCCACTCGAATCACTTCTGTGACCTACTTGTGGGTCATGACCCACCAGTTCGGAAACAGTGGTGTATGTAATCTTATTACTATTACTGCTAGTACAAGCAATATCATTATATGTAATTTGTCTTACAGGTGAATTTTCATGTAATAAAAGTAAATATAGAAGTACATTTTTATACCAACATTTATTTATTTATTATTCTTATTTATTTTCTATGCATTGTAAGACATTTACTTAGTTATTAGCATGTTTTCATATCTCATATTAATAATAACCTGATATTTTTAATTTTGCATTCATGTGTTTCTGTTAAAAAAAAGTGATATTTCAACAAAAATTTATATTCTGTCTTCATTTACTCGCCCAAACTTTGAGTTTCTCTTTTGAGTTTTCTACTGTTGAGCATATATATATATATACACTGCATATTAGGGCTGTGCCATATGGGCAAAATAATCATATTGCGATTTCTTGAACGAATATTGCTATTGCGATTTTATTTGTGATTTTGGCAGCTGTTCTTGCTTTTTCAAACAAGCTACATGCACGCATTCTAAATGTATTCAGTGCACACAAAGTGCATAACAAAACATTTCACAATGAAATAACATAGTATTAAGTTTAATAAATAAAACTGTAGTAAAATTGTCTTAAAAACAGACAACATAAAATAAATGAAGATTAACTAATCTCAATTCCAGCCATAACAATAAATAAAAACTAACGTAAATCAAAACCACCTATTCAGTCCTCCCGCTCAACTTCGTCGAGCGCGGAGTGAGCTCTGATTGGTTAACATCTTTCTCCCGCTCAGCTTTGCTGTAATTGCCCGGTGTGCTGTGTCAGCTCTGATTGGTTAACACATTAAAAATCATGCGCATATATATATATATATATATATATATATATATATATATCTCCATATAACATATGCTAATAAGTAGTTCATTCTGTGGCAACCCCTGATGGAACAGGGATTAAGCCGAAGGACTAAGCTGAAGGAAAATGGGAAAGATGGAACATGTAACCATTTATTTCCATAGTATTTGCAATTTTACAGGTTTTCATGTTTCTTCAAAATTTGTGATTAACAGAGGAATAAAGCACACAAAGGTTTATAACCACTTGAGGATGAGAAAATAGTGAGTAACTTTTCATTTTTGGGTGAACTATCCCTTCAAGTTGTGTAATGACCTAGAAACTAAACAGCAGGTCTCCTGTGCCCTTTGGAAACACGAAGCCTCTTAAAGTAAAAATATTCTTCAAAAAAATTGCTCATTGATTTTACAGAAGAGCTGCTGAGGTCAATTAAAGGCTTAACATGAAGGACCATGGGAAACATAGTTATCATTACGCACAACAAGCCCCTCTAAAATGTCAGCTCTAATCACTTTCTTAGACAGCGCATAATGAGCTGACATTTGGCATGGAGGTAGATACGATTAATGCCGCTAATGGCTAAATTAATGGTGCTAAGAGTCTGACTGAAGGGTGGGGTGTGTAAAGAGATCCCAAAATGAGCTTGATTTCTTTAGAAACACTTATTACAGAAACAGGATACAATTAATCAGAAACGCTTAGCACGGCTGTGACATAACTGAGTGGCGCGGGTATTAAAGCACACGTGCGCGCAACGCAAACACGCGTGAAACCCACTCATCTCTGTCTCTCAGATCTACAGCCTGTTAAACACACTGCGCTATTGTTTAAACCCAACGGTAGTGACACACCCTACAGAGGGACTGTAAAGTCAAGTCTCCAGTCATGTGAAAAGTCTGCACGAGACACACTTTTCCGTTCGTCACTCTCACTAGGCTGCAGAAAGATGTGAATGGGATGATTTGCATCGTGCGCTAATTAACAGCTTTAGCATTTGGATGGACTCCAGCACTGCAGAGCGGGAGGAGAACGTGGATGAGAGGATGTCTGTAGGTGTGAGAGATGGGGAAGGATAGAGTGAAAAAGAAAGAGAGAGAGAGAGCGAGCGCAAGATGTAAGAGAACATATGCTTATGTGCTTAGTGGTGTGCAGCAGTGCGCTAATGACTTAACTGCTCCGTAGAGACACCACACTCACGGGGACGTCTGTGTGTGTATGTGTGTGTGTGTGTGTGTGTGTGTGTTTTCCAGACTGTGTGCACTCTTCTGACTAAGGCTATGGAGCATATTGAGGTCACATTCTGTGCATGTTTAGGTGTTCCAGATGTGTAAACAAATTGGTGGTTGGTTGGAGTGGTTCACTGTGTGAGCACCATTTTCTTGACAAATTGCCCTCCTGCTGTGGGTTTTCTCTCTAAAATTGATGTGGCACCTATGGGGTTAAGGTTTGGTTGGTTAGCATGGACAGATGCCTGCTGGTAGATGGCAGTTTAGGGCCACTAAGGTTTTGTTGTTGCTGTTTTAGAAAAACAAAGACACTTGTCTTTACTAGGGCTGCTTTATTTGATAAAATAATACCATATATATTACAACCACTTAAAAATAACTGTTTTCTGTTTTGATTTGTTTTACTACATCATTTATTTTCGGATTCCAAGCTGAGTTTTCAATAGCCATTACGTCATTCAGTGTAAAATGATCTAGAAATTAATCTACTTTTGTACTACGTGACTTGATGGTCTGTTTTTGTGTATGCATGTATAGTATATGCAGAGACGTAGTTTTCACTGAGGACAGAGATACCCACCCCTGCTTTTCAAAATCAAGTGTCAGTCCTGCTGTCACGATCACCAGTGATCCAAACTTCCAGAGATCGCTGGTACACACACAATCACACAAGAACTACAGATCCACCTGTTTATGGACTACATCTCCACTCATGCAACACACACACTCACCTGCTCCAAGTCACCACTGATTAGAGACTCCCAGCTGAAGCCACTCACCACTGATTACACTCTCTATTTAGTCCACTCAGTAACACTCACTGTTGCTGAGTCTTGTTTACCATTTGTGACATTACGACGCATTTCCTTGGTCTTGTTTTCCCGTGTTTGTACTAGTGGTGGGCAAAGCGAGGCTTCATAAAACACTGAAGCAGTCGAAGCAAATGTGTCGAAGCTTCGAAACGTTTGGAAACCCCGCTCTACGGTGACACCTAGTGGTCATTTTCTGTGTATTTCACTTGAACAGCTTCAGCCAAAAACAGTTGAGGAAATTGAGGTATTAAACCCCACTTTGTAGGATTGATTCCCCAAGTGATGTAGTTGAGCGGTTAGGGTTTCTACCTACCATGCAGGGATAGTGGGTTCCAATCCAAGTGAATTCTGCTGTTTTGAAATGCTTTAATATCAGTTGGAATTGCCCTGTTCTTGTATCGTTTTGTTTCAACATCGGTCTGACATCCGAATAAACACTTTGTGAATAAATATGTCTTTTTTGGTCATAAAACAGGGTTGTTGCTAGATCAGATACAGTTGTGGCCGAAAGTTAATAAGAATTATTTATATTATTCATTAAATTTCCAATTTATTGTATTTTATTGCCCAAACTCTAAACCCAACCATCACAGTACTGTAAAAATATTAATTATTGTTGTACAGTGTTACAGAAATGGTGCTAAATTGATGGCGTAACTGCAGCTGTATCCTATCTAGACTACACCAAAACAGTAACATGATTAAAATACATAAAATCATGATGTCTGAGTATTTGTAAAAGTCGGGATTCGAACCCAAAGTCATTTGAAGCAAAGTAACAACGTGCACACACGCACGGTCCACTAGGCTATACGAGACAGAAGTATTTTCTGACCCTGTCAGTCAAAAGCAGAATTACCAGGTCTCGAAACGCTTCTGAACTGATCGATGCTTTGAATTGCTTTAGTCACGTGACTAGGTGGTTCGAAACACTTAGTCGCGTGATCAGGTGTTTCGAAACACTTTAGTCACGTGACCTGGGTGTTTCGGCTCATGCTTCGATGCAGTGTTTCGAAACACTTGTGCTTCGGGATCTCGACACTGTGTCGAAACGTCAGTTTCACGTCAGCCATCCCTAGTTTGTACCTTTGCCTTGATATCTGTTCATCCCTGCCTGCCGCCAGCCTTCTGACTTCTTGCCTGTTTTTGACTACGATTCTGGACTGTCTCTATACATCTGTTTGCACCTGTTGACCTTTGCTTTCCTGAAATCTCCATTAAACCTGCATTTGGATCCGCACCTCTGTTGTCAGTGTGACTCCCCTCGTAACACCTGCCCACATTTTCTTCTTTTTTTTTTTAATCACGCGCCCTCATTTTCAAGGAGGAGTGTGACCAAGCAAGGGTCTGCCTGTAGACGTGTAAATCCGCATCAATAACTTTGTTGAAAAGTACCTAATGAGCAGGTATTGCAGTTGAAATGATCGTTTCAGACAGCGCTGAAACACCAAGCAGCAACAAATGACTTTAGTGTCAACATGGATGAAAAAAAGATGTGAGTTGGTTGATTCAGCATATTAGCCCAGGTCAGAGCAGTTTTATTTTCTGTCAGAAAGAATATGTCTATACCTGTTGATGTTAATGTTTAATTTGTGCTGCAGACAAAATTAACAACAGCATAAGTACTATTAATATCTTCAACCAATAAAGGTGGTTGTTTATGCATGAAAGACAATTAATAAAATAAAGATCAACATTTTTGGTCTACTTTTTTTTTTTTTTTTGCAGAGCTGTCTCTCTGCAGTTTGTATTTAAAAGGAGTGATTCAGCATACACAGTTTGTAAAGTTTTAGTTTAGTTAGTTTGAAATTTAATTTGTTTAATCAACCTATTTATTTTTTCCTGAATTTTGTATCACAACCGTTCCTAAATGCATTTTGTATATATTTACATCTATATGTATTTATACTGTTGTATGAAATTTATTTATTTGTTTATTTTATTATTTATTTATTTATTTATTTATTTATTTATTTATACAACAATTCTATCTGGTTCTCGAATCTGATTCGCTGATAGCGTGCGATATTTTGCAATATTAGCACTCATACAGCCTCTTCACTCTTGTGTATTACTCTGCCCACATGACAAGCAGAGGAATAAGCTCACTGATTCACTTGTGAATGAATTGCGGAAGAAAGTAGGAGACTCACTGTGTTCGATTTTCTTTTTTAAGCACACGATTATGCCGCTGAATTGTTGTATAACTGCAATATCACAAATATTTTGGTGTTGTATGTCGGTATAAAATATAAGTTTACATTTACATGCATTACTTATGTTATTAATTGTAACAACCCAGTGAGATTTTAATATGCACAGAGATCTAATCAGAAAACCAGTTCACCTGGAAAAGCATGATGAAACTAAATGTTGAATCGTCTCCAAGACACTTCAAGACACCTTTTACTTTGGTTTTACTGTGACGTTATCATGTCATAGCTCAAGATATTTGCTAGTGAAAGGTTTTGGATTCTGCAAGTTGTTGTTGTTGTGCCAATCACATTGTCAGAATGTCATTTTGCTGTAATGTTTAGTCACTTACCGTACTGAACAACTCCGATGTCTGGCTCAAAAAAACATGTTACCATGAGCAAACATGACGGCATTCTTCCAGAGCGTCGAAAGCCAGCCGAGCAACTATCTTTGGCATGATTAAGAATGTTTCTGGAGGTTTTAAATATTATTGCCCTTAAATATTCAGTAATGGTTGATCTCCTAATGGTTGGTTCTGTAGTGCAGATTGTCCCAACTGATGTTGAACATTTGCTTGCATCCTTATGTTTCAGAAATGAAAAATAAATTATGCTGCACTTTTCGGTTCACGCAACTCCCTGCAAGTTCTTCGCTAATGAGTTCCTGACAGAATTCATTAATTGTTCATTATAATAAATGAGTCCTGTAGCTGTTGTCTGACTTTGAGGAAAGCATTTTCTAGTAATATTAGGGTGAATGCGTCTTCGAGTCTGACCATATGCTCTTTTTTAGTCAAATAATGCAATGTGTGGTGACCTTTAGGGCTGATGTAACGTTGCGTTAGTTCGTTGTAGGAGTTGAGAGAGTTTTTAAGGTCAGCCCGTTCCCTTGACTCACAAAGTGTGGTTTCTTTTTGTCTACCTGACTTTCATTTTTCCCCCCTCTTCTTTTTTTTTTTCTTCTCAGTATTCAATAGTCACCCTTCATGTCACTGTGTTCTTTACATCTCCGGTCCATTTCTCATTCCGTTTCACTCATCCATCCCCATTGTTAATTTTGCAGCTATTTCTGTCTTTTCGCTCTTTTTTTATCTCGTTCTTTCATGTCACCACCATCCTCTCTGTTTCCCTTCCCTGTCAACCCGCGCGAAACGGCTGACACAAGTATTCGCACCGCCGTGGTTCTCACATTAATAACTCTGACCTCTGAGTTGACTGAGATGTTGCAGAGAAATAGTATTTGTCAGTAGATTACATAGGTTGTATCTCATTCCTTCCCCGGTGACCTGAAAGCAAACAAAGACGGCATCATCATTGCCCATAGTGTAGCCGTTCCCTCCATTCCTCCTTTCTTAAGGTCATATTGTTACATTTTTTAAAAGGTTATGCTGAAGATAGAGCGTGTGTGAGACAAAAAGAACGCTGACATTTGTACGCATTAGTGGAACATTCTGGACGGCCGGAAAGAGTCGTGAGTGTGCTGTACCCTTGTTCCTTTTCATCATTGTGAGATCTGTCTCCAGTTTTGGAGCCTTTTTTATTACTGCTATTATTATTATTATTATGTTTTTTTTTTCCCCTCCTTCCTCGCTCTGCTTTTACCGGCTGCAGATAATCACTGTAATTCATAACGGCATCTCCCATATGGAAGCTGTCATTCAAAGCGCTTTGGGGGCCGCCATTTAAATTTAATGGGAAAATATGGTCATGCATATTGCTATACCCACTCATTGATTGTATAATACATCTAGTCAGAGTTTTCAACTTGGGCACATGTCTTGTTGCTTAACTGTATCCTGCTGTACATAAGTATTGTTCATGACTGTAACTGCGTTTCCTGTCACATGTATGTACAATTGGAAGAAAAGAAATCTCCATTGTTGTTTGCTTTCAGTCATTTGCAATAGACATTTAGTATTGTGCCATTTTAGGACATATAGGACCACATAATCAGTCATAAGTGTTAATGTTTGGAAATTGAGGTTTATACAGTCACGCTGTACTAACTTTGTTAGTACAGAAAAAAATAGTTCACCAAACAACTACTTCAAAATCTATAAAATAAAAAATCTAAATATTCAGAAAATGACATTTAAAGTTGTTAAGATGTAGCACAAAGCAATGCAGCTTACTAATAAAAAAATGACATTTTCTCGAATGTACATTAGGAAATAGGGCTGCACAATATAGTATTTCAGCGTCGATATCTAAATGTGTGCATGCGCAATAGTCTCATCACAGTTGATCATAATCAATGCAGAGTTGAATTCTAATGGAGGAAAAGTTTATCATCTGCATGCATTTTTTACCCAAAAATGTAACTTTATTCACTATTTTCATTTCACCCGCTGGAAGGGCATCCGCAGGGCAGAAGTTGCTGCTGGAAGGGCATCCGTTGCGTAAAACATATGCTGGATAAGATGGCGGTTCATTCCGCTGTGGTGACCCCAGATTAATAAAGGGACTAAGCCGAAAAGAAAATGATTGAATGAATGAATGAATGAATGAATGAATGAAAAAGAAAATATTTCAATAACTCATAAATATTTGAAACAAGTGAAGGGTGAGTAAACATTTTTATTTTGGGGTAAAATATCCCTTTAAGGGTTGTGACTGTGTGAACATTTCAACATTTCAGAGTTTAAAACTTCCGGCCAAAAGATATTTTAATAAAGATTAAATTATATACAATAAAGACTATGCAGTGTTGATTGTTCAATATCTGTACCTGAATACTGTTGAATTCTAATGGAGGAAAAGTTTATCATCTGCATGCATTTTTTACCCAAAAATGTAACTTTATTCGCTATTTTCATTTCACCCGCTGGAAGGGCATCCGCAGGGCAGAAGTTGCTGCTGGAAGGGCATCCATTGCGTAAAACATATGCTGGATAAGATGGCGGTTAATTCCGCTGTGGTGACCCCAGATTAATAAAGGGACTAAGCCGAAAAGAAAATGATTGAATGAATGAATGAATGAATGAATGAATGAAAAAGAAAATATTTCGATAACTCATAAATATTTGAAACAAGTGAAGGGTGAGTAAACATTTTTATTTTGGGGTAAAATATCCCTTTAAGGGTTGTGACTGTGTGAACATTTCAACATTTTAGAGTTTAAAACTTCCGGCCAAAAGATATTTTAATAAAGATTAAATTATATACAATAAAGACTATGCAGTGTTGATTGTTCAATATCTGTACCTGAATACTGTTAGACTCTCTAGAAAACTATTATTCACTTTTATCTTTGCTATATTTTATTTATCTATGCTTGTAATTTATTTGTTATATATTATGCAAAATACAATCCCCTACAAAATCACCCCAATCAATCTAAAATGAAGAATTCTTTCCAAATAAAACTGTATGCACATCACAATATATGGTGCAGAAATACAAAATATCGTCAGATTTTTCCAATATACCCTGGTAGGAAATGTACAAATTATCTTAATGTAACATGATTTTTACATACTGTACACATTCTAATATTTGGTAACACTTTATTAGATGGCCCGTTTCAGTATTCGTAGACTGTCTGCTTAATATCCGTTAATACTGACATTCAACAGATATTTAACTGACTATATGAAACCTCGCAAGTACATGTCAACTTACACCAACCCTAACTCTAACCCCAACTCTAACCCCAACCTAACAGTCTAGTTATAGTTTAATGACAATTAATTGGCATGTAGATGCAATGTGACTTAAATTCAACAAAAGGACCATCAAAATAAAGTGTGACCTAATATTTTTTCGGGGGATAAAAGAAAAATAAATAATTTTGACTCATGCAATGTGCAAGTTAAGAGTAGTTTTGTGATATATACATATTCCACATATACATATTCAATTAAAATCCAAAATACTCCAAAATTTTAATAAAAATTATAATGACAGTGTGCAAAACCTAAGTTCGATATTCCTTCGTTTTCTTTTCGGCTTAGTCCATTTATTAATCTGGTGTCGCACAGTGGAATGAACGCAGGGAATGCCCTTCCAACTGCAACCCATCACAGGGAAACATCCAAACACACTCATTCACACACATACACTACGGACAATTTATGCAAACTCCAAACAGAAATGCCAACTGACCCAGCCGAGGCTCGAACCAGCGACCTTCTTGCTGTGAAATGATCCTGCTACCCACTGCGCCACCATGACGCCACAACCTTAAGTATACAATTAAAATATAAGGGCACATTTTGACGAAGTGTACTGTTTTTTTCTCCATTGTGAGTGTAGCAATAAAAAAGTGTTCTCACCGGTAGCTCTGCACTCAACTCTTCTGCCTGGTACATTGAAAGTGAAAGTTCAGAAAAGTAATTGTGCTCCATACGGCAACAGATTTGCTTTGCTCTTTGCGAGAGCTAAGCGTGATCCCACACACATTCACTCGGAGCTCTTGAATAAATACTTGCAGATCTATTTGATTGCACTGTTTACATCCATGGCCGCGCTCGTCCTCTGCGTAAGTGCCATGCACACATCAGCGGGCCCTCGCATAACGCCGGAGTTAGCCGAGACAACAATGACCATATTACACTCGATTATATTCATAAATCCGCCGCTGCTTGTTGTACTGCAGAATGAAAATCCTGTTCATATGGGGATTATATAGTCTGGACCATCTTTCGATTGCAGAGGGAAAGTCAATAATGCAGGACGTGCATCTGCTGCACCTCCAGGAGATGATGTTTATGTGGCTGGTAATCTTTCTTATCGAATGACTCCTCTGGATCAGAGTTTGTATTTGTAAGGGTCATGTAATGCTTATTTTAGGATTATTATCGAATTTGTTTGCGTGTGTTTTGTGTGTGTGTGTCATTTCGGTTGAATGCTATAGTTAATATATGACAGATCCGTTGATCTATAACATATTCCATTCGGACCGACTGTATCAACTGCTGCCTTGCATTAATGAAGGACAATGTGTGAAGGATTTGCAGTGAGGTTGCCCACACTAGTGTGTTTTTCACCTCTACTCCAGTTCTGATCATGGAACTATTCATTTTTAATGAGACAGGAACTCTGCTGAATAGAGAGATGGGGAATGTTGTGGTTGCTTAAGTCACTTCACGCATTTCCTTTCCCCCTGCTGTACTTCTTATCTGTGTACTATTTCGTCCAATTTCATTTATCAAACCTCTCTTACCCTCTCCCTCTCTGTTGCATTTTTTTTTTAGCCTCCAAGCCTTTTTGGCGATAAAATTTTAGTTCCCTTAGCTTCCGCCATTATCAAAGCAACATTTTTATTTATTTATTTTTTACTTATCATGTCTCTCTCTCTTGCTTTTTCTTGACCCATAATATTTTATAATGTCTGATCTTCAGTCCCACACATGCTGCAGCTCATTACTCCGATTTGGCCGCCTCTTTGCATAAACACGGTTGGGGGCCAGTGATGTCCTCATTTATGGGCAAGAGTGTTTTTGGCCCAAAAAGCCATCAGATAGTGCCTCTTTAAAGTAAAATTGAATCCACAAAAAAAGATATTTTGACAATTAATTTTGCAATTGGCTACAGTGATACTAGTGGACTAGTGGAATGTTTCAGAGAGAAGTAGCTTTGTGTTGTTGTGTTTGAGTTCTCAGTGTTTAAGAGCTGGCATCTGAGAATGGTAATACAACATCTCCCTCTTCTTCTTCCTCATATATATTATAATTATTTAAAAAAGTGACATATCAATTACATATTTAAAATCTTCTCAAAAAGTATGTGATTTTGATTGCATGTGTAATGTAATGTACACTGAAAAAAACGATCCATTGGATTTACAAAAAAAAATTGAGGTAAGTGGTTGCAAAATATTTATTTGGGCTGAATTTAAACAAAAAAAATTATTCAAAAATTAATAAATTTAATTTGCTTCAACTGAATTGCTTTAGGGGCGTGTAGTGAGTAGCACATTCGCCTCACAGAAAGAAGGTCGCTGGTTCGACCATCGGCTGGGTCAGTTGGCATTTCTGTGTGGAGTTTGCATGTTCTCCCCATGATTGCGTGGGTTTCCTCTGGGTGCTCCGGTACCATGTACCAAAGATATGTGGTATAGGTGAATTGGGTAGGCTAAATTGTCCGTAGTGTATGAGTGTGAATGAGTGTGTATGGATGTTTCCCAGAGATGGGTTGCAGCTGGAAGGGCATCCGCTGCGTAAAACAAATGCTGGAAAAGTTGGTGGTTCATTCCGATGTGGCGACCCCAGATTAATGAAGGGACTAAGCCAAAAAGAAAATGAATGAATGAATTGCTTTAATTCAGCCCAATTAAATTGTTTGCTTACCATCACCACAATGGCTTTGATGTGTTTAACTGGTCCAAAATACACACTAATTGCAAAGTAAAAATCTCCAAAATGGCAAAACCAAAATGATCTTGAAATTACCGGATGGATGATTTGTGAGTGATCTGTTTTTGTGAGCACTCAGCTTTGTCAGTTCAATTAAAGCTGTTTCTGTATGCCTGCAACCTCTATGACATCTGCTGTGTTTACCGGGGTTATTTAATCATTCATTTTCTTTTCAGCTTAGTCCCTTTATTAGTCTGGGTCACCGCAACGGAATGAACCGCCAACTTATCCAGCATATGTTTTACGCAACAGATGCCCTTCCAGCTGCAACCCATCACTGGGAAACATCCATACACACTCATTCACACACATACACTACGGACAATTTAACTTACCCAATTCACCTATGTCACATGTCTTTGGACTTGTGGGGGAAACCCACATGAACGCAGGTTTACAGGGGTTATTTAATTATTTATTTTTGACAAATTATTTTAAAAGGTGACTAAATAAGCATCAGTTATTAAGTACAACAGTTATTGGATGTTCATCACAACACCAAATAACCATCCATGGAAACATGTTTTTTAATTTGATGTAAGTAGATTAAAAAAACCAATAAGCTCCAGTTTTGTGAATAATCTAAAAATATTCATAAGCAAGTAATCAGAATAATGACATTTGCATGTACAGTTAATAGGACTAAGGATGTCTGCTCACGTCATATACTGATATGACATGTACCGTCATATTTTACTGCAAATAAATCCTTACTCTGATTTTCAGATTTGGTCTATTTAACCATTTAAATTTTGTAATTTAATAACTTTTTTCAAATAAAATCCACATAACCATAGCACTCTTATAGACTTTTCCACTACAAAACATGGAGTATTTCTTCCTTGTATGGCCGTAATCATCTAATTATAATAATGATTATTGTAATGATCAAACTTTTACTCGTATCTTTGAATATGCATGCCTCTGTTACCCAAGTAACTGTCTGCTAACAAAAACAGAACTTTCTGATATCAAAAATATAACTTTACTTCAGACACATCTTTCAAAACATTTTCAATGCGGTGAAAAAACTTTGCTCCCAGACCTGCTGGATAAAATGAGGTATGGACCTTTGTGGATGGTCTAGTTACTCATACAAATTATAGAGTATATTACAAAAAGTACAATCATATTTTTAGAATAATAACTACAAAACAATATGATGAGCTCAGTTCTAAAATCTCAATAGAAGCTTCAAATGTAAACATGACATCTTGTGTGAATGATTAGAATGACTGATGGTGGCTGAGAGAGCTTAACGAGCTGCTATTTAAGAAAACACATGCAATTGCAAAAAACACCAGCGAATTGAAAAAAAAAGATCTTCATCTATTTGACAGCACACATGCTGCAAATCCTCATAATGCATGTAGGTACAAAAAACAAAAAAACGTGCTGCATTTTTTCACAATGCAAACAATTTACGAAAACTCTTGCATTTCCTCACATCACTTGCAAATAGAACAGAACACAACAGAAATGTTTCAAGGGGTCCCTAAAATGTGACAGATGCTGCTGTGCCGTGACTATTGCTCAGTGAGGTTGTTGGTGATCTTTAAAAGGTAAGTTTTTTGTTTGTTTATTTTAACATCCTGATTATCTTGTCTTCTCTATTTTATTAGCCTAAATACCTATAACCTAAATAGGCAGGTCTGCCGTGTTTTAGAGTCCCCTTGAAACATTTCTGTTGTGTTGCATTTGAAAGTGTTGTGAAATTTGCAGGCGTTTTCGTAAATTGTTTGTGTTGTGAGAAAATGCAGCACATTTTATTAACTTGTTTTGCGATGTGCGCAAATACAGAGCTTTTTTTGATGGGTTTGCGTTGTTTGCTGTTAAACGGATAAAATCTTTTCTTAATTTTCTTATTTTTGTTTTATTATTGCATGTGTTTTCTTAAATTGTAGCACGTTAATCTCTCTCGGCCACCGTATAATATGGACATTCTAGTAGTTGTAATGTCCTGCTAGTTTATGAGTTAAAACATCTACTCAGACAATTCACACAAAACCGGAATGGAATTGAATGGAAAGGTTGTTTTAGTTTTTTTTTTTTTTTTTCCAAACCAAAAAATAGACAATATGTCTAAAAAGTAAGTTTATTGTTTTAGAGAAAATGTAAGAGCAGTATCAGTAGTAATTGTGCTGTTGGTCTGAATATCATACCACATCCACACTGATATTCAGAACAACAGCTTGTGTGATATGGCAGTTTAACACAAATTGTGCCAGACTTTTAATTAATTTATTTATTTTTACTCACTGCCAATAAAAAAAATAGTTCCAAATGAAGCTAAAGCACCAAGCTTTGCATAAATACGGCATCCCATATGTCTAGTGTAAACATGAAAATTAACTGGAACGTAAACTTGTTACACTCAAGAAAATCCGTGCAGGAGATTTCGCCTTATTTCAGAAGTCCACCACCCGGCACAGTGGAAGTGGCTTTGGCCCTGTGACGGAACTCTGCTGAGGGGCCCTCGCAACAAAAGACACGACTAACTGCTGTTTGCCACAGATAAGCAACGTCTCGACTTTTAGCTCCTTTTTAACTATTTGCGTTTTGGTATCCTCACCAGGCTCATACAAGCGTGTCACGCCGACTGTGTCTAGAGCCTTTCTAGCCTGCTGACATCTTGCTAAAGGGAACACCGTTTTAGCTTGCTAGCTATCTGAGCTTATGAAGTCTCACAGGAGGAGTTTTTATGGCTAGCGACAGAAGTAAACCCGCTTATGACGTACAATCCCATGTGGGGTGTCTCAGGTACCCCTCCCTCCACCCCACTCCCTTCCCCTGCTGTCTGACCATATCTTCAACCAAGTGACAGGTGTTTGTACATATGTGTGTGTGTGTTTGTGCGCTCGCCCTGTCTTTCATGCTCGTGTAAACTATCCTCCTGTCAGATTTGAGAAAGACGTTCTGACTTGGCCGTGGCTTTATTTTGCCTTCCTCCTCCTTAATCTGAGGCAACAGATAGTCAGCCATCTCCACACTATCTCAGAGCTGTTTCCTCACGAGGAGAAAAACAGCCCAGAGGAGGAGAAGCAGACAGACTGTTATAGCTAAAGCTCAGCTGGATACCTCTCACAGCACCAGAGAGACATGTGGTGCATATACAACTTACTAGGCATTTTCGTGTTGACAGTGATAAAAGTTGTGGGTATTTTATTTTATTTATTTATAAATATTTATATTTTTGTACTGGGAGTAAAGCAAAGTTCGGGATAGGTATGGGAAGAGGTTGGGAGCCCTGACAAATGGTAGTCATGCGCTGACATTCAGTGGGATTGGTTTCTCTGCGTTCGGAGCTGTTCGGGGTCTGTTTTGACGATAGGTTTTGCGGAGGTTTTGACAGCCCCCTTTGCCAGCGGTCTCACTTGTCGACGATGAGGTGCATTCCAGCAACATTAAGGAGACAAGATATCGACCACTCTCTCTGTCTCAGAAAATTTTTGACACTCTTTCAGTCTCCTGTGTGAGTAAAGCTCCCTGCTCGGCTCTATACGTGAGTAGGCAAACTCACAGGGAATCTTTTACACTCCGTTTCACAAGCTGTTGGAGGGAATTTGTTCACAGTGTGTGTTTTTTACTGCTAGATTCACATGAAGAATTACGCAAGTAGAGTAATGGAATAATGTGATGATTAGGGTTGGGAACCAATGACTTGTTTTCTTAAAAAGCAACACGCAAAGTAAACATGTCTTATATTTACAGCATAATTCCATGCATGGTCGCACAAATCTTTGGGGTTACAGAATTAGTATTTATGCTACAATGGTCATAAAAGTATGTCGAATTCAGATGCATCACTTTTGAAGATTTATAATGCATCCAGTCCACTTTGTTGCAACAATATAATCCAGATTTAAAGTTTGTGTTCTCTAATGGCAAGTTCACACAGCACAAATTTAGCCTGGGTCATTTACCGACAGATTTTGTGAAATTGCCAACCACGCAGTTAGAAATATCAAAGACGCTGTCATAGAGAATAACCAACATGCTTCTAATTCCTATGAATTTTTTGGCATGCTAAATACCTGAACCTCTCTGCGATTCAAAATCCTCCTTAGTGAAAAAAGTTCTGACTGAAAATATATCAGCAATGACCTACAGCCAATGAGAGAACAAGGTACATGACAACGGGGAGCTTTGGGAGGAGTTATACAACACAATATCAGAAAACATTACTTTAGTTCAGAGAAAGGCTCATTTTAAGTTCATTTGGACCCAAGTAATGGGAGAAAGTTTGAGCAAGCTTTGGCAGGAGCACCCATGTATTTCTGATATTTTGTCTGAGCTGTACCACAACAGGGCACCATTTCTCATTTCACACCAGAATGCTGATCTCACGCATGATCTTGTGTTATCACTTCTTGCATGCATCTGGTTGTGAAATGTAGTTGTGCCAGGCAGTGCTTCCTGTAGTAAAGTGATGCAGTGTATAGCCTCCTGTTGCCAGCAACTCATTGCAGTCGCAAATAAACAATTTTTCACAGTAAAAAAAAATCCTTCAGTTTGAACTCTCCATTTGTTTTGCTAAGAGATCATGTGGACATGTATACATCTAATGCATCCTTTATTTCCATTGATGTTTTTATGAAAACATTTAACACTTGTGCATCATATTCAGTTAGAGTGCCCATGAGATCCACTAGATGGCACTCAATCTATCCTGCACCTTTGCCATTTACTTGGACTACACCTCCCACTATATATTGCACTAATCAGCCTACTACATCTGTGACCCATGTGGAATCTGATTTCTCAGACTCATATAAAAGTTTTATACAATCATTATCTTTATGGAGTCTTGATAATTGCTGTGACCATTTCTGATTGTTTTCTTTGTCTCCCGAATTCTTTGTTTTTATTTTTATTTTTTGCCTTGGCTGTTTTAATTTTGGACTGTTTTATGATTCCTGACTGTTTGTTGCCTGCCATTTAGATGACTTATTTGAATTAACCCCTGATGTTTATGTTTTCTCCTGTTTGACCCCTGCTTGTTTTACCTTTCTTATTTTAAAGCTATATTTGGAACATCACTTCTATTGACACAACCCAAATCATAACACTGTGGTTACTTTTTTATTTCTTTAAAGGTTCTTCACAATGGAAGAAGAATTCTGTAGAAAAAGTGTTTTTTACACAAAGAAAAATTGTTTTGTGAAGAACTATATGCTGCACTTTTATTTGGGGAAAGAGAAAGTGTTCATCACTGGCATCACTGTGAAACCCTTATGTTTGGTTCCTGGCACATTTGTTTTTTAAGAGAGAAATTGGAACTCTGGAATGCAGTGAAATGCAAAACAACTTTGTAAAAGCTCCTGCATTCGCATGCATATGAATGGAAGTCAGTGGAACGAAACATATACTGTAGTGTCAGAATCAAATTCTGGAGGAATAAATCAAAAGTAAGGCTGTGCGGTTAATCAAATGGCAATATGAACTAGTGTGTGAAAATTTAAAGACTGCTGTTTAAATATTAAGTCAGCTTGTCTTCTTGTGAATGAGCTATAGTTTTGTTTATTATACATACTGAAGTAAATGTGAGCACAACAAAAAATGGAGGAAACCTAATAGTTTGATTTAAATAATGGTACCTACTGTATGTGACCCATTTATTAGTTAGTATAGTGCATTTTTTTTCACCCAAAAATGTTAGCAAGGCCAAAACAATAAAATAAATTCCCAACCCTAGTGCTGAATCCAAATAAAATTCATTTTCATTTGTTGTAATGTACAAAGTGCTGTACCTCCTACTATCTAGAGTATTTTACTGAGGACTACTGCTGCACGGTGATCTAGACACCTAAATTTAAAATGCAGAAAGTGATTTTCTTACACCACAAGACTAATTATAAGCTTTTATAATGCTTTTCTCTGTCATTTGATGAATTATTGCTGTCATGATCAATAGAAAATGTACACAAACATCTTTTTTTAAAGGTGGTAATTGCACCAGGTAGTTATGTGAACAATCGATAATGAGACTAATTTACATAGGAATTTACATACTGAAAGGAGGCATGTTTACATTGGAAATAATAGGACTGAATTCAAATACTGGTTAAACTGTGTTACAGATGGTTAGTGAATAGGATGCACGGCTTCGCTCTGGCATATAGAGTGCAAAAGTGCACCATGTTCAATATGCCAAGCTGTGGGTGCCAGAAATGTACTATATAAAATATTGTGACAGTGTTTCTTGTATAATTCAGTAATGGACATTTATTGTAAAGTGTGAGCAGTATATTATTGTAATATTGTTACATTAGAATTGTTCAAATGAAATAATATGTGCAATCCAACACTTAATTATTTATTCATTTATTAATTTTCCTTCGGCTTGGTCCCTTTATTCATCAGGGATCGCCACAACGGAATGAACCACAAACTTATCCAGCATATGGGAGACACCCATACATTCTCATTCACACAAATACACTACGGACAATTTTATTTCATTTCATTTAATTTAATTTCATTTTATTTATTTTACTCGCCACTGAATAATTCAAGAGCTTCAGCATTGTGACCCTTTAGCAAACTATTTAAGCCCACTTTACTCAAGGGAGGAATATACTTGAAATACAGTAAGACTAATTTAAGTCACTTTGGCTGTCTGCTAAATATCCACAAACAAACATACTACAAATTGTCAGGCCTTTTTCCTGCGTGTCTTGCAGTGGCCATTGTGTTAGTGAGAAATACATTCATCACGTACGCTAGCTCTCCTGTTTAATGTTGCGCTAACTCCTGCTTAACATTTCGGCTCTTTCGGATCTTCCATTTTGTGTTCTTATCTCCAAGGCCACCATGCAAAAGGCATTTGAAATATCTGTGACCCATGATCGTTCAATCTTCTCTATCCCCATCTCCGCACAGCACCTGCAAGACATGAAAAAGGGATAAAAGGAACATGCAGCTGTCAGCCAGGATCACGTCCAAGTGTGTGTGTGCGTCACGTTTGCCTTCTCTTTTCTTTTTATTTCTACCCACCTACGCTGGAGGCAGATGAGAACTGTTATGTTCTTATTTTGTAAACAAAAATAATAATAAGAATAATTTTTAATGTTCAAAGTGACATTTTATTCTGGACAATGGAGATTTTGATGCTGTAATTAGCATATACTGTAAATGTATCCCCTCACAGCAAGAAGGTCACAGTTTCAAGTCCCAACTGGGTTTTTGACATTCCTGTGTGGAGTTTGCTTGTTCTCCTCATGTTCGCGTGGGTTTTCTCCGAGTGCTCTGGTTTCCCCCACGGTCCACAGACATGAGGTATAGGTGAATTGAATAAACTAAATTGTCCCTACAGTGTATGTGTGTGTATGGATGTTTCCCAGTACTGGGTTGAGGCTGGATAGGCATCTGCTGTCTAAAACATATGCTGGTAAAGTTGGCAGTTCATTCCACTGTGGCGACCACTAATGAATGAAAGGACTAAGCCAAAGGAAAATGAATGAAATATTATCATTATTAGTATTATTATTATTAGTAGTAATAGTAGTAGTAGTAGTAGTAGTAGTAGTAGTAGTAATAGTATTATATGTCTTGCTGTCCTTCCATTGTGAGCAATTACAGACATTACTATTATGTGCATGAATGAAAAAGCATAAATAAGATGCATCATATTTTAAAAATTATATACATTTCGGATTTGCTAGATGTCTTGTGGTGCTGCTGATGTTGTAGTATCTATTGTATAATGAAGTGAGCAATGCGACAAAAGCAGAAGTGGCATTGTAATTAACATGACACCAGGTAAATAAGAGATTTATTGTATTAGTTTATGATACAGTGGGTGTTAGAGAGAGTCACACAGAGCCATTAAGCTTCAATGGAGTGGCCAAGACATTTTTTTTATAAGGTGACCAGGTGGGAACAGTAAAAATCTTTAGTTGCAGATGAAAAAAAAAGAAGCAATTTGCTTGGCTGAGTAGCTTGCGGTTATTTTGGTTATTTAGAATGAATATGAGTCATTCCCTCATCAAATACAAAAAAAAAAAAA
>CAIGQQ010036980.1:3005451-3021320 GCA_903798035.1 Danio albolineatus | reverse complement strand
TATATATATATATATATTTTACATTTTTGCTAGCACTCCTAACAAGTGACTAGGTCCCATGGTGATTTATGAAATCAATTTGTCTTGTTATCAGTGGGATTGTGGAAGGGAGATAAAATCAGTAGGAAGTGATTTTAGTTCCATCTTTCTTTCTTTTCAATCCTGGGGGAAGAAAGAAATGAGAGAAGCGGCACTCAAATCTATTTGGAACGCTTTGACCCTCTAGTGCTAGAAGTCTCGAAGACTACAGTTCTGAACACAATCAGAACAATATGCAACTGAAGTGTCTCTAATGCATGGGGGGAAATGGAGTTAGTTGTCATAAGCAGTGTGTCTCAAAACTGTATTTTCTCTAGTGGTTTTAGATCACTGACTCGAGATTGAAAAGACTTCTGTCCTTGGGTTTCTCTGTATAACATTCTGTCCTTCAGTATAATGTTTTAGCTGTCAATTATTTCGCATTGCAATATTAGTATGAAAAGTATTGAAAAAAGCATCAGAACATTATGAAAGCAATGACAAGGTCATTTATGTAAACTTTATGCAAACTTAAAAAAATCTGTGCCTTGCTATGTTAATTGCAGGATTTAGGTCTATGAAATGCATAGATGAATGTAGCTCAGACAGTGAAAAGCTGCGCTGTTAATGGCAGGGTTATGGGATCAGTTTTCAGGCAAAGCAATGTGTACCTCGAATGTTATTAATTTACTTTGAGTAAATAAAGCACTGATTGGTAAATTCATAAATACAATGTCTGTCACTGCACTAAATTATCTGTTGAATGCACAAGTGCAAATTTTGCCGAAAAATAGAACACTTTGAATAAAAGTAGATGTTAAATTCACATAAGTAAATATATCTCAAACAGTAAACATTCCACAATGCATTGTGTACCTTTAAATAAACTGGCAGTTACTTCAGATAAAATACAGTACGCTCAAAAAATTTACTCATTGGATGAACTCAATTTAATTGAAGGCAGGATTTCCATCTAATACATTTGTTTAGCACCAACTAAAAAAAACTATTTACACAATTAAATCCAGTTGAGTTGGTCCAACATGATTTTATCAATTCAAAGTTTAAATACATTTGTATTTTTATTTAACTTAAACTCAAAGGTCTGATAATATCCTGTCCTAAACAAAATAAAAGAGCCATTTTAAGCATATTTCATGCGTTACAATGTTCAGTTGATTGAGACTGATCTCAGAAATGTTAGGACAGAAGTTGCTCACTGAACAGAGCAACAATCTGCATTTTTGCTAATTAAGCTGCCAACACCTCAAAGCATGGGGTCTTCTGCAAGGTGGTAATCTCAAAACTAAAAGCACTACATAAAAATCTTCTAAATCTTCAAACTAAAGTAAATATTAAACTCTTGACAAGTCTTTCTATTAACTTTAAACACCTTTTATTGTCAACATTTCCCTCTCTTAATTCAATCCCACGCAAAGCATGCTGGGATCTACAAATCCCCTAATCAAGTAGTTGGACCAACACAATTCCTTCAAGTTGTCCCAACACAAAACATTTAAGTTAACTTAATGGTTTAAAAATTTAAGTGGAGTGAACATAAAACAAATAAATTGGCTTAAAAAATTACAAGAATTGTATTGTTTTGGCTCGTTTTAAATAAGTAGTTTGAACAAGCAGAAGTGATCATTATTTTGAGTGTATATATTTTTCAAAGCTCAAACAGTACAAAGCTCAAAGCTCAGTATATTAGCCATGCTAAGATCATGAGTATAATTCCCATAGAATGAACTTAATTAAGGGCGCCACAGTGGTGTAGTGAGTAGCACGTTCGCCTCACAGCAAGAAGGTCGCTGGTTCGAGTCTCGGCTGGGTCAGTTGGCATTTTTGTGTGGAGTTTGCATGTTCTCTTCATGGTCGTATGGGTATCCTCCGGGTGCTCCGTTTTCCCCAACGGTCCAAAGATATGCGGTACAGGTGAATTGGGTAAGCTAAATTGTCCATAGTGTATGAGTGTGTATGGATGTTTCCCAGAGATGGGTTGTGGCTGGAAGGGCATCCGCTGCGTAAAACAAATGCTGGATAAGTTGGCGGTTCATTCCGCTGTGGCGACCCCGGATTAATAAAGGGACTAAGCCGACAAGAAAATGAATGAATGAATGAACTTAATTAAATGTGTATCCTAAATGCAATGTCAGCCACTGTGTATAATATTTACTATTAAATGCATAAAGGTAAATACACTGTACAATAAACAGCTAGACATTGTTTTAACAATACCAAGATCAAGGTTTAATTCCCAAGGAATGTATGGATTTAATTAAACGCAGATTATGCAAATCTACATAAAAAGTGTAAATCAAATGCAAAGTAAATATATAAAGCACAAGAATTAAGTTACTGTACCCTGAGAAATATTCAAATTGTGAAAACTAGCTGCAGTGTCCCACATTCAGCACTTAGAGTATAGATGATCTACTTAAGTTGCAGGACTGAACTTCTGGTGAGTGTGAAAGAGAGCTCTAATATTTAAACTGTGATTAATCTAGACGTGGCACATGGCTCTCTCTCTCTCTCCCTCTCGCTTGCTCGCTCGCTCACTTTAAGCAGAGCTGAAGCTGTGGAACTTTCCCTCAGGTGTAGCTGAACGGACCATCTGCTGTTGTTGACCAGAACCGTTTCCAAACAACTATAGCGAGAGAAAAGCATATGACTTTCTCATTCTGTTCGCTTGTTTTAAGAGAAACTGAATTTTAACACTTCTTCTGTCAGGAATCTGTTGCTAACAGAAGCTTAAATTAGCTCACTCGTTTTGCATAAGAACTTTACAAACTTAAAAGAAATATAAATCCTGCACTACTTGAGTTTGCATCATCAGATAAGGTTTTAATGAGCAACGATTTGGGCAGTTGACCTTCTCCAACTCTTGGGAAGGTCACTTGACCAAAACATTGCTCATTATTTTATGTATTTATTTAGTTTTGATGATGTTGCAAACATGATTAATGTTTTAAATTGCATGAATACCTACGATTGAAGTCTTTTTGCAGATTATATAAGTTTGTGTTCCTCTTACACATTTTCCTCCAGTACATTACTTATAGTATTGAATTTAGCCGATGATTTATTACATATATAATTCATTTTATTCAGTTATTGGTCTGTGTGACTCTGAATGGAGAATCAATAATACACTGCTCGCCTTAACTGTGATTTCAACAGTTTATTTTATTTATTTTGTATTGTATGTAGTCTTGATATTTTATTTAATAAGCCGGGGAAATAGACCTTGACAAATATATGAACAAGAGCATGCAAGATCACATTAAACCATTTTTAAAGCCTGCCAGCAATAATACTCTCATTGTTATTTTGTTTTTCTCACACTTTATCTTTCTCTTTTTTCTTCTTTTTTTTCCCTGCAGTGAAGTTCGAAACCTGTCACCAAATAGAGAAGCTTTCTTTTGAGAGCAGTGACCCAAAGTTCAGCGTTCGGCCTGATGGCTCTCTTTACGCAGAGCAAGATGTGACGAATCTAACAGAACCCATCCAGTTCATGGTGACAGCCAGAGACAGAGCGGGAGAGTACATCTGGGAGACCACTGTTAAACTGGCCCTTGCCGGACACCCGCTTTCACCTCCTTCTAACCAGGCAAGGACCTCTATTTTTTTTGTCATTTATGTAAAGTATTACTTTTAACTACTGTTTTCTTCACTCACTCACAAGTAGCTAAAGTCATGTAATATATATCAGTAAATTAGTTCTTTCTTCAAATTAGATTCTATTACATTTTAAAATGCTTGATCTCAGATAACATGCACTTTTTAGGAAGTACATGATTTATACACTGGCAGCAAATAAGTAATATTTTATTAATCCCCCCTATTTACTTCTTTCCCTTATTTTTTATCTTTTTTTATTTTAAAAAAATCCTCATTTCAATGCTCATTTCAATGTAAACTAAATTGATTTGCAGTTCCTCTGAATCTCAATCAATTTTAACATGTGAGATGTATATATACAGTCAAACCTGAAATTATTCGCACCCCAGGGTTATACCCCAGGGCTTGACTGAATACATATATGTACACACTCTCTGGCCAAAAATAAAGCCAGACAAAATAGAAAATAATACGACTATATACCCACTACTACACTGTAAAAAAAAAAAGTGTTCATGCTGCCAAGTGTATTGGACATGGTCTAAATTCAGTTAACTTAAATATATAAGTTGTTGTAATTAAGAATGATGTTGATATAATTCAAGTGTAATTTGAGTAAACTTAAATATTGACCTTGTCTTATTTACACACACACAGCCAATTTTAATTATTTAATTGACTCATGTCTTTGGGCAAACATGCAATCACCACACATAAATGCCAGCTGGCCCAGCCAGGACTCCAACCAGCAACCTTCTTGCTGTGAGGCGACAGTGTAACAACTAAGCCACCATGCAACCCTTATACCTGTCATTGCTAACCTTAAATTAATCAGGATAACTAATGGATTATGGTTCATTTAATGCTAAAAATTGCAAATACAATACAAATACAAATTTGACCAAAGAAGCAGGTATCTGAAAAGAACCTCAGACAGACACACACCACAACATTACAATAAGAAAATGGCAGTCAGATAAGCTTGAAGATTTCCAGACCAAACTGTCCAAAACCCTCCCAAATGCACAAAAAAAGCCTAAAAATGAAAAACGAGTAGGTACACACACTTTTAGTTAAATATAAACATAAAATGCATGTTCAAAACATCCAAACTGATCCCAAACTCGCTCAACTTTAGTCAACCTAGCCATTTTTTTACCAGCACAATCAACTTTTAAACCTCCAGAAAGACGCCATGTATGAGTTCAGCTGACTCATTTTTTTTAGGTCTGATGAGTTCCCCCAAGTAAAACTTTGATATATAAGCTGTCAACACATTCAATCCAGATAAGTTAACTTAACTCAAAATATCAAGTTTTGATAACCAATTGCCACAATCATTTTTACAGTGTGTGAGCATTTTTTATTGTGAAATAAACTTTCTGTACATGAATATAGCTTGCGGTACTGTGTTTAACTATAATCATGGCATATACTGAAAGTGCTATCTTATTACCATCACATATAGTAATAACTTTCTAGTATAATGTAATAATAGTACCAGTAATAGTATCTCACAATATTGCTGTTTAAATTTATTATAGATGAAATAAATATATAGCAAACGTAGGGGAGTGTATAGTTTCTTTTTTTGTTTATTTGTTTTGTTTTGTTGTGACTGTTAATGTTAATTGATGGCTTTCTCATTTTGGGAGTAAGTTTAGCAGCTCAAAAGTAATGGAGTGCATGAAATAACGTACATTGATTGAGTTCATGGTTTTTCGATGGAGGCGATGTGTGTCTCAGCCTAATTATTTGCCCATATAGCACCAGCAAGAAACGAGATTCAATAACACAGCAAGATGTTATTCCATTTAAGCAATCATCAGAATTTGAAAACTAGTTACGCTTTTTAAATTGATTACATTCGGTTTCATGTATGCATCACTTGTCGAGTGCTTTTACAGGCTTCGCAAAAGCCTTTGGCAACACACCAAAAGTCGCAATCTGATTGCAAAAGTGAATGCTCAAATGTAATTTTTATACAAAAATAAAATGAAAGCAGTCATATTTCATCCAAGTCATTTTCCCAGCACACACACACACACACTTTCGGCACGATCTGTCCTGCTTGGCAAGTATCATTAAACTTTTAATACATGTGGCTGTCATGCTCATGTCCTGTGCTCTGGTGTAGAGCAGATGAGGTGTGCGGGCTTTATATAGATGTCTTTCCCACTGGCATCGGACTGTTTCGGCATCCAAAGTGACCTAGAAATGCCAAGCAGAGAGGCAGGAATTCAGGTCCTCTAGGGATCCAGGAGTCTGGTCTGGCGAGCCCTATCCCCGTGTCCCTAACCCCGCACATGTCCTCTCCTTCTGCACCACCGTTTAGAGAAATGTCTCCTTGCTGGTTATGGTGGGTTACTGAAGGACAAACGCACACACACATACACACACACACACCACACGCACACATACACATGAAGCCGGAAGATACATGGGTGTTTGGGGAGATGTGACTCTTTGCTACTCTCTGACCTAGTTGTGACTATTAATAATTAATGAAAAAAAATTATCAAAATAAAATTTTAGTTTAGCTTTCAGAGTGTGATGACATTTTTTAGCTATTTATGTGTTTGAGTTCTGTCTGTCTTATGCGTTTGATTTCTGTGAACTAATTTTACTAAAGTTAGTCACTGAAGTAGCAAAATGAGGGCGAAGGAATGATCTGACAAACTATGCAAAACTGTTGTGAAACTTAGGTAGCATGAGGTTTGCCTTTTATTAAAGTTTATCACATTATGGCCTAACAATGTATTTTGAATATAATTTATTATTATTTATTATTATTATTATTATTATTATTATTATTATTATTATTATTATTATTATCAGGGGCACTGCTAGCAATTTTGGGCCCCATGAAAAAATATGAGGATGGGCCCCCTACTACCAACCTAGCTATCCAAACTCTTTGTCTGCAATGTAGTTATACTGACGTATGCATTTTATTATTGATTTTGTCCACTACTTATCAGTATTTAGTAAGAGAATGGCCATGACTGTAGCTAGAAGATGATTTATTGTTCAAATGTAAATGTAGTACAAAATAAGGAACAGAAATCAAATATTCACAGAAAATTGTACATTTCTAAATACACAAAACACCAATGTCACTATTTAAATAACTGTACTGCAATAGTGTATCATACAATGTGCAATACACTTTGGTTGAGGATTTTGCAAGCAAGAAGGCCAGGTGTTTGGCACTTGGAATTTAAGTTACTGTCAGGTTAATCAACAGACCGTTTCAAATGTATTTATGTTGTGTTTATTTGGTTTGCAGTGTGCTGGATTTAGCACTCTATTAATATATATTTTTTTATTTTATTATTATTTTTTAATTTGCCGACGAGAAGGCCAGGGTTTTGCCATTTAAGTAATGGTCAGTTTAAACAAAAGAACATTTCTTATTTATGGGTCTCATTGTAGTATAATTTTGTGTCTTATTGATTTAGTGTATAGTGTGTCATTTGGGATGCAGCTAATGAAATAAATGACCAAAATACCAAATAATAGCCTACCTGGCATGAGTGTAAACGCATTCACCATCGGGAGGCGCTATAATCACTCTCACAGGAGAATACTGCTCTCACAATCCAAAATAAATAAAGTTATCCAACATGTGCACGTGATAGCTCCGCCCCTTCTGTTACGTGCTCAAAGCTGCGGTCGTTGAGTGTGCGAAGTGTTCAACATTACACACTCTGTTTACCAGCTGAATGAGTGCATCATCCGGGTAAATAAAGTGCATTATTGTTAGAGTTTTCAGTGTGAACGCACTACTTACACTATTTATACTAAAAAATGGTGTAGAATAGTGCATAAGTATGCGATTTGGGACGCAGCTAATGTTAAACTCGAGGTCATCGCTGCTTTGACAGTTTACCTGACGATCACACTCAACTCTCTTCCCGCTACTGACGGACTGAACCATACAGCGAAAGGAGGGGGGTGCAATTTGACAGTGACAGTTGTGACAGACACGAGAGGCAAATATAAGACTTTTTTTTTTCTAATAAATTGTTTTACTTGTAATTTAGAGATACATTCATAATTTATATTACATTATACTGTTATTAATTATAAAGCAGATCTCTGTGGGCCCCTAGAGTGCATGGGCCCTTAGAATCGTCCTAACTTTCCCCCCCTTAGCGGCGCCCCTGATTATTATTATTATTATTATTATTACTGTATTGTTGTTGTTGTTGTTATTGTTGTTGTTGTTATCGTTGTTGTTATTATTATTATAATATTTTTTTCAGTATATTTATTTTATATTCTCCAGACAAACATTTCTTTTGTGTTTGTTTGTTTTGTTTTTTTTTTGCCTTTTTTGCGGCTAAACTCTGTAAAATAAAGACACTATGTAAAAACACAATTTTATGTAAATACAAATTTCAGTTATTGTTGAGTTAGTGCATTAATTAGAAATTAGTGTGTGCGTGTGTGTAGTTTTGTATAGGATTTTACTCAATTATAGCTTTCAAAAATAAAAGTTTTGATTGTATTAATTGCTTTACATAAAAAAAAATATTTTAACACTCATTTAAATTGATATTTCTTAAAATATAATTTGCACAAAAAGGCCCAACTAATTAATACCATGCAACATTCTGTATTGTAAATCCAATGATTTTTCACGGTATATACTGTAATAGAATACAATGGTATCACCATTCCAATCCATCGTTATACCAATCTAGTAAGATATTGTATAGGATGGGTTATAACTACATCAGTTCAAACTGTAGTTTTGCCAACTGACTAAAAGCAACTGTAATTTGTGAAATTAATTAATTAATTAATTAATTAATTTATTTATTTATTTATTTATTTATTTATTTATTTATTTATTTATTGGTTTATTTGTTTGTTTATTTTCTTTCTTTGCCAAAATTGCTGCACACAAATATTGAATAAATAAAATTTAAAAAGTAAAAATAAATTAGAAAATGTATTAAATAAATAAAAACACAGTTTTTTGTTTCTGAAAGTACAAATTTAAATTGTTGTTTATCAATTAACGCTTACATGTGTATTTTTTAATATGATTTTACTATTACAGCTATACAATAACATCTTTTTAAAAAGACTGTGTTAATTGCTTAATTGTGCTTAATTGCTTATTTTAATAATTGAAAATATGTTTTACACATATTAATAATTATTATTTTAAATGATTAATTTTAATAATATCATTTACACTAAAAAGCTTTACTAAATAGTACCATACTGTATGTACATGTCAATACTGTAAATCCAATTATTTCCCATGGCATATAACTGAGATACGATGGTATTACTATCTTAAATTATCCTTCAACTTTTCTAGTAAGATATCATGGCCATAATGCATTAAATTGCCTCTACTGACAGGATGCCTGATAACTCCCTTAAGTCAAGATATGTTTAGTTTTTACATTCCCATGAATTTATTTAATCTTGTTTTGACCTGCTGATTTGAAAGGTAGATATATTCAAGGGTTATAGCTTGGGGAAATTAGCATAGAAATTAGTACTTCACACACTCACATACAAAAACACATGCACACACACCTATACACACACAGCCATGACTCGTTTACCATAAAAGTAATTAGAAAATAAAACATCTCAGTTACAAAGTAAGCAAGTTTTTTTGTTACTTAGTTTGAACTATCAGAGATGCTTTGAAAGAGATTGATATTCAAGCTCGCTATTATCAAGTGTGTATCAACAAAGATACTTGTCAAGTCTTTGTGCTTCAGCTGAGCGTAAATGTCAGTGGGTTACATGTTCTTCATTATCATCTAGCATGGCATTTGCCTGGATGGCAAGGCTTTTATTGGTTTGATCCATATCCAGCTTTCTTTCTGGTCTGTTCTGTCAGATCTCCTGTACGTTCCAGGCTGAGCTTTAGAGTTCAGCAAAACAGTGCAGTCGCTGTATCCCCTAACATGTTTTATTGAGCAAAGTTTCTGTGCTTTTGGATGGTTCAGGTCTATAAATACCCAGGCCTGTTTTTTGGCTGGCATTTAGCTTAATATGAGCCTCATCTGCCTGAAGCTGGAGATTGGAATTCATGTGTGCTGGGGATAAGGTTCAGGAGACTTTTGTTCTGTTTTCTTTACCAAAACTATACTGTACAACATATGAACAATCTGTCAGAAAAATGATTGTGAGAACTGGTCAGATTGAAGGTTTGAATTTTATAGCACAACTCACTTGTAAGCTATTCACAAAAAAAGAGCTGACTTGCTTGATTCATTTTGTATGAGCCGTTTGATTCAATTGAATCAAAATCAAAAGAGTGGTGTATTTAAGAATCACTGCACTTGTTAATATGTTCAATAGATTTTTGATTCACTAAAAAGAACACACCATGAGAAAAATTTGATTGTAGATTGTTCACTGGTTGTGCTGTATGATTTTGATTCAAACAATTGTTCATAAGACCCATTTGTTTGGGAAAACACTGTTTATGTTTTCTGATTCTGGCTCAGAAGATTTACTTTTCTTTTTTTACAATCTGGACACACTAATCATCTATTTGTATTCACTAAAACTCTCTCGTCTCAGTGCATGTTTTTCGATTGATTGATAAGACCTGCCTCATAACACTTATTAATTCAGAAATTTGAGTTACTGACTTCACTTATGGTTTTGATTCAATAAAAAGCACCCCATATGATTTATTTTTTATAGAGAGAGAATTTACTCAGAAACTATTGCCTTAAAAAAGTCATGTCTTCAGATTGCACTCTGATTTCTTTGTATGTTTATTTCAAGAGTTCACACTTAGCTGGCGATTGATAATAAAGTGTGTTTGGCATGCTGTGAGAGCCCTGAGCTCAGGATACTCGAGCCATATCCGTTTGAAGGGCGAGAGGGGAGTTGGAGCTTCGGCAGGTCTCGAGAACTCCTCTGCTTGTGAACGTGTAGGAATAGCTAAGAGATACACTCACTGGCCACTTTTTTAGGTACACCTTACTAGAACAAAATTGGAACTTTGCCTTCAGAACTGACTTAATCCTTCGTGGCATAGATTCAACAAGGTAATGGAAATATTCCTCAGAAATTTTGGTCCACATTGACTTGATAGCATCACGCAGTTGCTGCAGATTTGCCAGCTGCACATCCATGATATGAATCTCCCATTCCACCAAATCCCAAAGGTGCTCTATTGGATTGAGATCTGGTCACTGTGGAGGCCATTTGAGTACAGTGAACTCATTGTCATGTTCAAGAAACCAGTCTGAGATGATTCCCGCTTTATGACATGGTGCGTTATCCTGCTGGAAGTAGCCATCAGAAGATGGGTACACTGTGGTCATTGTGTCATGCTGTGGCGTTGACACAATGCTCAATTGGTACTAATGGGCCCAAAGTGTCCCAATAAAATATCGCCCACGCCATTATACCACCACCAACCTGCACCCATCATGCAAAGCAGGATGGATCCATGCTTTTTTGTTGTTGATGCCAAATTCTGACCCTACCATCCGAATGAACAGCAGAAATCGAGACTCACCAGACGAGGCATCGTTTTCCAATCTTCTATTGTCCAATTTTGGTGAGCCTGAGAATTGTAGCCTCAGTTTCCTGTTCTTAGTTAACAGGAGTGGCACCCGTTGTGGCCATCCACGTCAAGATTCGACGTGTTGTGTATCAGTTGTAATGAGTGGTTATTTGAGTAACTGTTGCCTTTCTATCAACTAGAACCAGTCTGGCCATTCTCTTCTGACCTCTGATATCAACAAGGGATTTGCGCCCACAGAACTGCCTCTCACTGGATATTTGATCTTTTTCAGACCATACTAGTTAGCTTATATATTATAGTATAGTATAGTATAGTATAGTATAGTATAGTATAGTATAGTATAGTATAGTACAGTACAGTACAGTACAGTATAGTATAGTATAGTATAGTTTATATTCTATAGTATAGTTAACTAATAACTTATTTTTTATATTTATTTATTTTATTTATATTTTTTATATTATTATTATTATAGTATGTGCTTGCACAGCATTTTTTTATTTATAATTGTGTTACTTGCCAAGAAATTTGACTGACTTGTAAAACAGCCAATCATAGTGTGTTTTGTTCTGCGACATTTTAGATCAAATACAGTAAGAGACCAGAGTGCAATCAATAAACCATTTACTCAAGAGTGCCATCTTCAGATGTCAAGACTGTATAGTGTGTTCTTCAAATACTTTTAAAATAGGGTTTAGTTGATCCTTATGACCACTTATTGTCACAGCTGTAAACAAGATGGTCTTTTGAATTTTTATGTTTTGGTCCTTCAGTGTCATTATGGTGTATTCTGATTCCTCAAGAAATGATGAGCCACTCATTTTCAGTGAACCAAAAAATATTATATTTATCTCACAAAATAAAACTAGTGAGTCTTATGCGGTCCTTCTTTTAAGTAAATCAGAAACATGCACTGTAATCAGCGAACTACAGTCCTGAGTGAGCTGTTATTAGTGTATACACATTTATTTTGATTAGTGCACCTCAAAACTAAGTTGATATCTAGGAATCTTCTGAGCCTGTTCTTTTCTAAATCAAAACAAATAAACTATTCCATTTCAAGAAAATGGCTACAATTGATAGATGATATAAAATACAAAAACAATATGTACAATATGTATGTATGCTGTATGTGTGACAGATTTATGACAAGTTATGTTGTCTTAGTAATGTCAATTCATAACGAACGTTATAACAAAGACATCAAAAACAATGTCACATTTGTAATTAAAAATAGAAAAAATGAAATTCCATTCACATGTTTCATGTGATGATTATAATAGTTTAATGACGGTCTTATAAACACCCCTTCAAGTGAAGTGTTATCCAGTATTTTAATCTAAAGATTTTTTTTTTTTAATTTTAGGCAAAAATACAATAGTCTGATGTTAGGTTTGTGAAACTCTTCGCCTACAGCAGACAATATTAATGAGATGCAAATTTACTTTCACTTTCACTTTCAATTTCTCTTACAGCAGTGATATACACTAGTGTTTCCTGGGTTACCGCTGTAAACACTTTTGAACACTACGTAAACATGCATTGTTCAGAGGCATGATGAACAGAAAATATCATACAAGTGTTTGGGTGTGTGTTATGTGTGCAAACATAATAAACGAAATACAACCCACTTCAGATTATGCTTATTATCAAAATTTATATTCATCCCAGAGGTGAACATAAAGTGTTTATAAAGTGAAATTGTTTCAAATGTAAATCCATAAATAGTCTCCTCTCAAAATCACCACCTCTTTTCATTGTCTTTATTGTATTTTCTGTATTGAAAAGCACTAACATTACGAAAGCTGCTACAGAGGTCAGACCTTCTGCCATCAGTCTGAAGCTCAGGCCACACAAGGCTACGAATTCAACATCACTATAGTTTGATTGTAAATAAATGCTCAAATCACCCGAATATGATTCACCTGACACAATTAGTGGAGCATTTTCCATTCCTAATTGCAACCCCAGAAGTAACTCTTTGTTCGCATCTTTTTAATAATTCCAGTGAAAATCCAGGTACGTTTCTCACGTTTTCTCTTGACAGCGATGTCTGGAGCGAAGACTAATTACCAAAGTAGCAAATGAGCGCTGCCTAATGGGGAATTTGCACATACTGGTGTATATAATGGGGGGAAAAAACTCCAGACAGGGTTGCAAGCAGTGCAATGCGGCCCTATAGAACAATAACCTCCAGATGTCTGCGGCAGAGCTGCAGGCTGACTGATGCCCAAACGGGCTTCTCCTCAGCGGGGAGGGATGGGGAGCCAGCTGGCAGGGCTGGTTCTTCTGGAGCTGCGGGAGCTCAGGGCAATCCAGGCAGCCATTTCACACACGCTGACTCCCGAGTGCGCCCACACACACACACATACACACATGAAACGTATACGTATCAGCACATTCCCTACATCTGCCGTGCGCCGTCCCACAACACAACATGCTTGTTCTAGTTTATTCTTTCCTCACTGTCTGTTGTAATGGGTGCAGCGCTTGTTGCTTTACCAGAGGAATAAACCTTTTCATTAGCCATGCTGTTGTAAGTCTGTGTCTTTCATTGGCATTGCTATGGTGGATCAGACGAGGCTGGATCTTTTCCTTGTTGTTGGCTTCACGTTCGGAGGAATGCTTCTCTAGCGCCAATGAGGGCTGATTGATAAATCAAGGTCTTTATCACAGCTCCCAATGTCCTGTTTGTCAGCAGGCAAAAAGGGATAGAGATGGAGGGAAAGGCAGATCCAGGATATGAATGCACTGTGCTAATGAACCGATCTGTGAGGGGGCGATAAGGCTTTTGTCTGTGATCGGACACATTCGGATGGTCGTCGCTTTTCTGAATGTGTAATCTCAGAGGTCACATTGCTGACCCAGTATGAGGTGTCTGGGGTCTGCGGAATCTGTTGTATTTTCCTTTTTTTTAATTCTCTTTTAAATATTTCAAATATTTTAAATATTTCATTGTTTTTATTAGGTTTATGATTTCAGTCATTCGTTCATTTTCTTTTCGATTTAGTCCCTTTATTACTCTGTGGTCGCCACAGGGGAATGAACCACCAACTTCTCCAGCATATGTTTTAAGCAGCGGATGCCATCCAGCTGCAACCCATCACTGGGAAACAACCATACACAACCATACACACAACAACCATACATACACTATGAACAATTTTTTAGCTTACCCAACTCACTCTTAGCACGTGTTTGGACTTGTGGAGGAAACCGGAGCAATCGGAGGAAACCCACGCACACACGGGGCGAACGTGCAAACTCTACACAGAAATGCCAGCTGAGGCTTGAACCAGTGATCTTCTTGCTGTGAGGCGACAGCACTACTCACTGCGCCACAGCATCGCCCTAGGTTTATGATTTAATGAAAATATATGATACAAGTGAGTGTCTAAATTTGTATTAATAAAGTTTGTATTGTAAAAATATGTTTTATTATTATACTTTTTTTTTTTAGAATTGTTGTTTGTTTATCTTTTTGTTTATTTCCCCAAATGGTGGTGTCAAGGTCACCAATTAGGCAAGCACTCTACTCTCATCTGGACTACATGTACCACAATGCTTTTCACTTCACACCTGATTCACATCAACTTGACACTGATGACACAAACACCTGCAGTCAATTTGCCCTCACATATAAGCACCACTTTCACAGACATTCATTGCTGAGTATTGTTTCATGTTGTGTTTTATCATGCATTTTCCTTGTTTTCTGGTTTCCCTGTGTTTCGCATTGCCTTTTTGATCATTGATTTTTTTTGCTGCCTGTTCTGCTCTACGCCTGTTTATTGGAATACTCTCGCGTGTTACTGATTGCTCCTGCCTCAACCCCTGCCTGCTGACCATTGGTGATGGGAAGTTTAGATCTTTTCCGTGAACCAGATCTTTTGAACAGTTAGTTTCAATCGACTGGTTAAAAAAAACAGATAATCTGTTCTTTTACGTTACAATGTAATGACATCATCTGAAATGACGTAATAACAATCCTTACTTGTTAGAACTCAACATATCAAAAATATATCAGCAATCATAATTTCAATCAGTTAAAACAACACCATGATCAGAAAAGTTTCTTACTGTTAAGTTTTACAACACAAATGAAGCATGATAAAGCACTTATTATTTAAATTCCATTACAATTTTCAGTTATGAAATAAACGTAAGTTTCACCAGATACTTTCATTAAAGCATGTGGTTTACACATCCTGCAGCTTAATCAGTTGTCAAAATTTGGTTCAGTCACAGCATGCTGTCACGTACTGTTTGTGTTCGGTTTCCTGACTGCTAATTCACTAGATAAATAAATAAATAGTATTATCAGTTCACCGGTTTTCAAATCTGATTTAAATGTACTGTCGTATTAACTAAATAACTCTGGAAATTGTTTTATTTCGAGTCAGAGGGGGTATCAGGCTTCTTAACAGAGTAGTAATTTGTGGATAAGTGCTTAATTGATCAAACAATTGTTTCAAATGACCAAGTTCATTTTGATGGACTGGTTCGACCGGTTTACTAGGAAAATCCAGGTAAAAAGAAAGATTCCTTCGTGATCGTCCATCCTCTGATCTACTGACCATTTGGAACTTCACCTCATTTGCCATTGCTTCTTTCATAAGAGGTGCTAAAGAAATAAAGGCTTAAAATATTAACTGTTTATTTGTTTTTTAGTTTGTTTATTTGTATTTTAAATATACAGTGGGTT
>CAIGQQ010036980.1:2985326-3003073 GCA_903798035.1 Danio albolineatus | reverse complement strand
TATTATTATTATTATTATTATTATTATTATTATTATTATTATTATTAATATTATTATTATTATTAATATTATTATTATTATTATTATTATTATTATTATTATTGTGTAAATAACATTTTGCTAACTGTATTATTATATATAATACAGTATGATAGTATATACAGTATAGTATAATTCTTATTATAAAGAGAAATATTATACATAATACGTAATTGTAAAATAACTTTAAATGAAATTAATTTTAACATTTAAAGTACAGTATTGTTTTTTATTTGTTTATTTTGAATTAAAGCTAGAGTTTGAATGTATTATTACTATTAATCTTGTTCTTTGTTGTCATTGTAACGTGAGTCGGGTGACAACAGAAAGAGGATCCATGTGCATCTTTATTCAGAGTTGTAAGACAGGCAACGGTCAAACATAGAAGCAAACAGGTAAATACAAGGAAATACAGAAACGTAGTCAGGTCACAGGCAACTGGTCGTTACAGGCAGCAGACAACATAAACAAGAGGACAAAGCAAGGGTCAAACATTGAGAGAATAAACCAGGAAAATGCTTCATGGTGTTACAGGGTATAAACCAACAAAGGCTCAGCAATGTGTGTGACAAAGTGAGCAGACTATATAGTTATATATTAAGTAATCAGTCCTTGAGCAGCTCCCAGCTGTGTGTGTAATCAAAGGTGAAACAGAACAGGTGTGAGAGAGCTGCATGACAGGATTTGTAGTTCATATGGTGACAGGATTGTAGTACGGGTGATAATGAATGTTCTCCAGCGATCTACAGTATAAGGGTTAGATCGTGACAGTCAGTCATTAATTATTTTTTTATTTAATTTTTTTTTGTTGAAAACATTGGTTGTTGGAGTATTGTTTCCTTAACTAATTAGAATTATTTGTTTTACTTAATAAAAGTAAAACTGCAAGAATTAATTGTTCTTTATTTTCATTTAATTTTGTTTATTTTTGTTATCTGACCAAATATCAAAGAAAATGTGTGGTACCTTCTACTGCCGCCGCGTAAGAACGTGTTTAAAGGTATGGCCGCAGTTTGCAACTTTGCCACCAGGGGGCACAAAGGGACAGGATGCGAACGGACAGAAATATACAGTAGCTGTAAATACCCTTCTACTTATGAATGAAGATGAAATAATTGGACAAAACACTATAATTGCTTCATTAATCATTAAAAACTTGTTAACAACTTTATTATTTTTGTAAATGTGTTAAAATAAATGAAGATTCATTTTGGAAAAAGTAAAATTAAAGAAATAAAAAAACACTAAAATAAACAACAGCTAAAATGAAAGTAGGTACAAACATGCTAACAAATGGGACTAAATAAATAAATATATAAAGCAGGGTTTTAGCCCAAAAATAGAGAGATGGACAGTGTTTGTTGTTTTAAAGCGACTATGACACACGTAAATACTGCCGCGGCGGCGTCAAGAACGACGGTAAAAAGACGTTTTGAACTAGAGACATCTGTATACCATATAAAGATTTTTAACAATTATTAAAAATATTTCAATAAAATATAATATTAACTTTATTATTTTATCATAAAAATAATTACGATTTATTTTTAATCTTTATTTTGGCCAGTATATTTTTACCTATATATTTTACTTTAAAAATGTAACAAATATTACAAATATTTAAATAAAATATAATAATAACTTTATTATTTTCATCAATAAAATAATTACAATTTATTTTTTTAATTTTTTATTTTGCCCAGTATATTTTTTACCTATATATTTTACAGAAAAATTAAAGAAAAAGATTTGTGGATAAACTTTTGAAAAAAATGTTACTATTATAAATATTTAAGTAGAATATAATTGACAAAAAATGTTATATAATAACTTAAAAGCATCTCAGCTTGATAATGCAGTGCCACAGATGTCAAAGTATTAGAGAAAGAAACACAGCATACACCAAGAACTGACAACTCAGAGATGAGCGCTGAAGTGAAATGATCAGTGAAGGAACCACAGGACAGTCCTCTTTCCCTCATGCCGTCAGTTGCTGTGAAAAACGGCAGTCGTTTGATTGCTGGTTTCAGCCCTTTCCTTGGCCTTTGGATGAATCAAGCAAGGGTCAGCGGCAGCTCTAGTTTTTCTTGTCTAAATTATTGATGTGGTATTTCATCAATCTTTTTCATTGGGCACCCATGAGGAAATGTCATGGTATGCGTCACTGTGGTATTGCTGTGTTATAAGGGCTGCTTTACAGAGGCCTTGACTCGATTTGTCATTTTGATTGGTCGTTTTAGCAGAAACCCTGCAGCTATGTTTACGATCCTGTGTGTTCGGGGCTCAGGTGTGCACAAACTGCTCCACCACTGTTGTTTCGTACCATTACTTCACAAATAATGACTGATTAGTGGTAATTGGACAGGTATGTTCACCTATTAAAGGTGCGTTTGTCTCCTCAAAGCGTCTGTCATACTGTTGCTCGGGAGACTTGAATAAGTTCACAGTTGTGATTCATTCTACTCTGTACCCCTTTTTTTTTTCTTCCAATTCTCTCCAAGGTGTTGATTTTTGAAACAATTTATCATTTTCTTATTTATTGTTTCTGTCACAAGACAAAAGCAAAATGTTAAGTAGAGTAGGATTCATTTTGCAATAACCATTTACATATTTATATCTATTAGCCAGTCAATCAAGTCTTCTAAATTTATTTAAATTTCCTAACATTTTAAAATATTTAATATATTTAAAGAAAATGTAAAAAGAACACATACTATATTAAATGCAAAATAAGAAGTGTTATTTTTGCTGGTTAACTACTTCTTTAAAATGAGCTTAATAACCCAATTCTTCAGGTTTTTGTAACAACTTAATTGTTTTATGTTTAAGTTAACTACTGTTGTTGATCTGTGTTTGGACAACATAAAGGAACTTCCATAAAGGCATTTCTATATGGAGTTGTCATGTTCTCCCCGTGTTTGAGTGGGTTTCCTCTGGGTGCTCCAGTTTCCCACACAGTCCAAAGACATGCGGTATAGTTTATTGAATGAACTAAATTGAATTTTAATTAATAAACGCTTCATTAACTTAACTTCATCCAGTTGTGTGACTTAATCTAAAATAAGGACTTTTATGCTGTAAAAATCCCTTATAAATGACAATTAAAGGCTCTGTTATATTCTAAACCGGAAAAAAAAAGAAGAAAATAAAGGACTTTATTTGTTTATATTCATTTGAAGAAACACAAATGAAACCGTTTCAAATGAAAAACGGATCTTTGCAAACTAAAATAAAATTACTGTGCAGTTTAAATAGCGCTAAATCACGTAGAAATGTTGTACTATAATATGTTTTAAAATTATTCATTAGAATTTTAGTTTATTGAATAAACTAAATTGGTCGTAGTGTATGTGGGTGAATGTGAGAGTGTATGGGTGTTTACTAGTACTGGGTTGCAGCTGAAAGGGTATTGGCTGCGTAAAACATATTCTGGATAAGTTGGCGGTTCATTCCGCTGTGGCGACCCCTAATTAATAAAGGGACTAAGCCGAAGTGAATGATTAAATGAATCAATATTGAACTTACTATCATTTCGATGTAGGTTTTTGAAATATCAGCAAATTAAAAGTAAACACTTTTTTCATACAATTAAAACTAGCGGGGAACCAATTACGGACAAATGCAATTATTATTTTTCCCCTGTGAAATACCTTGTGTCTCCAATTGCAATTTGCTCTTCAGTGCTGTGTAGGAAAAAAAGGGCTGTGAAATGAAAGAGAATTCATTTATGATTTTCCTTTTGATTCATCATGCTCATATTTATAGCATGCACTTTAACTCTTTGAAGTTTTTTTCCCTTCCTTTTTTCCAATATACTCTCTTTGTGTGTGAATATAAAGATCTGCCTCACATGTAGTCTTCATATCTGTCCTCCGCAGATTGCTGGCGAAGCCATTTATGGCGGATCCTCCCACAACCACTATCAAAATCCCCGGCTCATTACGTTTCCACGACAACGCCAGCGAGGCTCATCCAATGGGCTGCGGCGACAGAAGCGAGACTGGGTCATTCCACCAATCAACGTGCCTGAGAACTCCAGAGGGCCCTTCCCTCAAGTCCTTGTCAGGGTCAGTAACAATTACAGTATGCTTCAAAGCTTGCAGTAAAAACTGAAGAAAAAAAATGAGTCAGCTTTCTTTTAAACAAACAGGGCTGTGCAAAATGATGGACCAAATTAGAAGTCTGCTGTTTTTTATATTATGCTTTATCATTTAATTTGTGGTATCACAAATACATTCATTTGTATATAAACCAAACATGGCAAAGGGAATGGGACAACTGTATGAAGAATAAATTACATGAAATTAAACTGAAAATAAATGAAAAACAATTTGCAAATTATAATTTTGAGACCAGCCATGAACATCCATACTAGATGTTGAATTGGACACTCTAGGTTGACTCATTTGTATTTACTGAATAATGAAGCACCACCTTAATGTACAGTAATTACTGTGAAGCTGCTCTTACCATGAAACATATTTTGTTGGAATGTGGAATTTTGAAAACCATCAGACAATTTTTTTAAGGAGAGTACTTTGATGGACTTTAAGGTACCACCAGGAAGAATCTTAAATTATTTATCAAAATCTGAACTGAAAAAATCATACTTAACTTTGACAATATTTTAGTATATTTATTTATATCTTACGTATTTGTCTAAGTAACGTTTTATTGTAAAACGATTTTTTTTTTCATGTAATATTTTTATGTATGTCCATTTGGCCATGAAATTGCCCTGATGTGGCAATAAGTAAGTAATAAATAAATGAATATCACAAATACATAACAGAAACGAGCATCATGAGAAAGTTGCAGTCTTGAAAGTAGCATTTTATTTAGCCAAATTTCACTGTTTTTTTTAATCTGCAGCTGTAATCATTTAATCGTTTAAAATATTATTATTTATATTTCATATGTCCGCATGAAAAATCAAACATTCAGTTATAAATAATGTGAGAAATATGATCACATACGAATGAGTACACTTATGAGTATCATTCATTCATTCATTCATTTTCTTTTCGGCTTAGTCCCTTTATTAATCTGGGGTCATCACATGACCGCCAACTTATCCAGCATATATTTTATGCATTGGATGCCCTTCCAGCTGCTACCCATCTCTGGGAAACATACATACACACTCATTCACCCTCATACACTATGGACAATTTAGCCTACCCAATTCACCTATACCACATGTCTTTGGACTTGTGGGGGAAGCCGGAGCACCCGGAAAAAACCCACGCGACCACGGGGAGAACATGCAAACTCCACACCGAGGCTTGAACCAGCAACCTTTTTGCTGTGAGGCGAACGTGCTACCCACTACGCCACCATGGCGCCCCACTTCTGAGTATATATTTCAAAATGTAATGCATTATATGATCTTTTGATGCTGATGTCGACTGATGTTCAAAAAATTCAACCCTACGGTTTAACAAAGTGACTTTTATTGACATTTAGAAGTTTGAAATAATTAAATGTATAATAAATAACATATAGTCAAGTTAAATAGCAGAAAATGTACTGGCAGTTACATCCATTATTTTACCAATTATGTAACATTTATGTAATTTATGTAACAATTATAACAATATGTAATTTAAACTATTAATAAAAGTCTCTTTTTGCACTTTTCATTGTTAAAAGTGGTTGGAAGTTAGAGCAAAGTCCTATAATGCAAAAAACTGCTAATTTATAGATATGTTTTGCAGTGGATAAAAACTATTGATTGAACGTGCGTAGATGGTACTAAATCATTATATATACAGTATATATGTGACTTATATGGTGATTGTTGTCATACCGGCCAGCCCTTAATCAAACATGGTCTGCTTTGACATCTCCATCACTTTCTCTTTGCCGATCATATGGAATATTTTGACAGATGCTGCTCAGTTATTAGCGGAATGAGATCTGACATTGGGCCCTGAATGAAAAGACATGGCGGAGCAGTCAGTTCCACAGCTAAAGTTTGACTGTGTCCCTTGGAGACATAAAAGAACAAGCCTCTCTCAAGTCTCTTCACAGAAAGCTTTTACTCTTGCCTCGCTCCTCTGAAACACAGAGCTTTCCTCGCCACGTCTCTTGAACCGCAGAGAAACCTAAGAGGTTAAAAAGCAGTATCACAGGTGAACATTTTCGAGAGCTTTCTTTCAGACAGCTCTTGTGCGTCTGCCGCTGAGAGCCCTTCTAAGGCAAGGAGAGGACTTGTGAGTCAAGGGTTGATGAGAAGGGGGCTCGGAGGTAGATTGGCACAGGGTATCGACATCTCTCATCCATCTAATGCTTCTACAAAGCCTCTCCTTAACTTTCTCCAGTGCCAGATGAGAAATGAGGTTTGTGGGATCTTTGGGATCATATCTGTAGGGTTCACTGATCGGTGAGACGAGACTTGGGTGTGAGGTATAATCGTTTGGGGTTAAACTAAAGGCTTGATGTTATTGAACATGTTCAATTGCTATAATGATAAAGATATAGTACTAAATGTAATCAAAGTTGATTTGATTTGATTTCATTTCATTTCGAACAAAAACAAATACATTTAATCATGGGGTCAAAATAGAGCAGAATGAAGTGCAAGCTTATTATAAGCTCCTTGGTTTTAAAGCAGAGAAAGGAAAGTTACTTCTTTTTAAAATAGTGTTTAATTCAACAGTGGTTTATTAAACAATTTGCAACTATGTGTTGCTCACTTATACATAAACAATAGAATATCATCATACAAGTTATTTAGGAAGCCATACACTGCAAAGAACACTTTCCTTACTTAGATTTTTTGTCTTGGTTTTAGTCCAAATATCTAAAAATTCTTAAATCAAGAAGGATTTTTAGAGACGTGTAACCCATCCATCCTTTTGCACCCAGCCCGGTTTGAGCTGGAAATCAAACTGACAATTCTTTGCATAGGAGTCGGTTGCTCTAACAAATATGCTAAAGACCATAACCTCTAGCGTCTGTCACTAGAGCTCCTTTTGAGGTCAGAGGAGTGAGGTTTACCTGCATAGCACTTCCTAAATCTCAAAAGGTGCTCTAGCGACAGACGCTAGAGGTCATGGTCTTTAGCTTTTTTGTTAGAGCAGCCGACTCCTATGCAATTAATCGATGGTTCGAGCCCAGCTCAAACCAGGTTAGGTGCAGTAGAAACAGTGGGTTACACGAGCAAAAAATATTGTGAAGATGTCAAATCAGATGTTTTTATGTCAAAATTAAATGAGTTTTTCCTTAAAACAAGCTAAATAATCTGAAAATGGGGTATAAGCACAATTATCTTATGTCAAAAGGAAAAATAAGATTATTTTGCTTACCCCATTGGCATATTATTTTGCTTGCTTTAAGTAAGAAAAGCAGTTTTGCAGTGCAAACTTGTGCATTACTCTCTTATTAAAGACTGAAAATGACAACCAAGCCCAAACTATTAACTTCAGTTGATTTTCTTTTACATGTAATATTCAACACACAAATAATAAAAAGTATACCTGGATAAACATTATTAAATCTAAATATAAAATATATAAATTTTAAATCTGAACATAATGTAGTTTTTATACTTTCAAAACTGCATAATAAGCCTCTTCTTTGCCTCTAACAATTTCTGATGTTGAAAAATTAACTCTGCAGTTTCACAAAGTGACTTTTATTGATATTTTATTACTTTGAAACAATATATTGTATTATGGTTAAAATATATACAGAAGTAAATATGAAATAAATAGCAATACATGTCAGAAAAAAGTACTGTCAGCTCTTGATACCTGGATTTGTAATGGGCTATATGCACAGCTAGTGTTTTACAGTCAACGATAAACTTTCGGTGAAATGTTTCTGAGACTATTTTAAATTTTATAAAGTTCCTTTTACAACATTGACATTGTACTGTAATGGAAAAAAATCAGTTAAATAAACTTAAGCATTAATTTAGTTGTTCAAGCATAAAACGAGATCGTATAAACTCTAGTGCCATCAGTGGCAGCAGGCTAGAGCAGTAACTCTATTGAAAATACTGGGCTAAAATACATTTTCATATTATAAAGAAATGGCAGAGAAAAATGAAATCTAACGTAGTGCTTCTTGAACGGTCTGAGACCCACTTTATATTGTAAATCTATTAGGCAGTGAATATCACTGATTTTTAAAGAAAACAGATCTCAAACGTGGTGATTTTGTAATGGAAAGACAGTTCACCAGAAGCCGTTGGGCTGGCTGGCTGAGAATTAAAAGTCTGTGTGCATATGAATGCCAATAAAAGTCACTTTGTTAAACTTTCCAATCAAACGTTTTCAAAGCACAGATCAAGGTTGATCATAATGCTATTAAGAAAAGTACATGTGAAACATCCATGAACCATGAGCTATGAGGAAACTATTATTAATTGATATTTCACAGTGTACAGCAAAATTATGTTGTTTATTTTAAAGGATAGTCACTAAATACCTCTTTGACTTGCCATATGGGATTGAGTAGCAGCTTCAAACTTGTATGGATGTGAGAATTTGACAGTGGAGAAATATAAAGCTGTTTAATCAATATACTATAGCGATAAATGCCTTTATTGACAGCTCAGAATCCAGCGTTTTAGTGAGCATTTAAAAAAAGGGGTATTATGTGATTAAGGACTATATAGCATAGCCGTACTCCAAACATTGAAGAGGATGTGTTCTCTTGAAGGGTTTTTACAGAAACGCTCTCGTCTCTGCAGTACTTTGAGGTGTGTTATCCATGGCTGGGCTCCTCTGGGCTTCCACAAGCTTAAGTTTTGTGTTATCTACCATTCAGGCTCCATCCTGGCCTTAGCATTCTGGGGACTGTCCTCATAAACTCCCTCACGGCCGCTTGTACCACAGATTACACCCATGGATTACTACAATCTCTTTCCACTGATGCACACGCAGACACATGGACATCACTTTAAAGCACCCATATGGAAAGATTAGAAAACCTGTGAAAAGCGTGGAATCCATTTGAGGAGAGTTTCGATAACCCTTCTCACCTCTAGCCTTAAATGTTTGGCTTTAGAGACCAGGGTCTGTGGGTGTTTGGTGCTGGCATGTTATGTGAGGATTTACTCCTGTTGGTCATTTTGAGGCAATAAAAGATTACCTGCTGTGGCCACTACTAGGTTAAAAAAAACATACTTCTTTCACTAAAATAATTATGAGACATCTATACATGGCTTCTCTTCAACTCTCTGGTTTCACTTTACATAGAGAATTCAGAATTTTGAGGCTTATATTTTATGTTGAAAAAAAAAACCCTATCCTTTATGCATTTCTGAACAGGTTCTATAATGTAGTAGAAGACTTGTAGGACCAAGGACATGATGTAACACCCGAGACCTTGAATTAAGCCTTTACATTTGCATGTTGCTTCAAAATTTTGAAACTCGATGCTTGAATTTCACATCTGAGCTCATTTCGCTCAGCAAGAGCCTGTAACCTTACTTCATTTTTAGCTCCCAGAGTTTGTGATTGTCTCTCACAGAGTTAATCAATACACTTGTATATCTCCTGGGCATAATTGTGGAAATTGCAGACAATGTTCCTAATAAGAAACAGATGTCATCACATTAGTTAATGTATTTACACAGCTAAATACATTATATACAAAATCCCAACATAAACCCTTGTCATGATTTCTTAAATATACATCTGTATAGATACATGTGTTCTGAGTTTGTCACACAACAGAAAGAAACATTGTTATTAGTCACCCTGCCAAATTTAACTCCAGGTATCTAAAATAAGTAATCTTTGAGAAATAGTCAAGACTCTCGCCTCTTAAACAATGAAGGCATGTTCACTAGCATTGCTGAAACCACACCCACTTGTGAAAATTTGCAATCTTTCTTATATCAAATATCGCTACAACTTGAATAGATGCTACTAATGCTACCTCTAGCAGTTTTAGCTTAATTGGCTTTATACAGTCATGCTGTACGTAGACACAGACCTGAAAAGAGAATGCGGTACAGCTCACATTTGCATATGTTTTTAGATGCAAATTGTGAACGTTTAGTGTTTTTATATTTTATGCATTTTGATAGCTAGCAAAATACAGATATTGAATTTTACAGTAATGAATGGTGACAGTAACTCAAAACACTGACCCTAATATGCTGGAGTTTAAGTGACATATAGACTGTAGGTCATTATACCTGTACCTATTATTATAGTGGAGCCACTTTATTAGCCCGGCCCTTTTTAACTACGTAGTATACTTCAGAGTGTTTGTAGTATGTTTCAGCAGTTCATTTCTAATGATTTCAACTGATGTTTGACAGAGGAAGGAATTACTACACAGTATTTACTATAATACTTTTTGTTCTGGAGAAAGCCTTTTTTGTTTTATTTTGGCTAGAATAAACGCAGTAAAAGCAAAAAAAAAAAAAAAAAAAAACATTTTAAGGGCAAAATCATTAGCCCCTGTACACTGTCTACAGAACAAACCAGCATTATACAGGGATTTGTCTAATTACTCTAACTTGCCTAATTGACCTAGTTAAGCCTTTGCATTGCACTTTAAGCTGAATAATAGCATCTTGAAAAATATCTAGTAAAATATTATGCACTGCCATCATGGCAAACATAAAATAAATAAGTTATTTATATAATAAATAAATAAATAAATAAGTTATTTAATAAAGAAAGTATTTATTAAAACTGTTATATAGAAATGTATTGAACAAAATCTTCTCTCCGTTAAACAAAAATTCAGGAAAAAAATAGACAGTGGGGCTAGTAATTTAGGAGGGCTAATAATTCTCACTTCAACTGCATATATAGTGTTATAATTCTGTTTACCTGGACTTTAAGTTAACAAAACTGGTTGATATGAACGAATATAACAAATATATATAAAATATAGCAAACATTTTGCTTATTGTAATGTTAGCTAATGTTTTACTAATATTAAGTAGTGCACCTTAGTTTTACAAAATGTATTAGTGTTTAACATATTTTATTTTTCTAGCTCCAAGGAAACATTTCTCTTTTTCATTTAGTTTAATGGAAAAAATAAATCAAATAACTAAAGTAAAAAAGTAACTAAAAGTATTATTATTATTATTATTATTATTATTATTATTATTATTATTATTATTATTATTTAATGATTACTATTATTATTAATTAACAAAATAATAATTTTATATCAATTATATAAATAATAATAATTAATAATGATAATAATAATAATAATTATTATTATTATAATAATTATAATAATAGTAATAATAATAATAATAATAATAATTATTATTATTATTATTATTATTATTATTATAATAATAATAATAATTATTATTATTATTATTATTATTATTATTCATTCATTCATTCATTCATTCATTTTCTTTTCGGCGTAGTCCCTTTATTAATCCGGGGTTGCCACAATGGAATGAACCGCCAAATTATGCATTATATGTTTTACGCAGCTGCAACCCATCCCTGGGAAACATTCATACTCATTCACACACATACGGACAATTTAGCCTACCCAATTTACCTGTACCGCTTATCTTTGGACTTGTGGGGGGAAACCGGAGCACCCGGAGGAAACTCGCGGACACGGGGAGAACATGCAAACTCCACACAGAAACGCCAACTGACCCAGCCGCGGCTCGAACCAGCGACTTTCTTGCTGTAAGGCAAACGTGCTACCCACTGCACCACTGTGCAGCCCCCTGTATTTTATAACATAATTTAAATACATTTCAATAAAAGACATAAACATATAAAACAGAAAAGATATAATTCTGACACAACCTCAAAGAAAACCTCGGCTGTAGTCTCTAATTACCTCTCTCGCACAATCTCACTTTCTCTATTGTCTTGAGAGGCACAGCACCGGAGGACAATAGTGAGCTTCATTGGCATTTATAAAAGCAAAGCAGCATTTATTCTTGTTTACATTTTCTACATCCCCAATTACCTACGAAATTCGAATTCCAATAAACAATACGTCCCCCGAACACACACGCACGAAACGAAAGCTGTGAATTCTTAATTTACCGACTAGCCCGAATCAATTTCCATTCTCCCATATTGGTCCATTAGCTCCGAGGGGAGATAGGGAAGCTCAGTGCACCTGGCCAGCACTAGTATTCACATTCTCTGTGTCCTATTATTTGGTGAGCAGCGCCGGGGCTTTGTCACTGCATGGATGATTTACAGAACGAACTGCAAAGGCGTTTGTGCACTAATGCCACTAATGGCCGCTTCCACCTGACAATGGTACTCTATGATACCTGGATCTGGCATCTCAAAAAAGACACTGAAAGAGATGTTTTGGAGCATAGAGCTTGGACGTGTTTGCAACATTATGCTAACCTGCTTGTTTTTCAGTCATTTAAAAATAGCAGAATGCTTAAAAATAAAGTAATAATGTTGTTGATGATAAAAACGGAGCTGAGAAGAAGCAGGAACAAGTTATGTTTGAATAGCAGGCTAATAAATTAGAGTATTATGTCATCTAGAAATTAAAACACATTTATAAATTAATTTCTTCAACCTTATGCAAACTTAGACTTTATTTATTATTCTTATGTAACCTTAGGAACTGTAAACCGTACGTCTGGATTCTGTTTGATCTTTTTTTTATATTTTTTTAATAAAGGTTTCTCAGTCTGTTTACTTAACAGGTATGAATGAATTCGTTTGAAAACAGGTTCCAGTTCATTAAATCAGCTCACTTGTTCACCTATTTTTAGTACTTGACAGCGTCTGTAAAGATTATTAAAGATTCAAAAGCACACACAAGTCGTATGAACCATTTTCAATACTTTTACAAAGATCATTTCTTTATTTCATTCTTTATTTCATTATTCCTAGTTGGTCGCTCTACCATGGAAGCTAAAGGCCATGGCCTCTTGCATCTGCCACTAGAGCAGCTTTTAGAAGTCAGAGGAGTGAGGTTTACCTGCACAGCACAGCACTTCGCTAGCTAGCTACTACACTAGCTGCTACACTCACCCCCCCAAACCTCACCCTTACTCAGGTCACGGCACCAATGTAAACCCGCCGGTCCTACGCCACCCAACCTGATCCAAGCTGGTATCGAACCGACGACCTTCCACATGGGAGTCAGTCTCTCTATTGGTATTTGCTACATAAGCAAATATCTTTGAGTTATCAAAACAGCGTTGAATGATCCATTTAAATTAATTAATTCATTCATTCATTCATTCAGTCACACTTTATTTTGATGGTCCGTTTGTTGAGTTTACATTACATTGCAACTAATTCTCATCAGATTATAAATTGACTGTTAGATTGGGGTTAAGGTTGGGGTTAGAGTTAGTGTAAGTTGACATGCAATTGCAAAGTTTCTTATAGTTAGTTAAATGTCTGTTGAATGTCAGTATCGACAGATATTATGTAGACAGTCTACTAATACTCCATACTATACCATCGAAATAAAGTGTAACCATTCATTCATTCATTCATTCATTCCTGTTCATTGATTTGGTTACACTACTTAACATCTCACTCAATGTGAAGATTATCTGAAATTTAGTGATCCAAATTTTAGTTTCAGAAGTACAAAAGTTAGATGAACAGTTTTACGGTGTTTCTATGTTTTTCATGTAACTTTATGAAGTTACAATGAATAGGAGATCATTGTCAGCTTTTTATGACATCAGATAATAATATATCATAAGCATAAAAATGATAATTTAAATCCATATGGATTCCATTCTTTTACATTGAATCTTTTTGTATGTTACATGTCAAAATGATCTTTTTTTTTCAGCGATTATTAAATTATATTCTTTAAATAAGTGATTAGGTTGCAGTGGTTGGCAGCTGACTTATTTTATTGTTTCTTTCACAAAAAGACACGTCCTGTTTTTAACACGTATTTTCAATGAATAAACATTAAACAGCTTTTTTTATGCACAATAAATTAAAAAAGCACATCCTAAATAATCCAAAAACAATTTGGATTAAAATTACATGTCATTTTAATAAATACCTTCATGAATGAATCCTTTTTGTGATCTTAAATCTTTTTTCATTTCTGTCATTTGGTTTCACAAAGGAGCTCTAAATGGTTCATTTCAAAATGAATTTGACCCTGGTCTTAAATGTAACTCTATTCAGTGATTTGATTGCAGAGAAAATGATTGATGAATAAAGATTTAGATGTTAGTTTCAAGTGCACGACTCCATATGAACCCCTCTTAGATGCTTTGTGTCGGATTCAAAGCTTAACAACTTATAATTCACCCTTTTTTCTTTTCACAATATACTTAAGAAGTATTTTAGTTTGAAAGTTTTAAAGAGTGGTAAGTTATGCACGCTACATAACCGATTTTGATCCTGCCCCCCAAAATATTTTGCATTTTAAATAGATTCAATTAGCTAACAAAAACTCAAAATTATTCAGTTTTCCCCACAATTAAAGCTGACAGTTGCTAACATTGTCTTAACTGATGCTCAACACACACAAATCTGTTTAATTAATAAAAAAAAAATACTCCAGGGTGTCTCGAACCTTCAATTTGAAATTTCTTTCGTCATATGTCAACATTTATATGCTATTTAAGTGTTTTGTTGTTGTTGTTGTTGTTGACAAAATGAAAATGTCTTGTTTAACTCTATTTATTGGTTTTACTGCACTGTAAAATGTAATAAGTTGACATTACTTAGAAAAATTGAGGAAACCGATTGCCTTAAAATTTCTAAGTAAAGTAGTGTATTAATTTTAAGTGAGCATAACTTTAAAAAAGTTTGTAATTACAACTTTTTTAAAAAGTAAACTTCAGTACCATTGACTCAAAATAATTAGTTGTGTTAACTTCTTATTAGTGTTCACATTACTAGGAAAATCAAGTAAGCTGAACTAAAACATTTAAGCAAGACAAAAACCAATACCTACACTTCTAAAACATTTTTATTGTCTAAACATTGTACAGTGTATCAAACAGACATCAATCAGGCATGACATCAATCACCTTAAACATTCTATACACAACTTTAAACATGCAGTTATTATACAAATATTTTATCATATAATTTATTATATAATCATTCATTCATTCATTTTCTTTTCGGCTTAGTCCCTTTATTAATCCGGGGTCGCCACAGCGGAATGAACCGCCAACTTATCCAGCATTTGTTTTACGCAGCGGATGCCCTTCCAGCTGCAACCCATCTCTGGGAAACATCTATACACACTCACTCACAAACACACACTATGGACAATTTAGCTCACCCAATTCACCTGTACCGCATGTCTTTGGACTGTGGGGGAAACCGGAGCACCCGGAGGAAACCCACGCAACCACGGGGAGAACATGCAAACTCCACACAGAAATGCCAACTGACCCAGCCGAGGCTCAAACCAGCGACCTTCTTGCTGTGAGGCGATCGTGCTACCCACTAGGCCACCGTGGCGCCCTATAAATATAATTTTATCAATATTAATATATTGATATATTATAATATATTAATATATTTATGAATGCATGAATTTTGAAAAACAAAGAATTGAAAAAGCTCACAGATTTATTATGTTTGTCTGTTTATGCTTAAGTTTTAATTCTTCCACCTGTTTCCTCAGTTCCCTCATCACCGTTCTATACTTAAATGTTTTAGTTCAGCTTACTTGATGTTCCTAGTAATGAAAACACTAATAAGAAGTTAACACAACTAATTATTTTGAGTCAATGGTACTGAAGTTTACTTTTTAAAAAAGTTGTAATTACAAACTTTTTTAAAGTTATGCTCACTTAAAATTAATACACTACTTTACTTAGAAATTTTAAGGCAATCGGTTTCCTCAATTTTTCTAAATAAGGTCAGCTTACAGTGTAGTAAGGTGAACAAACTTATTCAAAATAAGTTAACTGCACTTAATTTTATTAGTGAGAACAGCTATTGCTTTTTACAGTGTGCTATCTTCTATGCATTGAGACTTATGTGGATTTTTAGTATTGAGTCAAGTAATTAAAATTACTTTAAATGACTTATTGAGTAACTAAGTAACAGACAAAGTAATTAGAAAAGTCACTTAAATACAATTTTAATGATGTAACTGTTAAATGATTTTTTTTTTTTTGAAGAAGCATACCCATGAGCACATTTTTGAAAACATGTCCAATGTTTTGCAGAATTAACTCAAACAGGTTAGGACCTACATACGGTATGAGTGACTAACTGCAGACAGGAAACATTCCTTTAAGCACAAGCAGAGAGAACACAGACTCGGCTGAAATGTTTATGCAACCTTCATGTATACAATCTAAATAGGTTTGCGGCGAAGTCCTTGGGCACGCCGAACCAATGAAAGACAGACGTTGAGTTATTCCGTTTTGACGGGGCTGGAGATATCTGAGGGCGATCACCCACACAAAGGAGACATCAAGCTCTAATCTACGCTGCTTGCTGTGTGATTACACATCTCTACCTCAAGCAAAAGATCCAGTGTGGTAGAAGCGTAATTAGATCTCACGCAATGCTCCTTGACTGAGGCTGGCAGTCATACATAGCCTATAGCATTACAGCCAGTGTAAGTGTCCTGTTGGGGCTCTTCTGTTACCGCCTAACTTAATCAAAGGCAGTAAAAGCACGGGTCAGAGGGTAACGTATTCACTTGAGTGGAGAGTTTGAATGATCGTTATTTCGCACGCCGGCCTTGAATATCTCTACCGTTAAATAAGCAAGACATACAGTATAGTAGCCTGCTTGTAATGTGAAACTTTACTCAAGTGTTAGAAAGTTCACTCGTACACCGAACTTCCTTGAATGTGGGCCCACACGATTTCAGCTTCAAGATCTTACGCTAAATGGCTTGATGCGGCGGCTCCTTGCATGTGTGAGTGGGTGTGCGTAATGTTAGCTTTGAAAAACTGTTCTTCCTTTTTTTAAATGATATTGTAATGAGAATGTAGATGGTTACAGTACGCCTACAAATTCCGCATATTCCAGTATCTTTAACGTTAGAAGTTTTTTTTTTCTACACAGGCTGCACTTTATGTGAACGTATATGGCTGTGGACATTTAGAGTTGGACAGGTGGTTGTTTGTTTGATGGACAGCACTCAAGCTGTGTCTGATGTATTATGTATGGATACTGTACAAAGTATGCTAATTTTGTACATGTGTGGAGTCAGTAACTGAATGACCCAAATGAATTGATCGAAATAATGTGGAGTGCTGAACCTTTTGTAATGCGTGACCTTTCCTAGTGTGATGGATGAAGCAGAAGTTGTAGTGGCTGACTCATTATTTATTTTAAATGAGAAAGTTTTAGTACAGTTTTTGTGCAATATTTATAATAAAAATGTGATTAGAAAATGCATGCTGCTAAACCATATTTATCCTCTTCAGTTCATCTTTCCTACTCTGAAAAGGAGTTTTAAAAAGTGAAAACATTTGTTATACTGACCAATTGGAATTTTTTAATAAATCGATTCATGATAAATTGTTTTTTATTTGTTTTTTTTTGTTGAAATGCATGTCATTATTTTGAATAAAATGTTTAATACCTGAATAAAAGTGTTAGCTGTTTTGTTATAATAATACTAATAATAATAATAATAATAATAATAATGATGATGATGATGATGACGGTAATGATTTTATAATTATATTTATAATTATATATATAATATAATTTATAAGAATTTATATTTATAATAATTATTATTATTATTATTATTATTATTATTATTATTATTAGTAGTAGTAGTAGTAGTAGTAGTAG
>CAIGQQ010036980.1:2952121-2982478 GCA_903798035.1 Danio albolineatus | reverse complement strand
GTGTGTGTGTGTGTGTGTGTGTGTGTGTGTGTGTGTGTGTGTGTGTGAATGAGTATGTATTGGTGTTTCCTATATATAAGTATATATATAATGAATATTTAATATGATGGGCATCAAGTATAGTTACACCTATATAAGCAGCATGGTGGCTCAGTGGTTAGCCTTTTGCCTCACAGCAAGAAGGTCACTGGTTCGAGTCCCAGCTGGGCCAGTTGGCATTTCTGTGTGTAGTTTGCATGCTCTCCCCATGTTCACAAGGATTTCCTTCGGGTGCTCTAGTTTGCTCCACAGTCCAAAACATGTAGTATTGGTGAATTGGATGAACTAGATTGGCCCTAGTTTATGAGTGTGTGTGTAAATGCGAGAGTGTATGGGTCGCAGCTGGAAGGATATCTGATGTGTAAAACATATGCTGGAATAGTTGGCGCTTCATTCTGCTGATAAATAAGGGACTAAGCCAGAGAAAAATGAATAATTAATATACAGTATGTATAGTGGACTAAATTTGTAGTATGTATATAGATGGAAAGGAAAGGAAATTTGGTATATTGTACAATAATTTAAAAAGAAAATTGTAAAAGTACATTAAAGTTACTAAAACACGCAACATTTTAAAAGAATTCAGAAAATGTAAATGTCACGTGAGAGATGACGGAGGCAACGGAGGCGAGGATCCAATTGCAGTATTTTAATAATAAAGAAACAGCATGGCAAAAAAGGGGCAAATCCAAAAAATCAAAGTTAAGCAGGCATGAGATCTCTAGGCAGGCTGCAGACAAGGACAATGAAAATACAAAGCTGGGATCAAAACAAGGACAAGGACTGGAACAAAGGAAACACCCTGTTACGAGTCACAACAGGTAATAACAAATAACAATAACAGATAACAATATCGCTGCAAAGACTGAGTGTGTATGTGCTGCTCTTGTAGTGCGTGTAATCAGTTACAGACAGTCCTCCGGTGGTGCGTGCGCAATCAGTCGTGATCAGGAACAGGAGTGTGTGCGCTGCATGAATGGAATTGTAGTTCTTGAACCGGCTGATCTGTAGTTCACGGAAGTATGAGCGAACCAGCGATCTCTGAGTGGAGAGAGAGAGAGAGAGTGATCGCTGGCGATCGTGACAGTAAAATGATATTTAAAATATATATATTAACAAAAACTATATGATACTACCTTGGTGATGTTCAGTCTAGTTTTGTTTGTTTATGTATTAATTTGGTTGTTTTAGTTAACGAAAACCATAAAAGGAAAATATTTTTGATTCACCTAAAAAAACTGTAATACAATATACGAAGGGATGACGAAGTGGCTCAGTAGTTAGCACTGTCGTCTCACAGCAAGAAGCTTTCTGCTTTGAGTCCTGGCTGGGTCAGTTGGCATTTCCGTGTGGAGTTTGCATGTTCTCCCAGTGTTCGCGTGGGTTTCCTCCGGGTGCTCAGGTTGCCCCCACAGTCCAAAGACAACTAAAGTTGAATTGAATAAACTAAATTGTCTATAATGTATGTGTGTGAATGAGTGTGTATGGCTGTTTCCCAGTACTGGGTTTTAGATGGAAGGGCATCCACTGTATTAAACATTTGCTGGATAAGTCAGAGGTTCATTCCGCTGTAGCGACCCCTGATGAAAAAAGGGACTAAATCAAAGAAAATGAATGAATAAATGAATGAATGAATGAATGAATGAATGAACAATATACAAAGAACATATTTTATCTCAACTAGTTGCCAAGCAAATGCTTATCATTTTCATTTAGTTTAATAGTAGAATGTTTTTTTTTTAAATCAATAAAAAATAATATTTTATTCTATTCTATTCTGTTCTGTTCTATAAACATTTGTAGCACAAAAATTACTAAAACTTGAAAAAAATGTATTTTAACTACTTATTTTTTTAGTTACTATTTTAACTACATTATTTTAAATACGCATCAATCAGAATCCCTTCCATTGATTGATTTATTCACCAAATGTACTGTATATTTTGTCCTGTGAACACGTTCAGTCTATGTCATTTTTCACATGCAGTATTTTTCAAATGGACCAAAATATAGCCTCACAACTGCAACAGGCTTTTACTCATTTTTTTTCCTTTCTTTTCTTTTTTTCTTTTGGTCTGCGTCGTCTACCAGCATTATTATTTTTTTATTTGTCTACATCATGCAGTTATTGACGCACTCCACTCTTCATCTCCTGTTCGTCTTCCTCTGAGAATGCAGTGGTGAATTCATGCAATTTGATTTGGGCTGTATCTGTGCAGATGGCTGTCTCTCTTCATCCTTCTCCGTTCCTCTCGTCTTTTCACTCAGATGGTTATTTTCTCTTCTGCCCCCCCTCTCTCTCTCTCTCTCTCTCTCTCTCTCTCTCTCTCTCTCTCTGTCTGAAAATAAAAACAACTTTCAGGGGAGACAGAGAAATCGATCACGTTGACAAAAGATCCGCATGACTGCAGCCCTGGCGATGTGGCTCATCTTTCAGTCTTTCTCTTTATTCTCCTCGTGATAAACTCCTGATATCGGTCGGCTCCATGATTACGTCCTGTATTCAGTCTGTGCAGCTTCCCTGGTGAGCATAATCAGCATAGCTTTTCAATTTCCCTCCTTACACATGCTGTACATACCTTCATTTTACATCTAATCGGCATCGGGGATTTTTTTTCAGTGGACACTTCTCGTCAAATTACACTTTATATTATCTGATAGCACCAAGTCGCATGAGGGTACGATTACAAAACTCCTCTTTATAGGTACAGGCTGCTCTGTTGGAATTAAAGCTGGGCCATTAATCTCACTACAGGACCTGAGGAATTACAGGGAAATGAGGCAGAGATTTCAAGAGTCAAATAGGACGTGTTTCAGTACATTGGAATGGAGCCGGTTTAAATTTCGAGTATTGGTCTGGCTGAATCATCCCCTCATGTTCCTCTCGTTGCCGCCTCATTTATATAGATGGAGCTCCTCTTCATGCTATCCATACCCAGATAGAGGCAGGAGGGAACAAAAAATAAAAAATAAATAAATAAAGCAGAGAGGAACAAAATCCATATTTCAAAATTCAGCCGCTGCTCTATATTCCTTTCCAATTCAGGCGCGGATCCATAATAAAGTAGCCTGTGTGGAACAGACAGTTTCGTCTGTTTCTAATGGGATTTAAGAGTAAGAGTATTTGACTGACTCTGGCTTTCACTTGAGAAATATTAAACCTGAGCATCCGGAACTCAATCTTAAAGACGTCATTCATGACTTCTTTTTTCATACATATTCCATTTTGTCTTGGTGTAACCCGTAAGTAGGCTGAATGCTGAATCCATGCACACAGAGCTCTGGAGATTGGCAAATAAATGCAGTGACTGCCATTCATAACCTTTGTGCATTGCCCGTGCTTTATTAATTATTGTTGGGCTAATGTAATTATGCTTTCAGCTATAATTGCTTACACTGTTGAAATATAAGGACACAACAGGGTCAGTATACTTAAAAGTTTAAAGTTAAAACTTTTATACATCCGAACTTCAGTGTTTGTTAGTTTAAGTATTGTTTTACTTTTTTAATGTAAAAGCTATTGGCTATCAGTTCCCAACATTCTTCAAAATAGATTAGGTAAAGAGAAAGCATTGGACTACATTTTTACCATATAAAACATTATAGGATTTAAATGCAGATCTCAGATTTTCCGCAAAGCACTGTGGAAATTTGCATATATTTGCATGTCGGTAACATTTAGCATTTAAGATTTTTGGTGTATGATTCATTCATTCATTTTCTTTTCGGCTTAGTCCCTTTATTTATCTGGGGTGGCCACAGCAGAATGAACCACCAACTTATCCAGCATTTGTTTTTTACGCAGCGGATGCCCTTCCAGCTGCAACCCATCTCTGGGAAACATCCGTACATTCTCATTCACACTCATACACTACGGACAATTTAGCTTACTTAATTCACCTATACCACATATCTTTGAACTGGAAACCGGAACACCCAGAGGAAACCCACATAAACACAGGGAGAACATGCAAACTCCACACAGAAATGCCAACTGGCAAAGCCGAGGCTCGAACCAGCGACCTTCTTGCTGTGAGGCGACAGCACTACCCACTGTGCCACCATGTCACCTTTTTGGTGTCTGAAAGGAAATATTTTTATAGAAATGATTTATATATAACTAGAAATCATAGGCTGCATCTGAAATTTCCTACTCAGTAGGTGCTGAATTCGAATTGTACTACTCTGTACTACTCGAATTGTACTAGTAGTATGAATGGGACTCGGACCTACTACATCCGCCATTTTGTCATCATCACATAACCTACCTGTGTCAGTTGCGTCACTTCACTCCCATTTATGAATTCGCTCATAGTGCATCATACAAGCGTAGTGTCCATCAGATGCACACTTCAGAATCTCACCATAGGTCATCTGCAAACTTTTCACATACTGTTTTTCGATTTTCTAGTACTCAGCTCACATACTGTTTTTAGCATACTATATAATATGGAAGTATGAGATTTCGAAAGCAGCTAGTAAATTGCAAGTAAATTACTTAATTTGATGTTTTAATTTTATACTTTTTAATTGATAATATTTAATATCATAACAACTATATTTTTCCCAGAGATGGGTTGTGGCTGGAAGGGCATCCGCTGCGTAAAACAAAATGCTGGATGGGTTGGCGGTTCATTCCGCTGCGGCGACCCCGGATTAATAAAGGGACTAAGCCGAAAAGAAAATGAATGAATGAATGAATGAACAACTATATTATTACAATACAGTTAAGTTGCAACCTACTCGGATCTTTATCTATTAATTAAAGGATCTATTAAAAAATAAGTGATTCAAGATGCCGGAAGTGAAGTAGTGCTACGGTACTGTATATGGGGCCGCACCTGCTCACTAGTTGTGGTAATACAGAAGATGTTCTTTTATAAATAAATAGCGGTATAAATGTATGAGAGTTATTATTTTTTGTGTGTACAGGGACAGTTTGTAAGTTAGAGGGCATGTTTCACAATAAACAAAGGTATTTTGATGATGCTGTGACTAAGTATGGAATTATGGGTGTAGTGGTCTCTTAAAAGCAGGACTCCTGAAGAAATCAAGAACATGGATGAGCTTGAGCATATTCAAAACTTATTATCATGGTGGTATGGAGGGTAAGGCAGAAAGTCTTCAAAACAAGAGCGCTGAATTTGCAAAATAGACTCATTCTGGAAACATAGCCCTACTATATATACACATTTCTGCAAAGTACTGTATGTATCCAGAAGTACGTATGGCTGCATTTCATCTTTAAAACAAACGCTGGGACAGTATGATGCCATTCCTTTTCGCACTTACCAGCTGACCATATGAACGGCTTTCCCGCTTTTACCAGTTTGTCCATTTACATTGGCGATCTTGAGATGCGGAGCAGAGTTGACCATGATGATAGGGTTCGAGTACGCGTTAAGAACAGTTCCAGAAAGCGGGTAAGACAAAAACAGAAGCCAAAATATTAAATAAACAAGTAAATAACAAGGTGAGAATGTGGTAAAAGCTGAAAACGTGGTAAAAGTCAGGCGAGGGCTTTTCTTTTTCTGGATTGCTTTTTTTAAAACTGTCAGTTGGGTTTAGGAAGTGTGTGGGCGGGTTAGTTGGTACTTTTGGTTGGATTTAATATAGGTTCGATTTAGAGGAGGAGGGTGGGTCAGTCTATCGGTCAGTCAGTCATGTAGTCAGTCAGTCGACAGCGGCCTCCGGTGTAATTACGTAAGAACAGCAGGCACGAATGGCACTGGCGAGAGAAAATTGAGATCTCAAAAAGTGTACACAGTGGCCTCTGGTGGATTCACGAAAACCAAAACTGCAAAAAACTTACCTCCTGGGACATATTTGGCACTCTCCAGACTGCTGTACGTTTTCATATTGCTGATGAGAGAAGAGCAGCCGAGCTTTTATTATGTATATTATTTTATTATGTTTATTATTTTATTAGTCTACTGTATCACTTTTGGTTCTTCTGGTCATGATCATGTGGGGAAGCAGCACTGTTTAATCAAACTAAGTTATAATGCTGCTCTGTGGGGTCTAATAAACATATTAATGCATATTTGGTGTTTCCCTGTTTTCTACAAAACTAAACCAGAAATTGAGGGTGTGTAACATTTATAGCATATAGCACATTATTGTCACAAGTTAAAATTGCTTATTTTTCAGATTTGAACGTTCTTTAAAACACTAACACTGTTTGAGAGGTTTTTGAATATTTTAATGAACAAATCGTACTTATTGAGCCTTTAAGATACAAAAATGCAAGTATCCTAATATACTTTCATTCAAAATATACAGATACATGCACCTACTGTACCTTTGGGAGTATATTATTGTAGTTCTGACTGGTACTTAAGCTAAGTACATGGAACATATTCTTTCGTAATGAATAAGGGCTAGCATTTAAATGTTTCACATAATAAGTGGATAAGGTGCAAATTGGCAGATACATATGCATAACTGTACTTACCTTAATATTAGCATTTAAAGTGTACATTTCATTACTAATTAGTACCAAAAGGTGCACTTATATTCAAATATATGTAAATCATTACCTTAGATAACTTTGTAAGTAAACTGTGAAAAGTAGTATTTGTTACTGTGACCTTAGAGAGCTAGTTCTACTCAATTAAGCCCATTAAAATTCATTTTATGGGTGTACATTAATGTGTTGCATAGCACTCCTGCAGATTTTTTTTTTCTTTTTCCCAAATATTTCCCAAATTATGTTTAACAGAGCTAATAATTTTTCACAGGATTTCCTGTAATATTTTTTTCTTCCTGGCGAATGTTATATTCTAGCTGTAATAATAATTAATTTTAAGCTCAATATTATTAGCCCCCTTAAGCTTTTTTCTGATTTTCTACAGAACAAACCGTTATTTACGATGACTTTCCTAATTACCCTAACTTCCCTTGTTAATTAACCTAGTTAAGCCTTTAAATTGCACTTTCAGCTGAATACTAATATCCTGAAAAATATCTAGTTAAATATTATGTACTGTCATCTTGGCAAACATAAAAGAAGTGTCAGTTCAACAGAAATTGAGGAAAACTTATACAGGGGGCTTAATAATTCAGGAGGGCTAATAATTTTGACTTCAACTTTATGTATATACTGTACTTCTGAACAACACGCATTCTGAGGACAAATTTCAAATGTTGCTTATTAGTACCTCAGGCAGACATATTTATACCTGCAGTAAAGAGAACTTTTTGTAAACCCTGCTTTTAATTGAAAACAAGTTATAAACAAAAGCTACATTTAAATTTAGTTTACTAATGTTACCTGATCATGTTAAAAAATATATATATTCTTTTCCAAGTCTGCTCTAGCATAAACAGCTCATCTCTGCATTTGAATTTGTCCGTCACGAAGACAGAGTCTCCATCACTTCTGACGGGGCTTTGAGAAAATCCACCATCCAGGATCAAAACGTGACAGAACAGAGAGACAGCTTGTTGGCTTATCACCTTGATGTTAAACATAAGAAATATGTTATGATTTGGAGAGTTATAAACCTGACAGAAGTAGACTGCTGTCAAATTTACAGTGAGAGGAAGCGTTTGATAGACACTTTGGAAAGTGATGTACTGCGGGGTAATATGTTTCGAGTTGGCAGTTTTTGGTCACATACCTATGATATAGAGCGGTTTATTGTTTACTGCTTTGAACCTTGGCCTTAAAGGATGTGACTAATCTTCTAAATGTGCACGACTATTTCCTAAAGCGTCTTGAATGGTCTGCCAAGGCAATAAGTTTCAGCCGTTACTCTAAAAAAATGTTCAGCCTCTCTTTCTTTTTTCAATAAATCCTCCACTCCGGCTTCTTACGTTTTCTCTTTTGGTGCATTGCTCATCCTTTAGGAAGCCAACAGGAAGATGATTCATCCTGGTGAATGGTATCCGTCTGTCTAAGGAATATTGGACGTAAGACAATGAAACTAAACAGCAGCTCTGGTCTCCATATAGTCAGGCAAAGGACTTGTATACTGAATTATTGAGTGCGGTCGCTCTAACACAATATGTAATCAGAGAGCTTCGTAAAAAACACATGTACGCCCACAAACTCATTCAGGCACAGTTAAATAGCACACCATTACTTTGTAAGAACTTTTACAAAGGTTACACAAGGGCACCTCCTTTTGAAAATGGATAGTATTTATCAATTTCTCAGTGAATACAGACAATAATTTTTGTACATTTAAAATTTGGTCTTTTAAAGTCCTAAGGAAAAAAAACTGGGTGTACTAATTTTTGGACTGTCATCTAAAGATTTGTTTTTGTAGATTAGCTCCTGATTTGGCTTTGGTACTGACTGATCTAATCAACCCAGACTCATTCTGAAAACGTACCGCTATATACATTTCTGGAGTGTGCCAAATACATCCCAATACACCCCCACATTTTTTTGCAGTTTTTGTTTTGAGAAGCCGATGTGTATGCTTTTTGAGATCTCAAATTTCTTGAGTGCCATTCGGTCCTGCTGTTCTCAGGTAAATCCACCAGAGGTCTGACAGATTGACCCACCCACCCACTTTCCTAAACCCAACCGACAGTTTTAAAAAGCAATCCATAATAAGAAAAGCTCTCGCCTGATTTTTACTACGTTTTCAGATTTTACCACATCCTCACCTTGTTATTTACTTGTTTATTTATTTTTTTAATTTTTGTTTTTGTCGGCTTTATGGAACCGTTCTTCCCCAGACTGGTTAATTCCTCTCTGCATCTCAGGTTTGCTGACGTACATGGTGAGCTACTGGTTAAACTGGTAACACTGTGTCTACACGGAGGTAAGCGGTCGGCTGGTAAGTGTGAAAAGAAACGGCATCATACCGGCCCGTATCGTTCGTTTTAAAGCCGAAATGCAGCCATACGTACTTCTGGCTAATTAATTTGCAATCTCCATGTATATGGGGCTGCGTTTTGAGAATAAGCCTTTGTTGGATGTAAAGTATATGCACAAATATATTTTGTGACATTTTCTTTTTTATATATATTTCTGACCAATCAGCACTTTCAGTGCAGACAAGAGGACCAGTCAGAATCATCCCGGAGGTTATGATGAGTGATTACCATAGTGTTGTGCTAAAAAAAAACTATTTTCACACAAGAAGATGAATCAAAAATATGGAGCATTTATGCACACATCTCTATGGACATGATCATATTTTAAAACAAAGCTCATAAACATCTCACTCTTTGTGAGAAAAAAGCCTGTGATGGCTTAGAGGCATTTTCTGACATTGAAATGAAATATTATTTGTTTAATTTTTAAAAATTATGTTTGGGAAATATTTTTAAAATATACTATATTTAGACTGCAGGGAAACATTTTAAGTGTGCCTTTAACATTTATTTGCTTAAGCATTGTCTGCTGTCTTGCTGTTTTTTTTTTTTAATGTCTTAAATTGCAGCCTTATAGTATCTAGTTTTGTCTATGGTTCCTGTAATGTGTTTAACATACTGTACATGTGTAAATGTAACTTTCTCATGCATATTGTTAAAACACTAATGCTTCAAAACAAATATATAAAATGTGAATGCAAATATATATTTTCCTTCACAAAAGCAAACAAGTATAAATGTTGTTTTGTTTAGTTTTTTATATAAATAAAGAATTCTTTCTTGATAAATCCTTTCCAAAGTGAAGAGGATTTTGACATTGTAAATTTTTAATATATTTAGGGTATCTTCATGTATGGAGGAGACTTGTTCCCCATATCACTTTCAATATTGAACTCAATACTTTTAATCTCAACAGTGCTCAGAATGCTCATACTGTAGAACTTTATAATTCCAAGATGGCATAATACCAGGTGTGTGGTAGAAAATAGCAGCACTAAAGGACAGTAAAAGCCAAATTCAGCCGGAGACACAACCGGACCATGATGCTTTAGTTATGGAAGCAGCCTTTAGGAAGCTTGAGGTGTCCTGTAGGTTGGACTGTACACTCATCACACTGAACCCGTTGACCGGCTCATCAACCACCTCACAAAGCTCTTGACTCTCATAGCCTGCTTCAGCGCCTCAGGTTCTCATAGGAAGAGCAGACAGTGCCAATAAGAAGTCGTAAAATGAGAGTGCAATACTATAAAATCAAGGAAAAAAAGCCATTACTGATGGGCAAGAAATAAGAGAGGGCCATCAAGACACTTTAGTTGAGTCCAGAGAGGCCTATAGAAAAGAAACTTACTTTTTGGGTTTCGGTCGTGCATTTCAATGAGCTCCGCAAGCTGCTTTTTTTGCAGATTTGATTTGGTGATTTGTTGTTTCTTATTTTCTCTTTCTCTCAATTGGAGTTTTCATACTTTGCCAGTCGCACATGTGAATAACTTCAAATAACTTGGAATTAATAGTACATTTGTTATTCTAACGCTGTCTGTTTCATTATGCCAAATCCCAAAATGAAAAACGGCATTGCAGAGAAAAGCTAATGAAGGATTCAGTCTCTGATGTAAAAGAGCATTACACCGTTTTTTGAACATTCCCGGCACGTTATGAGCTTTCTGTAGCTCAACTGATGGGCTGCTTGCATCTTTGCAGTAACGGGTTCGATTCTCAGGGCGCATAAACAGATTCAAATATACCTTGAACGCATTGCCTCGGTTTGACGCTTTGGATAAATGCATTAAAGCTGCGCTAATCAGGTTTGCGCTAAGCTCATTTAAAGTAGTTTCACTGCGACATGCTACTTTTTGGAAAAACAATTACACTAAAGGAGCAAAAGGTTCATTTAAATATTTTACTTTATATTCAACTGTATAATTGAAGCACAGACACATTTTGAGGCACAATGAAGATTTTTTTAATTCATTAGATTTGCACAACTTTTTGTCATGACTTAGTTATTTATTACTTTTATAAACAATGGAACTAGGGCGCCACGGTGGCCTAGTGGGTAGCACGTTCGCCTCACAGCAAGAAGGTCGCTGGTTCGATCCCCGGCCGGGCCAGTTGGCATTTCTGTGTGGAGTGTGCATGTTCTCCCCGTGGTTGCGTGGGTTTCCTCCGGGTGCTCCGGTTTCCCCCACAGTCCAAAGACATGCGGTACAGCTAAATTGGGTAAGCTAAATTGTCCATAGTGTATGTATGTGTGTGAATGAGAATGTATGGATGTGTTTCCCAGAGATGGGTTGTGGCTGGAAGGGCATCCGCTGCGTAAAACAAATGCCGGATAAGTTGGCGGTTCATTCCGCTGTGGCGACCCCGGATTAATAAAGGGACTAAGCCGAAAAGAAAATGAATGAATGAATGAACAATGGAACTCTCATTTTGAAGGGCATCATTGAACTACTATTTAATATATTAAATGATAGTTCACACAAATTCACGAGATACTCACCCTTAAGCAGTTTCAAAGCATTATGAGTTTTTTGTTGAATTTTTTTTAATATTTACATATATATTAGGGCTGTCAAAATTAGCGCATTAACGCACAGCGATTAATTTGAAATATTTAACACGTTAAAAAAATTTACGTATTTAACGCAGTGGCAGTTTTTTTATTTCCTGTTGTGGCCGACGTGTGTTCAGGGCCGGCGCGTCCATAGAGGCAACCTAGGCGGCCGACAAGGGCGGCAGAATAGTGAGCGAACCCCCCGGTCCTCACTTTAATCCGCGACACCTACCCCCTCCCTCCCGGTCCTCACGTTCATCCGCGAACCGGTCACTTTTTCACTTTCGGGTTGAGGGCGGCGTGATCACCGTTCGCCTAGAGCACCAGTTCAGCTTGCTCCGGCCCTGCGTGTGTTTAATGAGCAAAGGAATACGGATAAAGGATCACATGGATAATATGGATCCATGTAAATGTACTCAGTGAAGGGCAGATGATGTCGCAAGCTGTCTAAGACAGCCCATTCCTCTCTAAGTTGATTCCAAGCACCCTCAAATGTTTCATTAAGTTTGACGTGTTTCCCCCCTACACGCAACTTTTGTAAAGCGTCTGCTTCGCATTGCTGTATCAGAATCCTTGCTTGAGAAATACAGCCATACTTTAAGAACCGTAGTCCTGCGTGGTGATGATTTGAAGGGAATGCGCTGTACTGCGCTCTCGCTCTCTCTCTCTGTCTGTGTGTGTGTGTGTGTGCGTGTGTGCAAGCTGTCACCCGATAATGTCAACAGACTGGACTGTCTTATAGCATCTGGCTAAATGTTAAGGAGGACTAAGCAAAATTGTTTCTACTTTATAATTAATGTTCTCAACTCGCAAAACAACTTTACAATGAGTACAATTGTTTGTATTCAATACTTTATTATTATTATTATTATTTTCTTCCAATTTCCATATTTGTAATGCCTGTATTTTGGATTTTTTTGTAGTTCACTTAGAATCCAACATGGAAATAATTTTTGTTTGTTATTGGCATTGATTGTTTTAAAATTCAAATGGCACTTACATGCCTGGGTTTTTATTTCTGTAATAAATACGGCTCTTCGTGATTAATCATGATTAATCACAAACAAAAGTGTGATTAATTAGTTAATTTTTTTAATCAATTGACAGCCCTAATATATATATATATATATATATTGAAGAATGTTGGACACTGATAGCCACTGACTTTCACAGTAAGAAAATTACTATGGAAATCAGTACGCACAGCCAACATTCTTAAAAAATATATTATTTTTTGTTCAGCAAGAGAAAGAAACCAAAACAGGTTTGGAACAGGTGGAGAGCGAGTAATGACAGAATTGTCATTTTTGGAGTAACTATTCCTTTAACACAACTCTGGCTTACCTCCATTTTTTATTCCCTCACACTTACCCAATTTCATGTTATTTTATTTTTCAACAGATATCTACAAAGTAATCAGTTTAGAAACCCTCATGCATGGTCTCCTTTAAAATTAACAAATTTTATCACAGGGACAGGCAAAGACACAATGTGCATGTTTTTTTATGCTACTAGTTTCAAGTAGCATTATTTATTTAGAATAAATTACTGCACAAAAGAGAGGGACATGTTTCACTTTCCAGCTGTCATTTCTCCATTAACTGTAGTCTGTATACCCATGACATATTGCCTTGGCTAAACTTTAGTTAACGTATTACATGGTTGCACATGAGGCGTTAATGTTAACAAGACAATATCTGCCTTTGATCTTTTAGATAATTAGCTGCAAATTTGATCGCCTCAAATCAATAAGGTCGCTGGTTCGAGCCCCCGCTGGGTCAGTTGGCATTTTTGTATGAAGTTTGCATGTTCTCCCTGTGTTCGTGTGGGTTTCCTCTGGGTGCTCTGGTTTCCCCCACAGTCCAAAGACATGTGGTATAAGCTAAGAATAAGCTAAATTGGCCGTAGTGTATGTGTGTGAATGCAAGAGTGTATGGGTGTTTCCGGCTGGAAAGGCATCCACTGCTTAAAACGTGCTGGATAAGTTGTTGGTTCATTCCGCTGTGGTGACCCCTGATTAATAAAGGGACTAAGCCGAAAAGAAAATGAGTGAATGAATGAATGAATTTACTTTAGAGGATAACAGAGGTGTACTCACCCCACTCTAATGACGAATGCTACAGAACACTAGCATCCTCATTACAGCTCTCACCCTCACACAGTAGCCAGTTCAAGGCCCGCATGTAGGAGCATGTAGAAAGGAACCAAAGGACATCAGTTCCGTTGCACATCAATGCTGCACTATGAATCCCATTCTTTTTCATTTCAGTGGCTTCTGACCAGAACGCAACACAGAAGAGCTTGCGTATGCGCTGCAGTTAAAGTTCAACGTTTACCACTGTGTTGATTAATAGTGAATGTATTTCATTGTTATTACTTGGAGATGTGATGAAGAATGGTGCAATACACTGTTGTACAAACTGCAGTGCTTAACCAACACGCTTCTGCATTGGGCTCACACATATACTGTACCACTTATAAGCCATAATGGGCATTCCGTTTTCAGCATCCGCTGAATGCAGTAGACCAATCAATGTAGATTAGCGTCATGCAAAGGCAGGGTTTGGAAAATGAATTGCTGAACAAATTATTTAGGATTCGTTTGGGATAATTAGATATAATAAAAGCATATTATAAGATTACATGACAATTAAAGTGTATTTTGATCTTGCACGCATATCAGCATGTAGTCCCAAAACTAAAATATGAACTTTTATAATCAATAAAAATGACACTTTAATTTCACAAATGTGTAAACCATGTTATCATGAGCTGCTTAAATGAAAAGATGCAAATTCAAATAACTGAATCCCAGTATCTACAATTTGATAATGACACACAAAATCTAGTGTTCTCAAGCAATTTAAAAACAAGTGGCCAGCTGTGGAGTCACTTCACTTTATATACTTGCCAACACAGATTTTTACTTGTTTTGGTGCTGTGTCAATTGCAACTAACAAACAAACGAACAAACAGTTATGCTGTTCCCGTACAGTGACGATAAAAGCTTGACTTGACTTGAACGAGAGATAGCATAGAAAAATAGCTTGTTACTAAAATAGCAGCACTATTTTGAAAACTACTATTGCAAATAAAAGTAGTGCAGTTAATAGTGCCACTGCTTGTAATGAGTTACTCTGCGGCTCTGCAGCTAATCCCTCGTCTGACTCCATTTGCTCTTTTGTAAGAGGCTCTGATACAACCTCTCCCAGGACCGTAAAGCTTGTCAAGAAAAAAAATGCAGAAGTCACTCTGAACCTGCCCTAGAAAAGCGGTATTTATCTCCAAGTTGGTATCTGCAGCACTAGCCATCTTCCCCTCAGTCACCCCGCACTCGCTGTAATTCTACAACTAACGAGTGGGAGGAAGATTTCAAAAATTGCTTTTTGTCATTAGCGCTGAATTCAGATGACTCAATCAAGCCCAGGGGACTTAACGAGGGCACGATCATCATTTATTCAATTTAGTATTATAAAGAACATTCATTAACCAGCAGAGTTTGGGGGGCCGGGGTTGCGGACATGATGAATCCTTCCAGGCTGCCCATGGGGAGAATTTTAAAGACACTTTCAAATGTACAAGGGACCTTTCCTCCTTCCCTCTGGGATATTTAAGCGGATGTGTCACCGGGATGGCTCGAGCGGCGAATGTCGATTCATCTGAATCAGGAAAGGTGGATATTCTAGGTGTGTTCATGGTGCACCACGGCTGCTGAATTATTGAGCAGAAAAACTCTCTTTGATCCATGCTATGTAGCCCACATACCAATCTCTTACCTGTCAGCCTCCCAGAAAGCCATTCATTTTTCAAATGTTTGCAAGGAGGATGCTGCGGTATGTTATTTTTTTCCTACCGCAAGAAATTTCCAATTCCTTTCTGGCCCTAAATTGATATGTAGCAGACATGTTCTTAGCAGAATAGAAAGAAGTATTTCTGGGATTTAAGATTTGATTGCCAGTTCATGCAGAAGAGTCGTCAGAATTTCCGAACTCTGATTCCTGGCTCTTTTTTTTGTCTCTCGGATAAACCTTGATGTCGACCACGAGCTCGGGCTATACTGAAAGCTACCAGGAATATGCTTTATTACCAAATCAATAGCGCCAGTCTCGATGTCCTGAGCAGCGTATCTCTTTGATGTTTTTAGCAGCCGTTTAAATAGAAAGAGAACTTTACCAAAGCACTGAGAGTGGGAGAGAGCGAGGTTCAGATATTGCACCGAAAGGTCATGTGTGGGAGTTCAGTGTCTGAGTGAAATGAAGAGAAAGCCATCACGCTCGGTCTGTGGAATACGTTATGCAAAAAAGGACTGTAGCGCACTCACCAGTCATTTCACTTTCACGCATGGTTTCCAGACCCACGGCTCACGAAATGGGTAGGCGGGGTGTGGGGTTTATATCCCGTGACTCAAGCGCGTCAGGGTTTACATTTGATTGCTTCAGCACAAAATCCCCTCACATCAAATGTCTCGCGCATCGCAAAGCCCAGTGACACACAGGAACATGGTCATAATTTTGAATCTGCTGATATATTTCATGAAGTGTTGCCTCGCTTGAAAGTGGAGAGATAGTTATGTGGGCGCATAAATGCATCTCCTGAAAGATATCTCCTCTCTGCTCTCTTTTTTTTATTTGTTTCCCTGTTTACCGAAAAGTCAGTGCATTAAATTTGTAAGGGTGGCTGTTAAATGGTGAAGCTGGAGGTGTAAAAAAATATATAAAATAGAATAAAAAACACACATTGCAGTGCGGAAAGACACATTACGTTTATGTAGGAAGTGCTTGCTTCTTTTTTAGAATGTTTTTATAAGCGCATTTATCTAACAAATTAATGTGTTTTAATGATAATCTTTATTATAATTATTAATAAGGTGGTCCACTATAATATCATATTTTAAACTTTAGTTTAGATATATAATATATAAGGTAGATGTGTGAATATAAACAACTTCTCTGAATGTAATACACTCAAAGTTCAATGCAAAGCGAGACATTGGCTTTTACAGATTTATCTTAACAAAGCCTTCAGCAAACATAGTTTGGGGACTACAAAAAATACATCCAGGTTAAAGAGATCATCAACCCTTCAGCTTATGCGCATACACCCCACACAGTGATGGGGCGTGGCCAAATGTGCTGTAATGTTATAGCAGAGAAAGCTAAAATGCCATCCAAGTGCCGCTATTTGTATTTGGGCTTCCAAAGGACATGAGACGAATAGAGAAGTGCTTATAATTTAATTTTAATTATGTTCCAGAGATTTATAAAAAAAGATATAGCTCTAGCATTTGACAAAGGACAGCTTCCAGAATCTCTCCCAATTCAGTGCTGGATTTGGCTAAAAACTCCTCAAAAACAGAGCAGCTGCACCCATAATAGCAGAAGCTGTGGATTGTGAGCCACAACCTGTTAGTATTTTTATTTGTTAAAATTGAACTATTACATGCATATTTGCTAGCGCTAACTGTATGTTGTTGCAGGGATGTAAACAAGGATGTAAACAATGGAAATGCTGTTTGGCACTGTTTATAATTTAGCAATAAATTCATATTTATCCGTCAAACTCTTGTAAACAGCCACAATATTCACCAATCCAGTAGTGTCTCTCTATGCTGTCGCTTTCCGTGCATTATACATCTTAAAATAACGAACTTGTAAACGATATGAAAATGTTTCATATTACGTACACATGCCAAATATCTACAAAGACACTTGTCAGGTTTTATTTTAGAGAGCGGGCATGAGGTTCAACTGTGTTCTCTTCATTTTCTGTCTGATTTAGGCTCAAACTGATATGGCTAACAGTTACACTGACTGACAGTACACACAACGCAAAGCGCATAATTTCATAGCGTAATACTATATCCGCTACTCTTGAATACATTTTGAAAGGCTACTTTTTACTCATACTTTGACTGTACTTGGTAAGAAATGCTACTTTTATTTGAGTTTGCTCAAATTCCTCTCTCCATCTCTAGTCAACTGTTAGTGGGTGATGGGTAGGGCCAGACGGAATCTGCGGACATTTTTTGCTATTTCTCCGGGGTATTTTGTTAAAAATCTGCGGATTCATGTGGAATGATTTTAGGAGTATCATAACTAAAAACTTAATATATGAAATAAAAGTAATAGCCTACCTTTTTAACTTGTATTTAATGTTTACAATGTGAATCCAATTAAATCCACTTTATTTGGTAAACAAAACAAGTCTCTCATAAAAAACATTTACTAAAAGACAGAAAACATGACTTGACAAACTGCAGTGTAAATAAATCATATGAATATTTTTCATATTAGTCAATATTATTACTGAAATTTATTTAAAAACTGAATAAATATAAATTTACACACCAGTAAATAAACAGACCAATGATAAAATTAGGCCTAAAAATCTGCGGAATTCTGCGCCCGCTGATTCCGTGTTGCCCTAGTGATGGGGAAAGAAGTAAGTCAACTTAAAATGAGAGGATTAAAGAGGTCATCAACTGTGTTTTGGTGTTTTTATAGGACAAGCTTTTTGTTCCATAAACAGTCTAAACATGCTTTAACAAAATCTGTTATTATCACACTTTTGATGAGAAGAACCATTGTGAGAAGCATCCTCTGTCAAACTAAAAGCATCAAGCAGATTGATATCCAGATGTTTAATGTCCCACGGTTCTGCAACATGTTTCTTGCTTCAATGCAAGAGAGAAGGAAAACAGAAGAGGGAAATGTCTATCGCATTGAGCCATGCCATGGTTAATGATGCCAGATAGAAAGACGGCAGACAGGAAAGAGATGGATGGGGGATGAACGAGAGAGAATTGTGTATGCATCTGGGTTTTTTTTTTTTTTTTTTACTTCAAACAGAGTTGGGAAGAGAAATATGAGGATGAGGATTTCAAACATTGTAATGATACAGCCTCAATTAAAAAGTAGGCCAGAAATGTCACTTTTCAACTTAATGTGTCAATCATTCAATCAATGAATGTATGCAGATTACGACTGTTCGTCTGAAATGTGTTATTCATTTGAAAGCTGAGATGCAGAGTATTTTAAAATGCAAATCATTTACATATCAGCTTTTATAAATGAGCCTGTGTTTCTTTACTCTTTTATCAATCTGTCGGTTTTCATTATTCTCAGTCCTTTTGAGGCAAATCTGTATGGCAAGCAGTTGTCACGCAGCTGAGAGAAACTGTCTGCTAAAGCATTATCATTGTGATCAATGGCCCAGTTCACTTGGCATCCAACTGTCAAGCATCAAACCCTGATGCTGAACACCATTTACGGTTTGGGAAGCAACAGTGGTTTGTTTTGATTAAACAAGAATTTGACGCCACATGCCACTGCCACATTATCCATCTTGCGCTTTTTTTAATTTCCTGATGGTACCGAAGTCTAAAGATTGGATCGCTTGAGCAGTGCAATAGTGTTATATTGAGATATGAAATTATGAGCAGCATCTGTATTTCTGCAGACTTCTGGAACATAAACTCTGGATCAGTAGGCTTGTGACTGATTTTAGAAATTGATTGAATGGTTTTGGAAATGACTTTATCCACTTTAATGGTAGATTTAAAGGTGATATAGAATGCATTGAAACAATTTGTTAAATTGTTTTTAATATCTAAATAGAAGGTATGTGGCTTGCATAAGTGCAAAATTCTCCAGACACAATTTTACAGGTTCATTTTCAATTCTAGTAATTGACCAAAATATGATGTGGTTGGGGGGTCGGCTCACTAGCACTGTAAGCACTGTCGCCTTACAAATTAGTCCCAAATAGACCAGTTAGCATTTCTGCATGGAGTTTGCATCCAGGTGCTCCAGTTTCCCCCACAGTCCAAAGACATGCGCAGTACTGTGTGAGTGAGTGTGTATTGGTGTTTCCCAGTACTAGGTTGCGGCGGGAAGGGCAGCCGCTGTGTAAAACATATACCAGAATAGTTGCCGGTAGGGCTGCATGATACTGGTAAAATCTGACATTGCAATATTTAGTTTTTCTGCGATATGTATTGCAATATCAATACAGTTTCAATAGATGGCTTTAATAACTTGATTTGGAAGATTTAATAAGTTTATTAATATGGATTGGTTAGGATATGTATAACATATATTAAAACAAATTACAACCGCATATAAAAACAATATAGCCTCAATAAAAGTGAAATAAACTGTGCTGTATGGGTTTCTGGGGAGTCTAACAGCATTCAGGTACACAACTTAAATAATCAAATGTAAAATAACATTGTTTCATTCTTTATATAATTCAATAAAATCTTTATTGAAGTTACTAATGTGGTCAAATATCTTCTGACCGAATGCTTTTTAAACTTCTGAAATGCTCAAACAGTCCAAGTCACATTAAAAACATATGCATATAATAAACTTTCACTCCATTATGGTCAAATTTTGAAGTGACTGCACAAATCTCTTGTGCTATGATCTGTTGTGCTGGTCAACTGTAGCCCCAACATATGAACTTAACATTGCACATATGACGGTGTGACTATTGTGGATATGCATATTGCGATATCGACATTAAAACGATATATTGTGCAGCTCTAGTTGACGGTTCATTCTGCTATGGCGAAATAGAGACTAAGCTAAGGTAAAATTAATGAATGGTATGGTTGGTTTTGACCATATTTGGAAGGGTCATGAATATTAATGTGCTCTACTCTGATGCAGCAGCAGCACATGTCAGCGCCTTGTGGCTAATCAAACTCTGCCTAAGGCATGGGTTTTAGTGATCATGGATCATCACAGTTGTTGTGTTTTCTTCCAATTTTTTTCACTGAGAATTAACACTCACAGGATTTACACGTGGAAACAATTTTGTTTCAGGCTCATGGTATGTCATTCTCATGTTCTGAATCTTTATTTTTAAGCAGAATTTCATGCTATGACGCCTTTGTTGTCCATAATTTTGGTCCAAAAATCAAAAACTGGTGCGAATTTCTTTCCTATGTGAGCACTAAATTGACAGGTTAAACGTATCAACGCATTTGTGTTTGATTAACTATAAAACTGCTCTCATTGTGCTGTTTTATTGCAGATTCGATCGGACCAGGACAAAGAGATTGAGATCCGGTACAGTATAACAGGAGCCGGAGCAGATCAGCCTCCCAATGACGTCTACATCATTGATCCTGTGACAGGGAAAATGTCTGTCACAAAACCTTTGGACAGAGAAGATAGAGCCTCTTACCATGTAAGTGCTTCTCTTTCTTTGGCTCAAGATCATTTTTCCCCCTTTTCAGATTCTATTTAAAGTTGAACTGGCCTCAAACCAATTTAAGAAACATGCTCTAGTTTGCAAGAGTTGATGGCCTTTTGCCAGTTGGAATAAATCTAAAACTTTAATATATGCAGTGATCCCAAAAGATATGTGGACACTTAAGGCACTTTTTAAGTGCATTCATGATTTTAAATTATACAACCAAACAGCAGTATCAAGGCAGAATAATGACAGAATACATTGTGCAAACAGTGCAAATTATAACCCGTGTGACCTGCATACTTAATATCTGATTATTAATAAAAAGAAGCCCCACAAAATTGATCATATTAAGACTAGAACTACCAAGGCAGTAATTTTGACCATTTTAACTTAAATTTAGTTAACAGATAGGTTTGTTGTAATAAAACCCACATACCCAGACTTTTCTTAAAAGTACATATATTGCATTCTGACATTGTTATTTTATTAAAATTACAAAACGCAAAAGAGTTCTGAGTATCTCTACATGAATGGCCATAATGGTCAAATTGTCTGAATGCATTTGAGCATCCAGTACTTATTCTTGTGCTTTTGAATATGCATGTCTCTGTTACCTAGCAACATCTGCTAATGAAAACATAACATTCTGATAGCAAAAAAAAACCATAACTTTACTTCAGACATGCCTTTCAAAACTACATTTTCACTGCAGTAAAGCTTTCATCTCCTGCTTGCTGGACGAAGTGAGGTTTGGGCACTCTAGTAACTTGTACACAATCATAGGCTATATTTAGAAAATATTTTAATTTTAGGGTAATGACTTCATAAAATATACAACTGACATTCAAAGCTTAATTATAATTCTCACTAAAAGCTTTGAATGTAAATATGATGTGACAATACAATGGGTGCATCCTTATATGAACCGTTCTTGTACTTAGAGAATTCTGGTAGTTCCAGTGTTAACATGAACATACGATGGGGTACCGGTAACCCTTATAAATAGTTTTTTATAAATATCTTAAAGTGACAATGCTTTCTTAATCTTTGGCAAAATGTATGCTTTTAATTCATTTACTGAAAAATGTACAATTCGCATTCAACAAAATCCATCAAGGCTATTAGTCCAAAAATGTGCTCAGTTGAAGAAAATCTAATGGCTGTTGTTATGTTTACTTTTTTTTCTTTTTTTTCTTTTTTTTGAAGACATGTTTTTCTATTGAATGAAAAAAAATGTTATGTTTACTTTTTTTTCTTTCTTTTTTTTTTTTTTTGAAGACATGTTTTTCTATTGAATGAAAAAAAAGGGTGACGTTAGCTTTGTGGTGAACAAAAAATAAGTCTTTTCAATAATATCTCTTTTTTTCCCATTACAGTCTGAAGTATAGCTCCACAAATAAGTCTCAAATACATAAAGAAGGTGAAGCAAGAAGTATGATCACATAAGATAATTTTTTTTTTTAAAAGTCAATTCAAAATAGTAATTTAAAATGTTCCTGACTGATGATCAGTGGTCATTAATCAACATGATTAGAATCTCTCTAGAATCATGATTAGATGTAAATTATTTGAAGTATTAAATACACAAAATACGATACACTAAAATTTGCTTACATGTGCAAATGTCAGCATAAACAACAAAACATGAAACAGATTCACAGATCACACACCTGCAGCACTTCTGTGACAGGAAAAAAAATGAAATAATAAAACAATAATATTCACAAAATAGGTTTATTTTAATAGATTTAATAAACAAAGGCACAATGTTTTGTCGTTATTGTGTTTTATGTAAAAATAAACTATTTCCTGTATCTGTGTCCTGTAAACTCTATCTGTAATGAGAGGGCGTTGACAGTGGAATTGAGGATCCAAATGCAGGATTATTTTGATAATAGTCAGGCAAGCATGGTCAAAACAGATTCATGCAGGGAATCCAGAGTGGTGGTCAATAAACCGTCGAATGGTCAGTTCAGATAGCAACTAACGTAAACAAAAAGAACAAAGCAAGGGTCAAATATGGCAAGGCAAAAGAAACACATCATAGTGTCACAAAAGAGTTAAACAAGACTCAGCAACTGGTGTGTGTGTGTGTGTGTGTGTGTGCTACTTTTAAAATCAGTGTTATCAGTTCTGAACAGCTTCAGTATGTATGTGCTGTATGTGTTAGGAATCAGCATAAAACCGGAACAGGTGTGAGTGTGTGGTGCATGACAGGATTTGTAGTCCAGATGGTGACAGATTTGTGGTCCTGAATGACAGTGAATGATTCCTAGTGATCTACAAGCTTGGTGATTGTGACAACAACCAAAAATGAAGTATTTTAATTTGTTACAAGCAACAGAAAGTCAAAATGTCAGTCAAAACGGTAGTAGTACCAAACCATACATATTTTGGTGCATGTGAATAATTGTTTAATGTGGATATTGAAACAAATATTGAGGTTATTGCTTTATTTGATCATTTTAAACACTTAAACAGTGGATGATTTATTAAGGATTTATTGTGGACTTGTGTTCTAGTATTAATTAGTCAAAATTCTCATTGTTGGTTCACTGTAAACATATAAACATCCCTAGCGTAAATACAAATGCATTTTCTATACTGTATGTGTGAGATGAATATTTTCTCTCCATTTACTCTCACTCAAGTGGTTCTAAAATGATGACCGGATTCTCATATTTGGGTGAACTTTCCCTTTCAAAATATCTGAATCGTTGCTGGTATTGCTTTTAAAAAATATCTTTCTTTGTTGGTTTAGTGAAGCTGCATCAGAATAACCATACAAAAATATTTTCAGTCCTTTATATCACATATAAAATATGAAACCAAGTAGGCTTTACAAAGTTGAGCTGCTGTTTTTCAGAAACCTTTCCAGAACAAACAGTATTTCAATCCTTAACCAACTGGTCTCAAGGTTATTTTTTATAGATGGATGAAATCAGTTCCACTGAAGTTCACAGAGAGTTTTACAAGAAGAAAGTGTTTAAATACTGTGCCAAAGTACTTCTTGCTTCATATTTTGAAACCTAAAAAAAGCCATTTGGTGAAATGTAATGATTGAAACATTTTTATTTTCATTTTTGTCTGTCATGTTGTACATACAGTAATGCAAAAGCATAGTGTCCAAATATGTTTTGCAGGCAGTAGTATATAAACTTTTAGAAAAAAGAAAAAAAAAATCCACAAAAAATATGTTATTATTTACCCAATCACCCTTCACTTGGTCCAAACCTGCTTGACTTTCTTTATTTTGTAAACCCAAAAAAAGGCATTTTGAAGTAAGCTGGCATTTTAGTTTTTCCTACAATGGAAGTCAATGGTTACTGGAATCTTGTTGGTTAGACTTAGATTTCATCAAAATAACTTCTTTAGTGACCAACAGAATAAAGAAACTCATAAAGGAAATAGGGAATAAAGATTAATTATTGGGTGAACTACCCCTTAAAATGAATATCGTTTTTATCAGGCTCTGGTTAATTTCTAATCAGGCCTCCAAACTAAGACGTCTGACTTGATTGCAGAAGTTTTAGCACAGTTGCTTTGTCAGCTTTATGAAAGAAAAAAACAAGACTACACACTTGGTAAAGCTTCTTCTTGTTAAGCAGAGTTTGCAGAAATCTTCAAATTCATACTTCATTGTGTAATTACAGTTAGTCTATTCAAACTGCTTTCAATGCATTAAAAGCAAATCGGACCTGCCTGCCTGGCATCACATGTTAAGACGGCTTTTTTTGTGTGTTATTTTGTTTTTTGTTCCTCTATTCTGTTTATGTGGCTCTTTTTTTACTTATGAATAATGCGAGGAAGAAAAACAAGAGACAAAGGCAAAGAATTGCTTTGACACGTCAGGGGTTTTTTTTAGTTCCCGTTTTTAGTCAAACTGTCAATTAGACGAAGGTTCAGTAGCAATGTGCAGATGAGAGAGAGAGAATGGGAATGAAACAGCCTAGGAAAAGAAGGGTTGAATTGTCACAAGTGATGAGTTTGCAACTCCCAATGCTTTAACTCAACTGGGGAATCAAATCAAACATCAGCCCTTTCCCCTTATGTTTTTGCCTGTCACCTAAAAAAATAAAATAAATACTTCCCTCGACTGTCACTCACTCTTAAAACAACACATTGCTTTTGATGCTAGCTGTTGTTTTTTACAATTATAACCGCCTCTTTATCTCAGCTGTTTCCCAGAAAGTGTCAATAGGCCCTTAGTATATATTTAGATCAGCTATAAAACGAGGTCTCCTCTGTTTCTGCGGCTCTGCCTTTGACTTATGCCTCCCTTTCTCTCCGTCTCTTTTCTCTTAAGTCTCCGGTTCATTGAGCAGTAGATGATGTGGCACTGTGCGTCTACCTATCAGTCTAAATTACGCCTAGGCTTGTCTCACTAGGTGTGTATGTGTGTGTGTGAATGTGTGTCTGCATATCTGAATAAGTCAGCACCCGTGATTGTTAAGTTGGCGGTGGTGTGTGTGCGCATTCATTTTCTAAACATAGTAAGCTGACTATGAAGGGCTGGTGCTATGGGCCATCCCAAAAGGTTGGTAACTTAATTATGCTGTCTCTTAAGATAACTCGTTCAGGTCAAAATCAAAGGTGACACTGCATAAATCCTCTGTGGAGAAGGCAACCTTAGGATACATTGAGACAAGCTTGGTGAAAAAATAAATGAATCATGAATTTTTTATATTTAATTTATGTATGTAATAGTCATAATATTCTGCTGCATGGTTAAAATTTAAGAATGATTAAGATTTTTACAATGCTTTTGAAAGACTTCATGTTTATACATCAGTGCTACGCTTCCGTATTTATTATTTTTTTAAATGCAGCTAAAATATTACATTGCTGAATACCTGTTTATTTTTTAATTTATTTTAATAATAAAAAAATTCAAATAAAGTCAAGTGAACAAGAAATCATTCTGATATTTTGGATTTGAAAATGACTTTTATTACTATCTTAATATTTATAATACCTTGAAATGAAGTTCAAGTGATTGTTTAAAATAAAAATCTATAATTGTTCACGTGTCTCAAATGTCAACCTTTAATTTTATTGTTAATAACTTCAATTTTGGATGATCAAAGTTTCAAAGCTGAATTTGTTTAATACCATATTTAACCTTTCCTTTTACCCTTCTTTAATATAGCAATATAATTGTAATATTTGTAGTGTAGTCTAGCCCATGCAGATCGCTGAAGAACTTCAAATCAGCCACCAAATGAACTACAAATCCCATATACCTGTATTTACACACCAGTTGCAGTTCACCTGCTGATTACACACTCACAGCTGTTAACATATAATAGACTAATTACCTGGACTTTATATTCACCTCTCACACACACACACTGTGCTGAGTCTTGTTGTTTGGTTATCCTGTAGCATTATGAAGCATTAATCCAGTCTAGTCTTTCCTGTTTAGATCCTTGCCTTGTTTTCCCATTCTTGATTCCTCGCAGCCTAGACTGACCTTTGCCTGTTTTTCACTACGATTTTGGATTAAATTCATGTTTCTGTTTTGACCATTGTCTGTCTGACTACTCTTATTAATGAAAAACTGTACATGGATCCTCAACTCTATTGTCTAGTGTCCTCACTGTTACTCTAACACTTTAAAACAAATGCCTATTAATTCATATTAGCTATTATATTTAATACCATGAACTATCTTGAACATCATTTATTAATCATAGTTTAATAAATGCAACAAATGTACTATTTAAATCCAAAGTTGTGCTTTTTAAGAGTAGTTAATGAACTGTGAGTTAACAGTGAACTCATTTATTTTCATTATCTCATTTATTTTCATTATCTAACATTAACAAATATGAATAAATACAGTAGTACATACATCGTTTATTGTTTGTTATTTTTTGTATATATCTTAATTAGCATTAACTAACGAACCATTATTTGGAACATGGTCAATGTTAGTATTTGGTTATGTTAGTGAACTGGAAGGAGCTCAGCGGGTTCAGAAGCAGAGCTAATGTGTATGATTGTGTTTGTGAAGGAGTGTAAATGCATGTTTACTTGCGTTAGACAGAGCCTGCAGTCAGTGAGTCAGGACGACAGGCGGATGAGCACTGTTAAGGTTAAGTGGCCCCTCGAGTCTTGTACAGTGTTCAGCTTATGCAGCCTCGCTGTTACTCACCATAATATGAGTATCCATATGACTCCTCACATCAGATTCCTGCTCACAATATGGACTCTAACTACAGATGATCTAGTGCACAAAGCCCAGATTCATTCAGATGGATTTTGATGTAACGTATATGCAGAAGTTGATTGAATTAGAGTCATCCTGAGTAGAATACAATGTTTGCTTATCGACATATCAAGGGGGCTGAAATTGGTCTTGTCTCCGGTGCTGGAATTGAACGCAGGCATGAACTTATTAGAAGAACGATCCCCCTGGAGCAACCTGAGGTTAACAATGTTATATGTTGTCATTATGTTAACTATAAGCTAAAAAGTCAAATATTAGTGGTTCATTCCACTGTGGCAACCCTGGATTAATAAAGGGACTAAGCCGAAAAGAAAATGAATGAATGAATGAAGATGTAAATATTCATTTTTCTACTTTAATTTCTCATTAAATCTTCTGACCAATCAAATGCTCTCTAGTATTTGATATGTCCCGCCCGTTTCAATAACTATTCCTGATGCTAAAATTGGTTATTTATTCACATCAGAGAACATTCAGATTAAATGTTCTTTTAAACACTTGCAAATATAAGAAAGTAATAGACGGCAGCCAAACTCTGTTGGTCTGAACTCCTTGTTAGTCGTTTTGAAACACGCTGTGCACAGCACCTCTCTACGGCAAGCCCAGAAGGGGGGAAATACATTGCACACACACACAAACAATGTCAGCATACAGAAAACTACTGTAGGAGATTCAAAATTCAATCTGTTACAAACAGTGTCATTTTAATGTGGTGCACTGTATTATATTGAGATGCAGACGGGCTAAATATGATTTCCTTTGGGGTGAATGAAGTCTGCTTTCACAGTAATGTCACGTAATCCACCACAAAATGCAAGTATGATCTGTTTCAGTCCAGAGAAAGGCAGCACAGAGTGGATCATATGTGTGAGTCAGCAAGGACCACAAAAACATACTGGACCCATGTAAATTACACGGAAAACTTTATTTTAAAGCAAAGAAATCGAGAGACGGATTCAGTATTACTAGACTGTGGCTGTCATGATGTGCTTGAGCTGAGCAGCTCTGACAGAATCGGGATGAACAGAATGTTATTGGTTGCTTTTGAAAAGAGGGAGGAGCTACTCTGCGTCTTGCCCTGTCTTCCTGTCTCATCACGTTAAACAGTGAATAAAAATGCACATTTCAAAGCACTTTATTGGACCTCTAAAGTTTTAAAGGGCCATCAAACCAATTTTCTCAAAAAATGCTTCGTAATGGGCGTGGAGCGCCGTGATCAGAAGGAGGAGTGGGCGTGGCCGGCAAATCAGGGGAAAAAGAGGGGAGCGAACAAATGTCAGTTGGCTCACAAAATGAGACACAAACCATGAGGAGACCTATGATTTTATAGTTTACAAAGTTAAAATGCAAAGAAATAAACAGTACTTTAATGTCCTGCTACATTTGTAAATCTTAATTTCATACAGACATAACCACAATTTGTTATATCATTATAAAGATAATCGTGTGTATATAAACACTATAAATGAGGAGGACTTCTCTCCTCCTCAATCCCCGGGGCCTGAATGCAGACACAGTGGATAGCAGTGCAGCAGGTCTCTTTCCCTGTCTATTTCAACCATTAGCGCTGCTGGTAATCTGGAGAATTTTAAAAATATGCATACAGAGCAGCACAGATATTGGCGATGTGTCTCAATGGCCACCATTCTTCAATTCTCATACAACTCTCTCGATAAAAATGCTTGCTGCAAACCAACAGCTTTGCTGTATCGGGCCTGACAGAATTACATGCAACAAACCCCATGGTTCATGGAAACAAACACATATGACCCGTGCCTTGCAGACACGGTCTCATCCAGTCACTGGGTCACAGCATGGCAGGTCTGCCTTGCTTTCGGAAAGCACGTGCTCTCATGAGTAATTAAGAAGCAGGGTCTTCTCATATGATAAATAGGGTTAGATTATCTAACAAAAGCTCAAATTTATCCAGTTTTTCCCACAATTAAAGCTGGCAGGTGCTAACGGTGCCTTAACTGATGTTCAACACACAAATCTGTTAAAATTTCAAAAAAAGTACTCCAGGGTGTCCTGAACATTTAAAGGGGTCATAGACCGAGATTTTAACTTTGACTTGTGCTTTTGATATGTAAGACGCCATTATACTAAAAGATTATCCTGTAAGTTTCATGGCTGAAAACATTTTTGCTACTGAAACTTGTTACTCATCCTCCAGTTTTTATTACTGACAACTTTTATTAATATCAGGCTCAGAAAATGGCAGATCTTGCAATGTTTTTGTCTTTGACATCATCAGGAGGTTAAACTAAGCCTCACAGAAGAATATCAAAGCCTGATTCTGTAGCTACGCCCACTGATTTGCACTGGGCATTTTCAGATTGAGACACGGATGCATTCCGTTCCACACATGAACTGAAGAGTCAAATACAAGTTTACCATTCAGAACTGTTATCCAATCATTGCAGTGGGTATTTACTTTCACGTTTTCTTAAAGGACCTCTCTTCCAGAAAATCTATTCATTTTCTGAGACAGCCTTAAAACATGGGTTGAAAAAAGCTGTTGATTATTTTAATGTTTATGAGAGTAAAATTCAGAGCAAACCAGTTCAAAACTACTAAGTTCAAGGTTCTATTATAGTAAATATGGAAATGAAATATGAAATAATATGAAATAAATATATGAAATAATAATGTAACTGCTGCAAGTCCCTCTCTTTATGAATCATTGATTTACTCTTTCAGGTGATTCATTTAAAATGACTGATTCATTCAGAATCAAAGAAAGTGAATGATGGTGTTTCGCTGTCGCTGTCTTAAGGAATAAGTCACTGATTCAAGCCAGTGATATAAAAATAAGATATACGGTGATAATACTAATGTTAATATACCAATATTAATAAAACATGCAAAAATGGAGTATGGTTTTTGGTTGGTAAGGTTTGATTGTGTCATTTTTATTTTAATAAGAAGTTAACGATCTATGAGAATTGAATGATCTTCTGTTCTCCAAGGCTGCTCATGAATTGTCGTTATTATTAATATTGAAACAATTAATATCTGCTAAATATATTTAGGAATTGTGATTAATTTTTGAAATATTTTGAATAAAAAATCAGATGATGTATTTTGATTTGTTATATAATACAATGAATGTCTTTCTTGTCAGTTTAGATCAGTTTAATTGATCCTTGATGTGTAAAAGTGTTAATTTATTTTTTAAAAATGAATGATTTTTAAATGGTTGTGTATTAATTTGGTATGTCATATTTTAAATGACTTTGTAATTTGGTGAACATCACAGGCTGCTATGTCAATGTTTAATTATTTTAAGATTTGTTTCTAGACAATTCAGTGTGTCTTTTCTTTTCTTTTCTTTTCGTTAGAATATAGAATATAGGATATACTTTATAGTATAGTATAGTATAGTATAGTATAGTATAGTATAGTATAGTATAGTATAGTATAGTATAGTACAGTACATTACAGTACAGTACAGTATAGTATAGTATAGTATAGTATAGTATAGTATAGTATAGTATAG
>CAIGQQ010036980.1:2866766-2896638 GCA_903798035.1 Danio albolineatus | reverse complement strand
TTATTTTATTTTATTTTATTTTATTTTATTTTATTTTATTTTATTTTTGCATTAAAACATTGCATGTTTTGGTCTTACTTTTAGACTTAGCTGTTAATCAACTGGCTTCTGGTTTACAGCAGGTTTTAAACTATTATTTATTATTTTCTTTCAAATAAATCATGTTTTAATTGTGCATTTTGGAATTTAAATGTACTTTTGGAAAGTAAAAGAATTTGAGTGCCTTATTTTATTTGTGTGTTCTCTTCTTCTTAGTTTCTAGGAGAGGTCCCGGAGAATGCTGTGGGGGTTGTAGTGGCCAATTTGACAGTCAGAGACAAGGATCAGCCTCATACACCCAACTGGAACGCTGTATATAGGATTACAGGAGGAGACCCATTGGGCCATTTCACCATACGCACTGATGAAGTCACCAATGATGGCAGAGTCATAGTGGTTAAGGTGAGTTTTACCAGTTGCCTACAATGTAAGACATTATTTCTGATTCCCAGACTGGTAATCTTTAGATTTTTACTGAAGCTCTGCATACTTGTTGAAATTGCATATGAAATATTCTCAGATGTTGTCCTGTCTCATCACTGAGTCTTCTGACAAAAATCATCCAATGAGCCATTTATACAACATTATGCATTCTGGTCATTTATTTACATTTTACATTACATTACATATATTTATTTTGGAGACCTGAAATCAGCAGCATCTGCAATAAGGCAGAGTGGAATGACATGATGTACTTTTGTCTGTCTGTTATGGAAACTCTGGATGTCAGTCTTTTTGAGCCACCATAAATGTCAATCATTTCATTTAAGTTCTTTCTCATTCAGACACACACTTGAGAAAATGACAAAGTATGTCCGAGATTATGAAAGGAAATAAAAATCTGTTTAGTTCAATATTACACTCAAGTTGTATTTAGACAATGCCGAAAAATGTGTTTCTCTTAAATATGTGCAAAAGAAAAGCACATATTTAATCACTCAATGTCAAGTGGTTGAACAGTTAAGTAAACTGTAATACATTTTGAACACACTCAAGTGAATGCATGTTATTCATTACTTTCAAGTCTCCAATTATCAGGAAGTTTCCACGCATATAATTATACTCCCTTTGACTTGCCTTTTAATATAATGTGTCTAAAAAGTGATATTATGTACTACAGAGACTTTTGGAGGATTTCTTTTCAAGTATTAATAATGTTGTAAATTATTATTAGTAGCAGTAGTGGTGGTATTTAGCTTTTTTTTTCTTTGTCACAGTTATTAAGCCCTTTCACTTTTTTATTTCAGTTGCATATTAAAGGTTCCAGTCATTTTCAGTATACATTTTATTACGACAGACTACATGACCATATTTGCACATGCATGTAGGTTTTCTTTACAAAACAACATCACCAAACATTGGCCAGGCATGCTTAATATGGTGATTTTGGGGATCCAGTGTCTTAATTATTCACTGAAGTTAATTATTTGTCAGGCTTACAATGAATATTTGACACTTTATTTTTGAATGTGTTGACCCATACTGGGTGTTAGACCAAGGGAAAAACACTATTTGGGTGATAATGGAAGAAGCTGGAGATTGCACTGCAGGTGAATAGCTGACATTAAAAATAATTTACATTCACAGCTTTTTTTTTTTCCTCCCATTTTATTGCCTGAATTGCTCTAATGTTTTAAAGTCAGTGAAGTTTAATGGCCTGAAACACTTAAAGCAAATTCGAAAAACAAACAAAGTCAGGCCAAACTTTTTTTCTTTTATATGTTTGTTTTGGGAATTTAAAATGGCTTGCAAGCTTTCTGTAAAGTTTTACCACAGCTGGTAAAAACCTCTGACTCTAAGGCTCAACTTTAATAAAATGCTTTAAAAACTGGGGCCTTAACTTCATAACCTATGTGCATATTTTGTACCCTCTTTTTGGTCATTTGAAATGGTGTGTGTGTGATTGATAGAATCTCAGGATACTCAGAAACACATTTTAGGCTCTCTAGATAAGTTGAACAGCTTTCACAGTCACATGCTGTCCGGCACACCACATTTCTACCCACAGAACAGATGATCCTCTCACACTCATCTCCTTGTCAACTCCTAACCTTTCCATTAGAGTTCACTCCATTTCCTAACTCAAACTGAGTCACTTTCAGTTCATCTTCTAACATATTTGGAGTCTTTTTAGGGAGTTCAGGCTGACAGTGAAGAGGTTAAGGACTTTTAGTGAAGTTATTAGAGTTTTGCTTTTTTTTTCAAACAATAGGTCTTTCTTATTTCACGAGAACTTAAATCACCTTCTTTGAAATGTATCCTATGTGATTATGTGCGCAGCCAGTTGACTATGAGCGGAATGGAGCCTTCATGCTGATGGTGGTGGTTTCAAATCAAGCTCACCTGGCCAGTGGGATCCCCTCCTCGCCATCTTCTTCTGCTGGTGTCACCATCACAGTACTGGATGTCAACGAAGCTCCTGTCTTCCCATCCAACCCTAAAATCATCCGCTTTGAAGAGGGAGTACCTGCTGACACCACCCTTGCTACTTTTGCTGCCCTGGATCCAGACCGCTTCATCCAGCAAACTATCAGGTAGAGAGAAATGACAGGAACTACTTTTGTCTGTTCGGATGTCAAAATTCGGATGTCAATCTTTCGGAGTCACTATAAATGTCAATCATGTATGTTCTTACTGGCTCCAACACAGGCTTCGGTCAATGACAAAGTATGTCTGAGATATAAAAAAGAAAAAGAGTTTGAGCAGAATAATAATAATAATGCCTCAGTGTCAAGTGGTTTAAAATCAAGTAACATTTAATAAATTTTAAACTCACCTCAGTTAAAATATTAATTATTCTTTTAAATCATGAATATCATGAAGATTTATTGGCTGTTATTGTAGTCCTTTTTGTAACTTGCCTTTTCAAAAAAATGATATCACACACTCCTCAGACTTTAAGAGGACATTATTCAAAGTGTTTGCTTCTTTATAGCAGCTAGATTTAAGCCCTTCCAAAATAAATTTCCTTTTAAATGAGTCATGGAATGAAAATCTGGATATACTGTACCTTGGCATCGCTGATTAATAAGCGTTGAAATGACATACCGTGAGCACCAAACACCATTGTTTTCTTGTTCTCATGTACATACTTTAAATGTAAAATCTTTGTCAGAAACTGACCAATCAAAACAAAACACCTACTGTGACAATCAGAACAAGATCATTAATATGCAGCCCCAGGCAGTGTTTGACTGACTACAACGCTCCTACTGAGATTACAACAATTAATACAACAAAGATTTGTTTTTTATTATTTTTTATTATTATTTGTGCCTAAAACTTTATTATACTCACTAGATATGTGGGACTCTTATATTGAAAACAGAACAGACTTTTTTTAAGGAAGAGTAAGCAGTCCTGTGAAACAGGCAGCCATTCATTAAAATGAGTCTCATCTGTTTACGTCTGAATGCAAACTATGGAATATATGGATTATAATGTACGGTGCCACCCCACAAAGGCACAAGGTGTGTATAAATGTGTCTTTTGTTAGTTTACCATGTATATTATGACACGTGTGTTTGTAATGAGGCAACAAACACATGTACACTGCTGAAGAGGAGTGTTTAATGCATGTTTATGCATTGTGTCACATCACTTAGCTCTTACTGTGATCATTCTAGAGTAAATGGACAGCGCTAACCTAAAAAAACTGATCTGCTAATGCTGAGGTTTATATTAATTCCTCAAAATACAACTCTAAATACATCTCTGTCCCTTTTATTCAGTAAAAATATAATTTAGTAAACTAGATTACTCTGGTGGCATAAAAATATCTCACTTACTCCTTCTAGTTAAAATAAACCTCTCTACCACTTAAGTTGAAAAGAATGTCATTTACAACCCTTAACCCTTTCTGTATGCTTATCTTACCCTTATCTTAATGTATTTATATTTAGAATAAGTAATGTTAAGCATTTCTCAACTTACATAAAACACAAAGACATACCACATTGCCTTAAAGGCATATATTCCTCCTGACATTTAAAATGTGTACATGCTCCATAAATAAAACAGTTACTTAAATTTTTCTGGAGTTTTAGAGTCTTCTTAAATAACAGACTGACTCAGCGATTTCTATTGATCATTTAAATGAAGCACTCATGAGCTGAGTGACACACGCGAATTGTAAACTGCCAACCAGCCTATGGTTTCCGTAACATAAAGTCTAGCCTATTCCACCCACTCTGTTCACTTTTTACTTTCTGCTGAATCATGCTTGAGTTCTCAAATTCCCATAAATCCATGAGGGCTTTATTTGACTAGTTGAGTTTAAGAGCCATTTTTATGGAAAACAAGCCTAAAACAAATCCATCACTCTCGGCTGTAGGTCAGCTCCTCCTTTTGTGCGCTAGCATCAGAAGTACATGCAATTTCCATACTGTGCTGTATGTCAAGTGATGTAGCACGTATCGTTCGCACCATTAGCACCCCTGGGAGCAGCTAAATGCTTTTAATTGACTCTCTCCTGTTCTAGTCCCTTGGTTGTGCCTGGGTTGCCAGGCAACAGGGTGAAAGGTCAGTGAGTAATGAGTCGAACCGTTCCCCACACTGCTGCTTCTATTGTGTCTCTCTCTCTCTTTCTCTATCAGTCGTTCACGCTTGATCTCTCTTGATTTTTTTTTTCCATGACTCAAAAGTGTGCGGGCAAGATGCCAGCTTGAAGTATCGATCCAAAGTTTGCCTCCATGCACGTTCACTCACACACTCGAGGGACCTTCAGTAGACTTGCTCCATAGATCACTGTGTGCGAGGAACAGTCCGATCAATACAGTCCACACTGTGGCGCTCTCGCTCTCTGAATCTATCAATGTTATAGGCTCAAACAAGTCACACAGAAGTGCTTAGCAAACAAAACAGCATGACAGACAAACTAAATATCAGTGGGAGCTTGATTATTAGCAATTTTGTAATGCGAGATTTTTCACAACATGATTAACCACAAGAATGTATGATAGAGATATGCGGATTTATAAAACGGCAAATGAGTCACATTATATGACTATTATTACTTAATATATGAAAAGGTGGCATGGTGTCTCAGTGGTTAATACTCACCTTAAAGCAAGAAGGCTGCTGGTTCGAGTCCCAGCTGGGCCAGTTGGCATTTCTGTGAAATTTGCATGCTCTCCCTGTGCTCGTGTGGGTTTTCTCCAGGTGCTCCGGTTTCCACCAGTCCAAAGACATGTGCTATAGGCAGTGCTTAATTTGTAAATGAATAATTCCTGGAACAAAACCAGGAAACAAAAGTTACCGTGACCAACTTCCACCAAACAATTTCAATATTTTTTAGAACATGACGTCATTAAATGGTGATGGTGCAAAATAAAAAGAGCATCACATTTCTGAGCGGTCTTTAATTGTTTTGTGCCATGTGATGTTATAGGTCAGTCTTGGTTAATAAAAACATGTAGTTACAAACATAAATCATATGAACAATCACTAATCACTAAAAAATTATATGATTCACTCAGTATAATCTTCAGAAAGAACCCACAGTTACCTCTTCTGTCATGATTTCTGGCTGAGTTGAGATCGCTTTGCTTCTGTCTCCCGCTATCCTGATCCATTCTCGCAGTTTCAGGATCTCTTTATCAGGCTAATTATCAGATTAATTTGTGGTTTTAAAAAAATTAAATATGCTTGACTGCCTCTATGCCATTTTGAAAATACAAATATTATTTAGGTTGACCACTATGCCATTATTTGTTTTCGCTGTGCACTGTGTGCAAAACAATCACCAGCCAATGAGAGTGACGATTTGATGAAAATATTGTTGAGGTCCAATAGTTAAACGTGACTTTTGTGCACGGTGACTACCGTCAAGTAGGTTTGTGCACACACACAATCCACACAGCCTTCGCTTGCACTCATTCACATTCTCTCTCTCTCACTCACATACACACACACACACACACACACACTCACACATGTAGGTATTCACCACACACAAGTTAATGCCGGATCAATAAAATAAAACCGTAACACAAAACACAGTGTATGCATGTTTCCCAGTACTGGGTTGTGGCTGGAAGGCCATGCGCTGCATAAAACATATGCTGGAATAGTTGACGTTCATTCCGCTGTGGTGACCCCTGATAAATAAAGTGACTAAGCCAAAGGAAAATGAATGAATATATGAGACTAAAACCATTTTTAGAACAGCATCAAAGTAAGGAAATTTAGAATATTGTGGCTGAAGCCTTCAAACTGACATCAACATAGAAAGCACTGCCACTGCAAACGTGGAAGCAAATGGTCAGACTTTGAGTGAAGCTTGCCAATTTTCTTTTTTTTTCAGTTAATTAGCTTGCATGGATTAGTTGCTCAACTGAAGAATAACAACGTGTGTAGCTAAATATACATTGTAAATTTTGGTTTTACACAGACTTTAATTTATACTTTCTTTACAGTGTCAACTGATTGTGGTGATTCTGTAAAGATTCCCCTTTTGTATTATTTCACATTATTGTATATAGAAGCAAAGTCTGGCAATTAGCATTGTATTATAAATACACACCATCTTCACAAATAGCTGAAAATAGCTTTAAAAACAAAGATAAACCAAATACTGTTGTAGGCGAGTGCTCTTGTTCTTAATGTTTCCATCAGGCAAACATTTATATCTGCATTTTCTTCAGCTACAGTGAGTGGATTTTTGCACATTCTAAAGCTGACAATGCACAGGTTGTGTGAACACGTCAACCTGTTTTCTGTCATCAGAGGAAGGTCATAACTGAATTCAGCATAAACCAACCGTCAAGTTTTTGCCCCTTACACTGATTAAATGCATTAATGCATTAAGTGTCATATGTGAAAGAAACACCTTCTTAACGCACTTGTAACCACATATAGACAGAGTAAACATTTTGTAGGAAGGAAGGAGAAAATATACAACAAACTCAGATGATTTCTTGACCCGAAGTGTTTCCATATTCTTTATTCCTTTTTACGTTAAGCTGCTTTGACAAAATATACTACATAAATGAAGATAAATAGAATTGAATGCAATGCAGTAAAATGCCACATTTTCAGAGGGTGACATACGAACCACAACTGTCTCCACAGATATGTTGCAATACTCTTATTTGGCTTTTAATATGTTATATATAATTTGATTAAATGACATTTGATTAATGACAAATTAAATAGTTCGATAAGCACATTTTGACATCATTACCGGTGTACTAAACTGATTTCTGAATAATGTCTTGTAAACATTGTTGACTTAGATTACCAGGTTATTGTTTTTACCTAAAGAGCACATAAAGTGTGGCATTTGGGATTTGGCCGTGTGTGTTATTACTCTTCCATGTCTCATTTGTGGACCTTCCGTGTGAGGGTGTCCTCTGATGTCAAGTATGAATGAAGCAAATTATATATAAGAGGATTATTGTGTGTCACTGATTATTTAAGTGTTTTAAAGAACGGGATTATTTTGGATATACTGTGACTGCAATAATCAAAACAATATTTCATTTTTTTAAGCATCACCATTATAGTCAGTATACTGGTATATCACAACACTACTAACTTCACCACAACAGTTGAATATCAATAACAAATCAATGTAACTTTGAAGTCTGGTCTGGTAGATAAATAGGCTGTAACCGTTTTTAGCTTCAGTGTTTTGGATTAATAGCACAGAAGCCTGATGCATTACCCAATAATATATAGAAGAAAGATTATGTGTCACATCTGTGATTTGATTGAGTGTAAATGTTTCCACATTTCCCTGTGCAGATCCATTGATCAGAACAGAGCCCATGCTGCGACTGAATGAGGGACATATCTTAATAATCCACATGCTATATCCTCATAACAGGCTAAATATGATTTTAACGGCATTTAAATGGATTGATGATCTCAAAGTTCTACATTATTACCCTCAGCCATACTGTTACAGCATAAATTATGATTGAGCGTTGAGCTCTGTGGTCGCTTCTTGCAGATGCTTATGGATTTTTATCTGAAGTAATCTGATGAACAAATGCTTTTGGCCTTCAGGTACTCCAAACTGTCAGATCCAGCCAACTGGCTGAAAATCAACAGGACCAATGGAAGGATCACCACCACCGCGGTGCTGGACCGTGAGTCACCGTATATGAAGAAGAACGTATACGAAGCAACCTTTCTGGCTGTGGACAATGGTAAGAAAGTTGGAAAGTTTGAACTACATGAAAACTTTGAGCGAGTGTCGATGCATTAAAGTTGCTGTGTATGAAAATATGGATTTGAACGATTGGCTAGGTCAGTTTGGAGAGAAGTTAGGTTAGCTTGAACTTTTGTCCCATTTGTCCCACAGAGCAAAAAAAAAAGCTGTTCACAGCTTATCGATTCATAAGCTATCAGCACTGGGCCATTTTTCTACTCTGATTGGATTTCATTCTCATGCTCTATTCAACCAAGAAGGAGTTCCAACAAAGCTGCTGTAAGGTTGGTCTTTTAAACTACAGTGGTTCAGACTGTAGTTCTGCCGAATGACTAAACAGTTATCGGTATGATGGTAAAAAACTGTACATTCTAGTCAAACCATCCTTTTGCAATCTTATACCAAAAACGGAAATAAGGGCAGTATTAATAGCTTTAAATGTGGGAGAGCGCTGCTATTATGTGATTAAATTGTATTGCAATATGGAACCATTAAATGTTGATGTTAAATCAAAAGTGATTGACAAATACTTGAAAATGAGATGATTTAATGACAATAATTCTCTATGGTTACAACTGAATTAGTTACAAATGACTGCATAAAATGATAAAACATGAAATGATAAAAACACATGATAATAATTGTACCCAGCTTAAATGTAAATTAAAGTTACCTGAGAGAGAGAGGGAGAGAGAGGGGGAGGGAGAGAGATAGAGAAAGAGTTGGGAGAAAGCCAGAGCAGGAGAAGAAAGAGGGGCAGAGCTAAGTTTGCCACCTATTTTGTACCTTTCTTGACCATGTGACCAAAGCCTAAATACTGAGACATTCAAACTGACCAATCAACATGTGACTACATCATCAAACCCCCACAATCCATACAGCAGGCCCTGATCTTATCAGGAATTTGTGTGAGCCTTCTTTGGTGAAAAAGACAGGTTCTGCCATATAAACAAATGCATATAATAATTTTCATCCCTACACTGCTGTCCAATCACTGTTGATTTGCTTGGCCACTACTTTTTTACACAGACTTTCTCAAAAGGAGAAACTGGAAAACTTAACACAGTTGCCTCACATATCAGAAAACCTAAAGTGTATTATGTGAACCCACATTTACTGTAGTTTAGGTGTTGTTTTTGTCATATAATTGACCTACTGTACACTGCAGCTACATTTGGTTGTTATTTCACCTTTTAGTTCTTAATCCTGTTCTGTTGAGACAACGTTCTGTATTTACAATTCAACAACCTAATCAACTTCTAGTAAATGCAGGTAGTGACAACCACATATTGTTAAGGATGATTTTAATATTTGGGCGCCATGGTGGCGTAGTGGGTAGTGCGTTCGCCTCACAGCAAGAAGGTCACTGGTTCGAGCCCCGGCTGGGTCAGTTGGCATTTCTGTGTGGAGTTTGCATGTTCTCCCTGTGGTTGCGTGGGTTTCCTCCAGGTGCTCTGGTTTCCCCAACAAGTCCAAAGACATTGGGTATTGGGTAGGCTAAATTGTCAGTAGTGTATGAGTGTGAATGAGTGTGTATGGGTGTTTCCCAGGGATGGGTTGCAGCTGAAAGTGTCAGGGTTCTGCCACTCCAGTCTTGTTAATTCTTGTTTTGGTGGCAGAGTCCAGACACTAGCTCTGTCTAGTCCTGTGTGTTGTTTATTTTGTCTCTTAATGAGTGCCAATTGTGGGCGCGTGCTCTTGTCCTGGTGTTTGTTTGTTCTGTCGGCATCTCGCTGTTTCATTCTCAGCGTCTCCATCTAGTTGGTGGCGGTTTTAGATGGCGCTGAGATGAAACATGCGCGTTTCATATGTGTGAGTGCACGATAAGATGTTTTCATTTTATCGTGTGCTTGTGTCTTGTGTTTGTCTAAGCACGTGGCCCTGTGTTGACATAGTGGCCGCGTGTTTCCATTGTCTGTTTTGAGCATGTGGTTAATGAGTTCTCTCATTGGCTGCGTGTTCTTGTCCCGTTTTATGTGAGCGCATGGCTTGTGGTGTTTTCTTGTGTCATGTGCTTTCCTGTCTATTGTCTTGCCCCACCCTCCTTGTTAACCCATTATTAGTTGATCATGTTCACCTGTTTGTGTGTTAATTGTTTCTGCTTTATATTGTCCTCATGTCTGCTGTCCTGTGCCTGTTCATCGTCGTTACACCATCGTCTCTAGTCTTGTCCTGATCCCAGTCCAGATCCCTACCAGCTTGCCCATCAAGTTTGTTTATTTGTTTGTTTATTTGTTTTGTTAGTGTTTTCCCCCTCAGGGTAGTTTATTTTGCTGTTTGTTTTATTTTATTATTAATAAATACTCATTTTGTTCTGCACTTGAGTCATCGCTCCTTTTCCCTACCACAAACCTTGACAGGAAGGGCATTCGCTGCGTAAAACATATGCTGGATTAGTTGGCGGTTAATTTCGCTGTCGTGACCCCAGATTAATAAAGGGACTAAGCCGAAAAGAAAATGAATGAATGAATGAATGAATGATTTTAATATTTCCCTCTTCTGAATGTGTGTTGCTAGAAATCACTGTGAACGTGGTACATCTTGACTCAACAGTGTTTCCAGATCTTGCTAAAAAAAAATAGCAAAGTACAACCCCGTATAAACATAAACTTAAATGATTTATCTTATTAATAAGTACAGTAAGCCACCTGTTAACACACAATATGCACAATATACCACAATATGCATCTACGTTATTAACAACATTATCTGGATTCCTTAAGCTTGATGTCTGGATCGCTTATAATAAGAGGAAATGGCCACACTTCAAGAGCACTTTTTGTAAAGCAGCCTTCCAGACAAACAAAACAAACCCCTCTGTTATTGACTTGAAATCACAGACCATAATGAGACTTTGGATGCTGTAACATTAAATTGGTTAAAGATAGCAGATTCCAGTCGTGTAAGATGCCAGAGCTTTAATTACAGTTGCCACAGTGTCAATCAAGTATTTGAAGTACAATCAAGCTACTCTATTAAATCACTAATTAGCAAACAAAAAGAGGCTAACAGCATAGAAGTTAGAGGCAGTGTGATTATAGGAATGATGTACAATACACTATCAAAGCTTAAATACAACAAACACAACTAATTTGAAGAATTTTTTTTATATAATTGTTTATTTAGATAAAAACATTTTACTAAAACCATCAGTGACTATTTCAATGAACTGGTTTACTAGATTAAATTAAATTTTCAGCACAACATGTGAGATGGAAATAACAGATTCACTAGAATCAATCAGAATTTTCAAATCAACTAATGTGAGATGTGTACGTGTGCACGTGTAATGGGATTCTTTATGTTGTGGGGCATTTGTTTCAATTGCTTTATTTCCAATATTAAAGACATCGTTCTGTAATTTACAATTCAACAACCAAATTAACTTCCAAAAATGCAACTAATGACAAGCACATTATAGAAACTACTGTTGTTAATGGCGTTTTTAAAGGTCCCGTGAAGTTCTTTGAAATGTGCAATTTTTATTTGATGTTTGACATAATCTCAATCAAGTGCATCAAATGAAAAGCAAATGAGAAGCGTCTTGAAGGGGGTGGTGCATGTCAGATAATAGAGAGCATTTGATTGGTTATGATTTGATGAGAAACTCTAGTGTGGGTTGACATGAATGAAAGCGTTGATCCATTTAGGCAGAATTGACAAACTACAAGCTTTGCATGTTGATAACAGTTTTCTAAATGTGAATTTTGTCACTGTTTTGGTGCAATCTAGTAGATAGATATCTTTAAAACAAACAATACTGATATTAACATCTAAAAACTTTATTTTAATTTTAATTTTTATTTGATATTTCTTTCTTCTTGATGTTTTTATAGTTCTCTTTTCTTCTGAATTATGTTGTTTTTTAATAAAGCAATACAAAAAAAAAAAAATTTATTTTGTGGTTATATTGTTTGGTTCCCATCAGTAAAACAAATCATAAATCACAGAAATCAAGTATTTTGAAAATGTAAAAATGTGTATTGTTTCCTGTGAGTGTTGAGTTTAATGGTTGGGTTAGGGTATAGGGGGATAGAATATACAGTTTTTACAGTATAAAAAACATAAGGTCTATGTGAAGTTGCTATAAGGATAGATGTACAGGTGTGTGCTTGTGTGTGTCCAAACTGAATCACTGTAATGACATTCAAATGCTGTATAAGAGGGAGAACCGATTATGAATCTGTTTGTTTTAATGACTCAGATCATGCATACTATATGAAGAGCAAGGATGTTCAGGACAAACTAATTTACTCAAATCATACTTTATGAAACATAAGAGTAGAGCATTTTTAAAGTGAATGCATTTGTTTTATGTTTAATTAGTATTCCAAATCTGTTTATTTATTCATACAACAAAAAAATAATGTCAAGAATCTTGGTTATTCTGGAGTCAGATCTGAGTTTCAGTAGTCATGTCAAAGCAGTAAGTAAATCAGCATAATATAATCTCAAAAACATTGCAAGAATTAGATGCTTTGTTCCCAGTGAGGACTTTTTCATGCTTTTATCACCAGCAGGGTGGATTACTGTAACGGCCTCCTCACTGGCCTTCCCAAAAAGTCAGAAAGTTGCAGCTCATCCAGAAAACTGCTGCCAAGATTCTGACCAGAACCAGAAAATCAGAGCACATTATACCTGTCCTCAGGTCTTTACTTTGGCTCCCAGTTACATTCAGAATAGATTTTAAAGCATTATTACTTGTCTATAAATCACCAAATGGCCTAGGACCTCAATACATTACGTAAATGCTCACTTAATACAAACCGAACAGATCACTTAGATCTTTAGGGTGAAGGAAATTAGAAATTTCATTCAAGAGTTCAGTCAAAGCAGGGTGAATCCGCCTTCAGCTACTAAGCTCCCTACAGCTGGAATCAGCTTTCAGAAATGATCAGATGTGCTGCAACATTAGGCATATTCAAATCAAGGCATAAAACACATCTGTTTGGCTGTGCCCTTTACGCAATGAGCACTGTGCTACATCCAACAGATCACACTGTTACGTCTTTCTTTTCTTTTTCATTCTTTTAAAACCTATTTTTATCTATTTTTAATTATTTTTGCTTTTTTGTTGTTTTTTTCTTATATTTGTTTCTTTCATTCCTGTTTATGTAAATCACTTTGAATTATCATTGTGTATGAAATGTGATATATAAATAAACTCGCCTTGCCTTATTTGCATGATTACTTTTTAGCTAGTCTCTATAAAATAAAGATACTCAAATGGCTTAACATGGGGTATCACTTCACAAGCTCTGAAAACTTCAGAGGAGATTGGTATGATTAGGAAATCGACCAGGCCATCTGCTTGTCTTGGTGTGTTTTTCCCTGAAGTTTTCAAATGTGTGTGTAGTGGCAGGCCTTGTCAGGCGTTCTCCCTGAACAAAGGCATGTTGGCCTGAATCAATATGTCTTTAGAGACTAGCGTTTTGTCTAGCAGTTGATACAGACGTCCGTGGTTGACGGCTTGTATTTTAGACTGATATCGGACCTTCTAGTAACAGAATTTGACAGAATCAATCTTTATAATATGTAGCCTGTTACTCAGTCAGAGCTTTGGGAATGAAACAGCTGTGTTTTCCACAAATGCCCCCCTCGTCTGTGATGGCGGATTGTGTTGTGAGAGTGAGCAGGTGTATATCTGGCCTGTGCACGATGTGGTTTTTCTGTGATTCACATTCAGCTGTAGGGTGCAGATGCGTCTGTTTCTTCAGGCAAAGTTATTACACATATCTGTCCTCTGAGAGCGAGCCAAGCTCTATTAAAGAGAAAACAGCTATGTGAAATATTTATGTGCACTTATCATTTCTTATATCTGACACAACTGAGAGTTTTCAGGACAAATATATAAACTTTACAAGCATAAACCCTGACTATCGTTATCCTCTTTCTGTCTTATAGGTTCCCCTCCTGCCACAGGAACTGGTACACTCCAAATTTATTTGATAGATGTGAATGACAATGTTCCCGTCTTGGTTCCTCAAGAGGCTCTGGTCTGTGAGAGGTCACGACATGGATATCCAGTCAACATCACAGCCTCGGATTTAGATTCAGAACCCAACGCTGGCCCTTATGTCTTTGAGCTGCCCTCTTACCCCTCTGCAGCCCGTCGAAATTGGACCATTTCACGTCTGAATGGTTAGATTTGGATTTTACATATTACAAATTGACTGTATTCAACAGGTCCAAGTTTTCAACATTGTTTTAAAATTCAGCAGTATAAAGGTTAAGATATGTGTTAGATATGATTAGGACAATGGCTGTTTCTCAATTCCAAGAACGCAGAGAACGGACTCGTGTTCTTGTGAAGACCGGTCTTGCCAGGTCACATCGGAAGAACGAACTCAAGAGACCGCGAGGACAGAGAACACGTCCTTAGAGGAATGAGATGCTGCATTCTTCCTGATGGTCACGTGACCCTCGCGCGTCTTTAACCGAAAATTATGTAAACATTACAGCATTTATACAACAATTTACTGTTTCCCCCCATTTCACAATATATGTTATGCATAAAGACATTATAAATATACGCTGCACATCACAAATAACAAAGATTTTAATACGAATTTCAACAAATAAACACCCTTAATGTGTTTATGCCTTTATTAAGATTTTCATGGTAATGTTTACTTTCACCGTCTCATTTAGGGAAACTCCTGAGGTAAATAAGTACATCTCTGAACTTTAATAATAAATCTATATAAAATGCTGCGCTTCCCACCTCCAGTCGAAATGACTTCTGGGACTTCTAGAGCGAGTTCAGTGCTCAAGTCTGCATCGGTGCGTCCTGCATATCAAGAACACATCTGGGTACTTTCATGCGTCCTCCGTTCTTGCGGTCTTGAGTATTGGAACCGAACTTCGACCGCTGAAGAACGCATATTGAGAAACAGCCATTAAGTATACAAAATACATTTCATTTTAATTAATATGTTTCTCTTCAAATGAAGAAGGTATAATATTTTAACTACAGGTTATTTTTTTAAACCCAGTTACCATTTAGAATGACTTGTTTTAATAGGACTAATACTCTTATAATGAAAAAATAACATAATAAAAGTCTAAATATTTTCGAGAGAAACTGAGAGAACATAAAAAACCTTTTACTAGTAGTACTGTTTTAATTTTCTAATTTTGTAATCATTGTTATCAGCTTTAGCCTGCTTTTATTTTTTGTTCTTCATTTAATGGTCACATTTTTTTTGTATTTAAGGCATATCCAATTATATAAAATCAATTAAAAAAAAAAAATTAAAAATAAAGAATTGTGGGGTTGGTGACACGGTCTGCTGCGTAAAACAAATGCTGGATAAGTTGGCAGTTCGTTCCGCTGTGGCGACCTCGGATTAATAAAGAGACTAAGCCCAAAAGAAAATGAATGAATGAATAAATTGTGGGGATATTTTTTTACTTTTAATTAATAATATTTGTACAGTACATCGTTGTTTCAATATTAGTGCAGTGGGGCAGTTATGCAAATAGAGTTAATCTATTCATATCCTCAAATGGTGAATTTTGTTTTAATTTATCACCTCTGTTTAGGTAATTACGCCCAGTTGAAACTACGGATCCCCTACCTGGAGGCAGGCATGTACAGAGTTCCCATTTTAGTTTCTGACTCTGGAAACCCTCCCCTGTCCAACACCTCCGTCCTGAAGGTCAAAGTGTGTCCCTGTGATGAAAACGGAGACTGCACTGTGATCGGGGCAGTAACTGTGGCTGGGCTGGGAACTGGAGCCATCATCACCATCCTCATCTGTATCATTATACTGCTCAGTAAGTGATGGATGGATTGATGGGTTGATTTATTAACGGATAGATGGTTCAATCTGAGACTGCACCAAAACCAAATCTTAACAACACTCATAAATTGAGATTAATAACCTTTCAACCTGCCTTTTAATTGTTGATTATTAATTTCACTTTGTCAAGATTTTCTCAGCATTATCAATGTTCTAAACTATGGCTTTTTTTCTTTGGCGATTTGTGGGAGAGCCACAGCTTCTTGCATGGTAAAACAAGACTGTCAATATATTTGTCTTTGTTGATCTGTGACAGCGCTTCACATTTTAGCAACATGTTTCAGTTATAGAAACATGAAACACCCATTGGTGAAGCTTAAGGTGGTGCAGTTATAGATTAAATGAAAATGTGAAGTCAAAGTGTGAATAGCAGAATTGAACAAAAGAAATGATCCCTAGCAGCAAATATTATTCTAAGCAAAAGAAAGCAGACAGCAAATATACTGTAAAAGCAGACTCTTACACACTATACACTGTGGAAAGAAAAATGTAGCTTTCCACATAATTGATTCATGTTGTCCCAACACAAATCGATTAAGTTAACCTGTTAATTTAACTGGATTGAATATAAAACAATTAAGCTGTACCAAAAAATCTCAGGGATTGTGTTGTTTCAGCTTATTTTGCAAGATGGATGTAAACATCTCAGAATTGTAGATCTGATGGTTTTTGATGACTGGTGTGATATATGGATTGCGAACACCCAAAATTTAGTTCGCATTCAGATCTCCTTTTTTGTTCTGTTGATAGCTTGAAACAGCAGAAAATCCTACCAGCTTGTGCTGCGTTCCTATGGAGATTCCAGTGTAAGCTGCAGTTACAGCCCATTGTTTTGCCTGCCAGGTCACGTGATGGAAAAAATCAATTGGCTATTGTGGGTATCAGGGGACAAAACAAGACTTATAAATAGTCTTGTTTGACATCACAATTGAGTACCATTGCTGTGCTTTTTATACAAAAAGTTGACAAGCCTTGAATCTGGCCAAAAGCATAGATAGTTCACCCAAAGTGAACTATCACTTTAAAATGTACTCACTATTTACCCTGAAGTGTTTCCAAACCTTTATGAGTTTCTTTCTTCTGTTGAACACTAAAGTAAGATATTTAGAAGAAAGCTGAAAACATGTAATCATCGACTTCCATAGTAGGAAAAACTAATTCAATGGAAGTTAATGGTTACAAGTTTATAGCTTTTTTCAAAACATCTTTTTTTGTTTTCAACCTGTTTCAAACAGGTTTGAAACACATAAAGGGTAAGTAAATGATGAAAGAATTGCTAGATTTTGTAAAAACTGAAAATAGGTGTCAGACCAACACTAATGTGCAATGTTGGATTTTAGAAGTTGGATTTTGGTCACTTTCTAACGCAACCTAAAATCAAACAAATATCAAGGTCTAATGATGTTGCAGCTTGACATTGTGTGAACGTTACCACTGAGACATCTACCAAATGTTGGATTTTGGTTGCCATACCTGATGAATGAATGGCAGTATTTAATGTCAATATGATGTTGGTTTAAGATGTTGGCTTGACGTTGGATCCTGGTCACTTTCCAATACAACCTAAAATCAAACAAATATCAACATCACTTGATGTCGTTATATTGGACATCAAAAATAACATTGTCCTTAGATGCTGGCTAGACATTGAATTTTGTCTTATGACGTTGTGTTCCTGCTGGGGTCTGTACCAGCTTAGTTTCTTGATGGTAGCTCAAAAGTGTTTAGTAGCCAAAACAAACTACCCCAAAAAGTTGGGTGACCAAAATTCAATGTCAAAACAACATCTTAAACCACGTCATATTGACGTCAAATACTGACATTTATTCGTCAGGTATGGCAACCAAAATCCAACATCTGATAGAAGTCCTAGTGGTAACGTCGACAAAACGCCAAGCTGTAACATCATTAGACCTTGATATTTGGTTGATTTTAGGTTGTGTTGGAAAGTGACCAAAATTCAACTTCTGTCCAACATTGGACACTGGTGTCGGTCTGACATGGGTTCTGACGTCAACCCAATTTTCATTTCCACCCAAAATGCAACGTTCCACGACTTTGGGGTACAACGTCAGTCTGACATCCTGTGCCTGCTGGGATGTATCTGCAGCTGTACTCAGCTACTCTGTGTCTGTACACAGCAAATAGAAAACAATATAAAGATTTGGTGTGCTCACAATCCAGTTTGCAACAGGCTGGAGAATGTTAACAAAAATGCTCTCACAGCCACCATCGTTGTTTTGTTTAAGGGTGCACACGAGCAGCATGACACATTTACAACACTGCCTACTGCAGCACGGGGGTGTTCAAAAACAGTATACTGTCACTCAGCCTTTTCAAGCTTCTTTTTGCCCTCAAACAACGAACAAAAAATAACCTACTTTAAAGTTTATTGGGGCCTTTAGACCCCAAACCTTTGGTGTAGACTAACCTGGCTTAGAATTGACATATTTTAACTTAGTAGTTGGTATATGCGAATGTCAGAATGTGTTTGTTTAGTATTCTTTAGTCATGTCTTATTTTGCCTAGAGCACTAAATAAGTCATGTGCATCTGATGCCTTGTCAAAGTCAGAAGATAGGTGAATGACACCTCTGTTTGTTTTGATAGGTATGGTTCTGTTCTTCGTGGTGTGGGTGAAGCGAAGGGAGAAAGAGCGTCAGACAAAACCCTTATTGATCGACCCTGAGGATGACGTCAGAGATAACATTCTGAAGTATGATGAAGAGGGAGGAGGAGAGGAAGATCAGGTCAGTGTCACACCGCAGTACGTGTTTTTATCGATTGTCAAGTCAAGGCTGTTTTTAAATTTTCAATAGTTTGCTGCTGCTTCTTTTCTGTTGCAAGAGCATTTCTGACCTTGTTTCAGACCCGCGCTTCTATATTTTTATTTCTGCTGCAGGACTATGACCTTAGTCAGCTGCAGCAGCCCGAGTCTCTAGATCACATAATGAGCAAGCCTGCAGGTGTGCGGAGAGTGGACGAGAGACCCGTTATCTTAGAATCTCAGTATCCTGTCCGGCCAACGGTACCACACCCAGGAGACATCGGGGAGTTCATCACTGACGTATGTGCCCTCTGTTTCTTATCTTGGAACATAATCTAGTTAGGCCTTAAGTCTGACTAATGCCTACAGAGCGACAGAGGAAAAAACATTGTTCATTTGCAAAGCCGTTCTTAAAGAGGTCATCATTTTTTTCCCTGGAGTCCACTTACAGTATAATCTCTGTTTATTTTGGTTGCAATAATTCACAATTTGTGATTTAACACCAACTTGAACCTTTAGAATTAAACCTTTTTTATAATTATTTTCTATTCCTGAGCCTTCTGGGACAAAAAATAATAATAATTGTAAGTAGACTTCATAGAAGAATATATATTAAATTCTTTAGAAGACAAAGTGTGATGTATCAAAACTTAATCTTGTTAAAAATATACTTAAGGTACTTATTTCCAACCTTGCGCTGCCTTAAGAAATGCAGAGTAGCTGGAGCTACACACTAGAATATACAACATGTTTTACAAAAAAACTGGGATAGTGCTATTTTGGTATTATTGGTAATAGATTCAATACATTTTTACATGAATTTCAAGGTGTGATTAGATAAACACATTACATCAACACTTTAACATATGATCACAATATTTACACTTTGGATTTTAGTTAAGATTTAAGTAAACATATGCAATTAATAGTAAAATCACTTACTGTAAAGATTAAGCAAAATCCTATGAATGTACTGGTTGATATAGTGCAGGTATTTAGAGAAACATTCTTCTCCACAGTTCGTTTCTCTAGTGAACTAACAAGCTGTGGACAGTGAATGACTTGCCTGAGGTAAATGTAATGCTACATGACATTGTTTACAAGCTGTTTCTCTGTGGTTGAAACACTGATTGAACGATTACATGAGACGCGAGACGTTCATTTATTTTGACACAGTTGCTATTTGAATTCATGCACCTACTGTATACAGTAATCTGTCATCTACATCAAAAAACAGCATCAAGACTGTGCATTTATTATTTGAATTTCCTCACAAAAGCTACAATATTTGAAAGACTTTCGTATAAGCTTCTTGGAATTATTTAATTCAAGGTGCACTATAAAATGTCTACATGAATCAAGCATCAACTCCAACAGCATATATATAGATTTTAGAATTTATATTGATTTGTTAAATACACAAAACCCACTCAAAAGTACCCTACCAAAAATGCACTATGAAACCGGCAAGGGAGTATTACACTGGATACGCCACACCACATCTTTAAAAGTCTAAACATTGTTTTCTATAAAGTACTACACTCTATAAAAAAAAGGTTCCTTGAGGTTCTATATAGAACCCTAGGGTTCTATACTTGGCCAGTAGAACCTTTTACCCAAAAAATGGTTCTATTTAGAACCCTTTGAGTGCAAAGAACCTTTTTGATTAAAATGGTTCTATAATGTGAGATTTATAACATAATTATATAGTAAAGATTATAAATAATAATAAGCTATAACACAGAGAGACAAAGCTTTTTGAGTCAAAACCTAATAAAATGACTGCTATGGTCAAAAACCTAATCAATGTATGATGGGATTTTTGTTTCATGCAGGTTTGTACATTACCATATAAATAATATTTATATATGCTTAATATTTATCATTTTTGACGAATTATTTTGTGAAATTAATTAAATAACCAGTTTATTCAGACTGTACAGTGTGTTGTTATGGTTTAATAAATTATTTTAAACTAATAATCATGAAAAAGCCCTCTGGTGACGTCATACATTGGTGGACTGATGGTGAACAGGTGGTGAAGAGCCTGGAGAGTGACGGTTAATTTTTGAAAAGGAGAACTCCGCTTTTGCAGCTCCGTCATTCAGGTACGTTATTACTCTTTTAAAACTATAATAAGGAAATATTTTGTATTACGGGGTAATGTTTCTCTTCCCTTGTGTTATATGGTGACAGACTGAATAAGGGGTAACGTTAATATGGATTAATACTGTGCTTGTAAGTTTCTGATGGCCTCGACCGACAGCCTTCAGTTCAGGAATCTGTGTCAAGCTGACTTTGCTCTGCTTTTTGTTCGAAATAAGTTACAGTTTCGCTTTATTTGTTTGTCAGTATTAATTAACATCAACAACAATAAAACAGCTGCGTTATTCGATGGCAGGCTCCGAGAGGGAGCGTGAAGCGCGTGCACGCTCTTTTAATGGTAACTTCTTATGAGCCGATTTCCACTTTCGTGCAGTTTTTATCTCCAACCTTGAACAAACGAGTACTTCCAGCTTGTTCGTGTGTGAGTTTAGCCGAGTTTAACTCGGGCTAAACTCTGTAAAGTAGTGTACACGCCGGCTAGTCTGCATTAAAACCGCAAGGGAGCATGTCGCGCTCGTGCCCGCCCGAGTCTATATACGCGCCAGCCCGCCCGAGTCTATGCACGCGCCCGCCCGCCCGAGTCTATGCACGCGCTATTGTGATGATTGCTAAGTGTATTATTGAAACCTTTTAAAGCCAAAACACATTTTAATAATCCATAGATAAAAGATCAGGTGTTATTTATGAAGGACATACAAACATGCAGGCTAAATGTATTGTGAAATGTTGAACCTTGTTAAATATAGGCTACATGTATATATTGTGCTAAATAAGTTTAAAATTCATATTTTAATGTATATCTTTCTTTTCTTCAAACAGCCTGGACACTGAACTGCATCGTAAATCTTGTGCTCGGTATGTATTATTGCTTTTTATTCTAAACAAACTGTATTAAGTATAATGAAATGAATATTATAAAAGACTTTAACATTGTATTGTAACCTGGGCTGCAGGACACAAATAGCTTTGAAGAGAAAGGATCCCAGCTTAAAGAAGGACATGCGTTACATCCATAATTGTGACACAATTATCATCAACAAGGACACCTGGTAAATATTGTATTTTATAACATGCATATGTCAGACTTGGTTGTTGTGTACTGAAATAATATATTTATCACAAAAATGTTCTATTACTTATTGCTGCTGTTTGTACAGTGAGAATATTAAGGTCATTGCTTATAAAAAAGTCCTGCAAAGAAAAAATATGTTTTAAAATAAAGTGTAAATTTGCCTACAGGGTACCTTGTTGCAATGTCTGCAAAACAAATTTAAAAATGAAGGGATTTCAGTGTTGAGCTCATCTATCATCTCGCAAATGAAACAAATTAATGGGATGAAAAGGAAGTGAACTGTACTCTGAGGAACCTAACACAAGGCAAGTTCAGTTCAATACATTTTATGCCAAAGGTAGATTAATTCTGTATTATAAATTCATATTTACACACTCTAAAATGCTGTCTTCCTACCTCAGACTGTGATGGACCTGGAATGCGACACCAGATACTCATAAGTCAAGAACCGAATGAACACCCTTTTCCAGAGTACAGATTATGGAGGGGATTGCAGAACTAATGGAGCAGTTTCTTCTTCTTGGAGTGCCACAGCTTGTGAGTAAACACTGTTACATTGTGTGCCAAATAGTTTTGCGTCCATGATGACTTTAAGAAACTTGTATTGCTGAAAATATGTCATTTGGAAACTTACACATGAAGTAAACAAAATGTTTTTTTGCATTTAGGATGCTGCATAGAAAACTTGGTGAAGAACACAGAAACATCTTTAAAAGAAATGGCCCAAAAAGGGACAGAAAGAAGGAAGTGCTCCATGACAGTCTCATTGGACCAGCAGAGGAAACCGCAGAAGGTAACTACACCCTATACTACATACTATTTGCCCCAAACACACACACACACTCACACACACTTTAATTGTATTGATTATAACTGTAATTCTATTTGATGACATGTTAATTGGTTAAAAGTACTCAACATTAAAATATTGTTTTACAGAAATCCAAAGGTCCTACACCATCCAGGATTCAGCAGCTCTCCTGATTCCACCAAGGCTTAAAGTGTCAGTATTACAATGGACAACCCTCACTCGCTATCCTTCAACTTCCTCATTTATCAGAGGCACCACAGAGGAGTGAATCACCAACTAATCTGCCCTTTCCAGCCACAACCCAGCACTTGGAAACCCATATACTCTCTCATAGATCTACACGCATTCACTCACTATGGCCAATTCACCTATACTGTACACATGCTTTTGGACTGTGGGGTCAACCGGAGCACCCAGAGGAAACCCACATGAACACTGGGAGAACTTGCAAACTCCACACAGAAATGACAACTGGCCCAGTCAGGACTCGAACCAGTGACCTGCTTGCTGTGAGGTGATAGTTCTAACCAGTGAGCCACTGTGCCACCCATGGACAAAACTATTTACCTTATAAGAGAGGCTGACAGACATGGACATGCTACAGGTTGTGAAATGGCTGTTTGCAGTGTTTTGTCTAATCATTCTGCAATGTTTTAGTAATGTTTCTTATTAAATTATGTATAAAAATTGATGTTGTGATTACCAATACATGCAGGTACCATCCACTTTTTGAAATTGTAGTGTTATTTAATAGATGTTTTGATTGTGTATTGTTTCTATTTGCATTGTGATATATTTCTCTTCATTTTAGAGATGTGTGAAAGTTAAGCTCTGTATTAGTCATTACAATTACAGTGTTTAATGCCATTAAACTGTTAAGGTAGATCTGCTGTCCAATGCAAAGTATGCAGAGGTGCAATTTTAAATATTTAAAAAAATATTTTGTATAATGAATTTGAATAAATTTAAACAATTTGAATTGTCTGGATTGGTTTTATTTTTTTATTCATTAATAAGTAACAATAATTCATAAATAAATAAAAAGAACCCTTAACTGGTTCTAAATAGAACCATCTAACTTGAATTCAAAGAACCATTTGGGGTTCTATTTAATGAACCCTTAAAATGGTTCTATATAGAACCTTTTTGGGGTTCCATATATGAAGCGTTTGATAGAACAATTTTTGGTTCTATATAGAACCGTTTGTTTTAAGAGTGTATGATGTTCATATTTTAGTTTTCATATTACAGTTCCATAGTTTGATTGACAGGATGATGTCTGATCACACCCGTTTTAAAGAATGTTAATGTGGTGATTTTACTCCTTTCAAGTGCATGGGAAGCCTGATACAAATGCATTTTTTTTAACGTTTAGAAACAAAATTTACAGACAGTTGTTGTTAAATTCCATTGGTGATTCCAAATATGAAATTCATTTAAGCTTGGCAAACAGTTTTGGAGCATATGAAGTTGCATTCGAACTCCACATGCATGCCCGAGAGGCGCTTCAAAGATGGACGATGAGTACTTTGCTTACTTTCAAAATTGAGTAACGGTCGAAAAATCTATCATCAACAACAATAAAAAAAAATCATCAATGGGCTATATGCACAGCTAGTGTTCTTCAGCCATTGCACACAGGGAGAACATGCAAACTCCACAAAGAAATGCCAATTGACCCAGCCGGGGCTCGAACCATTGACCTTCTTGCTGTGAGGCAATCGTGCTACCCACTGTGCCACCATGACACCTGTAATCAAATTACAACCAGTTAAATAGACTTAAGCATCCATTTAGTTGTTCAAGCCAGATGAAAGACAGAGTAAAATCTAGCACTGTCAGCACCACCAGGCTAGCACAGAAACTCCATTGAAAATACTGGGGTACAATAAATTTCCATATTTTAAAGACATGGCAGGAAAAAATATATATTTAATGCAGTGCTTCTTGTCCGGTCTGAGACCCACTTTACGTCCTAAATCTATCAGGTAGTGAAGATCACTGATTTTTAAAGAAGTCAGATCTTAAATGTGGCAATTTTGGAATGTAAGACAGTTCACCGGAAACACTTGGACTGGCTGACTGAAAATAAAAAGATTGTGTGTGTAACCCCGCTGGTCCATGCTCCCAACTTGCTCCGAGCTGGGATCGATGTTGGTTGCTCTAACAAGGAAGCTAAAGACCATGACCTCTAGCGTCTGTCGCTAGAGCACTTCTTTAGAGGGTCAGAGAAGTGAGGCTTACCTGCACAGCACTTCACTAGCCTCTGCTACACTCACCCCCCTAAACCTTACTCCCATCCGGGTCACGGCACCAATGTAACCTCTCCAGTCGCGCACCACCCAACCTGCTCTGAGCTGGGATCGAACCGGCGACTTTCTGAATGGGATTTGGTTGCTTTAACAAGGAGGCTAAAAATAGCCCCTAGCGACTGTCGCTAGAGCACCTTTTCAGGGTAGTAAGTGGAGGTTTACCTGCACAGCACTTCACTTGCTGGCCTCTGCTACATATGCATTTACCCCCTTTACCCAGTTTGGAGATTAGGAATTGAACTAAAGCATATAGAATGTATAGAATGTATAGTGTGTGTGTGTGTGTGTGTGTGTGTGTGTGTGTGCGTGTGCGTGTGCGTGTGCGTGTGCGTGTGCGTGTGCGCGTGTGCGTGTGTGTGTGTGTGTGTGCAACTGGCTGTACATGTAGCTCTAGCAATGTTAGTAATTGAAGTACTTAAAATCTGACATGTTGTCTTGGCAACTACCTGACATAAAGTAAATCTAATAATTACAAGTAACCAAGAACAACACTGAACTGGCCAAACAAAGTCACTGACAAATAAACTCAGACCTGATGTGATTCATATGACGCAGAAAAAAATTGCAGTAACAAAAAAAACCCTTTTATTTCCACTGAGGAGGAAATTACACTGCGTTTCATAGTGCATCAAGATCTTTCATCTGAAACGATCGAGGAAACTGTGATTTCTCCTGATGTGACCCCTTACAGCAGTGTTTTATGTTCTCTGTGTCTTCTATTAGGGTCTGCGCGCGGCAGATAATGACCCCACCGCTCCTCCCTACGACTCCCTGCTGGTGTTTGACTACGAGGGCAGCGGCTCCACAGCGGGCTCCGTCAGCTCCCTGGACTCCTCCAGCTCTGGGGAACAGGACTACGACTACCTCAATGACTGGGGTCCTCGCTTCAAAAAGCTGGCAGACCTCTACGGAGGAGGGGGGGAGGACTGAAGGTGCGAGCCAGAGGAAGATGGAGGGGAACAGAGGGGGCCAGGAGGGACTATTGGCATCTCGAATGTTTTATCGAGAAGCCGTACGCCAAGCCTCCGACGTGGGCTGATTATCTCTCAAGAAAAGTTCCTCTGCACGCTACGGAGGCATGGAGAGGGGAGGATATTGCCCTGCAGCCTGCTCTGGACCTTTGCTGCAATCCACAAATATTTTACGTCTTTTTACAATATTTCGCGTTGTGGTTTCTTCAGTGTTGTTTTGTCATTCCTCTCGGATGGCCTAGAGGCTCAAGATGGAATCGAGTTGCAATGGGGACAGCGAACTCTCAGCGCGCAGGAATCAAAGAAAACAAGTGCGCACACTTGTTTTTTTTCCAGTCGCTTTATCACTAATGAGAGCTCCACACACACTTTTTCTCTCAACTTGAATTTCAGTAGAACAGAAGCACTGTTGTTGATAAAGTGCCTTTTGTGGTGTGTTTTGTATCGGACTCCTGCAATCTCAGGGTCGGTTGCCATTTTGAAAAGTTTCTTCTGTTGGGCACACACTCCCCCGTTCCTGTCTGCTCCTCTCAGCTACCTTTTGCTTTTCGTTCACCTCTGCATTAGCGGTGCAGAACGCCTCTTTGACTACTACGTGGAAAACAAAGGAAACAGAGAATGTTTTGTTGACAAACATAAGACTCATCTTCCCTTAAGCAATCTCATTCTCCCTTGAGAAATTGGAGCGTATAAAGTACAGTGATCCAATTCGAAAAAAAACAAATCATTTTTCTTTTCTTTTTTTTTCTTTTTTTTGTTTGTTTTATTTCGAAACTTGACCGACCACGACCATATAATGTTATGTTGTGTAATGGTTGTGTAAAAAAAATCAAGTTCTTTATTTTCAAAGAAGAAAAATATTACTGGAGAATGCCTTTTAGCTCATACTCTTGCCTGCCTTGTACGATTTTGTGTTGCGTTTCCGATCTGTAAAGGTAATTTAGGCATGACAAGTTGCCAGACAGTGAGACTAAAAGTGATGGCTGAAGAAACCCGACTCTAAAAGGATTGCATCAGAAGAAACCTTCTCTTTTTTTGTCTTGAACATTCCCCTTTTCTAACTTTATAAGTTGATTAAAATATTATACGTGCATGACTTCTTTCAAAACAATGTCTCAAATCTCTCGCACTTGTTCCTCTGTGGTCAGAATGTGAAAAGTAGTTGGCAAAGAATATACACCATACGGAATAAATATAATCTGAAAAAATAAAAAAGCAAAAAAGATTCAAAAATGTTTAAATGCTGTAAAATACTTATTTATTATTTGAAACATTTGCTGCTCTTCGAGTACTGAGTTGGACTAAATGACAGTGTCTGGGCCTACTAACTGTGTGTGAGTATGAGTGAGTGTGTGAGTGTGTGTTTCTGTATCCTGTAGGATTTTTTTACATGTTTGTCTCTCTTGTTTTATTAGGTTTACATTTTGTTGTTTGCGTTCATTTTTGTCTTTTCTTGCTGAAAAAAAGTCTGTCTCATACATTTTGTCCCTGGATGAAGGTCTGAACCTGCACTGCAGAGAAACTTACAGTCATGCCTGCTTCACCATTCAGTGTAACTGATTTCTCTTTCCATTCATCTCAAATACTGGATGTGCTTTAGAGAATAAACAATCACAGTTTGGTTAAAAAATGTAATATGAACCATTCTCAGTCTCTGTCCTGTCCATAATAGGGTCATGTCTCTATTCTTCTCATTCATCCTTCCTTGTTTCTTTCAGCTGTTTTCTGGGCATGAGTGAGCATTGCATAACACCATCAAGTGACAATTGAATTTAGCTGATATATATTGAGTATGGGATTTCTGATTAAGCCCAAAAAATCAGGCCATTTCAGAATGGCAGTGTGATTGTCGTTAGAACTTATGAATCTCCATGCATTACCATTAAATTAACATTGACTTAACATAACTTTAGATGGATGCTTCTCCTACACATTTGCCTTCATACACAATAATGAAGCACTCTGTCTGATGATAACAACAATTATGTGAAAGGAAGCTTCGCATGGATTAAAATGAGCTATGAGGCAAATTTTATTTTATTTTTTCCTGACCCAGGGAAAGGTCAGTGTACTCAGAGGACATATGGCATAATTAAAACATGAGGCTCACCACTAAAGATGAATCTCTGGGGATTAAATCTAAAGAGCATAAAAATGTATGAAATCGCATTTGGGTAATGAGAGTAAAAACAGTTCAGGAACTGATTCCCTTGAGAGAATTTACATGTTCGTCTAATTTGTTTTATTGGTAGTATTAATCAACTGGTTTGTATGCTTTATTTTTTACTAAAACTATTCTATTCTCTAATCATTCATTCATTCATTCATTTTCTTTTCGGCTTAGTCCCTTTATTAATCCGGGGTCGCCACAGGTGAATCAACCGCCAACTTATCCAGCATATTTTTTACGCAGCGGATGCCCTTCCAGCCACAACCCATCTCTGGGAAACATCCATACACACATTCCCACTCATACACTACGGACAATTTAGCCTACCCAATTCACCTATACCACATGTCTTTGAACTTGTGGGGGAAACCGGAGCACCCGGAGGAAACCCACGCAACCACGGGGAGAACATGCAAACTCCACACAGAAATGCCAACTGACCCAGCGGGGGCTTGAACCAGCGACCTTCTTGCTGTGAGGCAAACGTGCTACTCACTACGCCACCGCGGCGCCATTCTCTAATCAGTTTATCCATTTATCTTGAAAGGAACTATATACCAAACTCATTGACATTGATTATAATATAATGGGTTGTATAAATCATAAAAGTTCAGAATTGTTGTCATAACCCTCACTAACACTCAAGGATTTTTTCAATAAGTAGTTCAGTGAGTGTCCTAACTTAATTACATTATATGTATATATATAATGATAAAAGAAATGTTCTATTAATCCAGTATCTGCTTGGGGGTGAGGGTACTTTGCTGTGCCAAACTGCTATTACCTTACAATCCACATGGTAAAACCCCATTAGTTGACTTTAAAAAAAATGTAAATCTATTTTCTTTAATATTATTAGGTGAATAATGTTCATAATTATAAGTAAAGTCAACTTAAGTTGCAAATGATTCTGTCTGTCTGAAATTATGCTTGGAAGCCATAGGAAATGATCCCATCTTTTTCAATTTAATTGTAAGTCTGTGTTAAGCATTGGTCAGACATTTTGTTCTGTTCTGTCACATATTGCTATTTTTAAAAGCATCTTACACAGTGAATGCCAAGTTTTAGTGCATTTTGTCACATGAAAAATGCTTGCACTTTCACAGGCCAGTGCATGGAAACTTTTGTGAAGTTAATTGTACTGGCTGTATGTAGAATTCAGTGACACTTATTACTGCAGTTTATTTACAGGGATAGTTCACCTCAAAATGAAAAAAAATTGTTAGGCTATAATTTACTTTCCCTTCATTTGTCCCAAACATTTACAAGTTTTATTTCTTCTGTTAAACACAAAAGATTTGTTGAATAATGTTGGAAACTGCAACCAATTACTTCCATCGTATGTTTCTTCCCATATGGATGTCAGTGGCTACCGACTTCCAACATTCTTCAAAATATCTTATTTTATGCTTTACACCAAAAGAAGCTTAGACATGTTTGGAACTACATGAGGGAGAGTAAAAAGGGTGATGTTAAGTACTAGAAGTATGTGTCTGCAACAAAGTGCACTCTGGTGCAAAGTGATTGCTCAGGTGAAATATTTGCAAAGTACCAAAATGTACACACAAAAAACAAGACCTGATATAAACCAAACCCAAAAATAAACCATATTATCAAAACATACTTCTAGTACTTAACATCACCCTTTTTACTCTCCCTCATGTA
>CAIGQQ010036980.1:2777826-2866366 GCA_903798035.1 Danio albolineatus | reverse complement strand
ATATATATATATCCAAAATATACACCGTGATAATTGAGGGGTTTGGCTTTGTTTATGTCACTACTGTTGGACGCTTATTTGTTTGGCCTACCGAGAAACAACGCTCGGCACACCTTTCTGATGCTTTTCCGGGTGATCGGTGAGACTTCAAATTAAAAGTGCGCCCACGTTAACACTGTTTGTCCGGCGTTCTCTCCAACTCAGCATTAAAACAACATAAAAAAGGTAAGATAATCAGGTAATTCAACATAACAGCACCGTGAAAACATGCAACTGTATTATATTACCGAGTAGAAATGTGTTGTGGTGCTGTATGTCAGTCGACGGTGCACTACTATGGCTGTAACGGAGGGGAAAACGGTTGGCGCATGTGGATATTTTATTGAACCGCTGCTAGCTTATATTATTTCTCCAGGCTAGATCTCCATAACTGGTGAACTATCACCCTTTAAAAGCCACCAAAGTAAAGTACAAGACACTGAATGTGAATTAGTCCACATATATAATCATGACATGCTCCTTCATGTAAAATTTAAGCTGGAAATACCTTTGCATTTTTATCATCCTAATGGTGTCCACGCTGTCGAGAATGATGTTTAGATGAGTCTGCGTGAATGTGCAGTGGTCTTTCCTCTAAATAACAGAAACACCTATGAAAAAAATTAGGCTACATCATATCGACAGTATAGGCTAGGTACATTAATTTCCCTGCTGAAAAATAGCCTTGGCTGGTTTAAGCCAAACTGCCTCTGAGACCAGGCTGGTCAACCAGCTAACCAGCATTGGCTGGTTGAAGTTGTTTTTTTTTTTTTGTTTGTTTGTTTGTTTTTTTGCAGGGTTCAAAAATAAATTTTACACCAGGGTAAGGTAAGAATTAACTAATCAAACATGTTACAGTGATTGGGGTATATGCACACCGACTTTCAACAGCCCAATGGCTTCTGGTGGAGCAATTCCAGTGTCATGGATGTGACATTTGCAGTAAAAACTCGAAGCATAAATTCACATAGAAACAGGGCTTGACATTAACTTTTGATTACCAGCCGTGGCTAGTAGTTTTCCAACATTACTAGCCACTTTCCATTTTCACTAGCCACAATTTTGGAAAAATGTATTTTTTATATGCATAAATTTGACTTTGGCATGCTAAAATTGCTTGATTTAAATGATGCGTTATGTCCATATGCCTCCTTATCTTTTTATTTGATTTCACACAACTTTTTAAGGCTCAAGTTTAACACTAAGGATTTACCCCTTTTTTCTCTGGCACACTGTTTTGTACTTGAACAACTAAATGAATGCTTAGATTTATTTAACTGATTGTATTTTAATTACACTATGATGTCAATGCTGTAAAAGCAACCTCATAAGGTTTAAAATAGTCACATAAACCTTTCACCAGAATATTGTTGCCCGAAAAACACAAGCTGTGCATATAGCCCATTGTATATAAATTACTTTTCTAATTTGTCTAAAATAATTGAATTACTATTTAAATCTATATAAATCTCAATATAAGTAAAACTTTTTAAATTTCAGAAAAGTTAAACATTTGTATTAAAACATTAAAAAGTAATAGCACTATTCCATACATGCATGCATACAATATTTTTTCAATAGTCTATCAGTATTCAGATACAGAAATTGAATAATCACAATGCAAAACACTGCTTTTTCTTTCTTGTCTAGTTTCTAGTCCAAATATCTAAAATTTCTTAGATCAAGTAAAAGTATTGTATGCACCTTCAGAAGAAATGTCAGAGTTTTTCCTTAAAATAAGCAAAGTTGGGGTAAGCCAATGGGGTAAATAAAATCGTATTTTTTGCTTAGAAACAAGACTAATTAAGAAAAACATTTATTTTTGCATAAACTGTTTAAATAATTAAATATAATAAATCTTTGTTTCACCTCCAAACATTTTTTTGTGCCTAAACTTTCTTGAAATGCTTAATTACAGGACATTGCATTATCAATGCTGAAACGATATATATTATGCAGCTCTAATTTACAGTACGTCATATTGTCTTGAGCTAATGTCTCACTAAGTATTTTTGGCAAACATATTATAAATATTTAATTAAATAACCAAAAAAAGTCATCCCTTAAAGAGCCCCTTTTATAGGTTAAAAAGGGTCATATTTTGGTTTTGGGCAGGCTAATATGCATGCGTTGTCAAAAAAACACTTTCATTGTCTTATAATTTGCATTTAGTTTTACCCAATTATCCCAGCGACTCCTATATGAATCGTTCAGCAATTCATTTGTTCCAAAACCCCTCCTTAGCGCGATGCTAAACTGCGCTGATTGGACCGATGACCCAGTCTGTTGCGATTGGTCGACATCATTCAGCGCGAGAGAATGCCCACCACGGCTTATCAATATTGAAGTAGTCATAGTGTGTGCGTGAACATATCTGCTAACACTCGTTTTTTCCGGGAGTCGCCCGTATTTCAGACACCTCAGCCCTGAAACTAACCCCCCGGTCTCCCAGCACATTGCTCTATTTTTAACTATTAGTAAAAACAACAACACACATTCAGTATCAGTGCACACAGCGGCAAAAGCTGAACCATTATGAAACAGGACCGCCGCACATGTGTGAGAGCTGATGTAGCCATAGCAACAACAAACAGCAGTCAAACGCAAGCGCACAAACGCATTTTAATCCGTAAACAAGTTTTGTTTTTGCATTTTTAGACGCGATATGAGAATACAAGTTAACCAGATACCCTACAAGCGGTTACAAGTTACAAAACACAATTAAATGCATCATTTACAAGCTAGAGAAAACAATGAGGCAACCGTTTTAATCGCACTTACTCAACACTTGTTGGATAGCAGGCCAGGGAAATGTCCCGCTGTTCCCTATGGCTAGTCCACCCCTACATACATGAAGTCTTTTCTGAGCTTTCCTTTAACAAACGATCGACGAATCCCTCGTTGTAAGCGTGTAGATTAGAAGCACTCCTCAAAGGGAACAGTCTCGTCTTTGGTTCATTTGCACACTTCCTATAATATCCAGCTGAGCACAGTGCTCTTCTCTGTGTTGCCAGATGTAACTGACTCATTCCAGTCCAAACCCTATCTGAAAGGTTTTTACCTGCATAATCAAATTCAAAACCACCCAATATGGCAACTTTTGCTCGCTGCTGTTGTTTGTGGGCGGGGTTGGGGGTTTCGAATCTCCCAGGGCTGCGTGTGCACAAATGGGCGGGGCTTATGTTCCGTGTTCACGTCATGCCGAAACAGCTAAAGACTCGTAAGCACGGCGATTCATTTGAGGAACTAGGAGTCGACTCTTTTATGGATGAATCAATAGTTTTAAACACTGTGCACTTTCAGATTTAAGCCTTAGCTGGACATTTCACTTAGAGCTGTGTTACACACTGCATGCAAGCTCATTTTCAAAAAAACATAATAGGGGCTCTTTAATTTTTCAGCAAATAAGTGATCTACTTGATTAGATTACAGTAACCATTTACTTGCTGTAACTACTTGCACTCATCATTGTTTATCACGTTCAACTATTGATCTAGCAATGTAAGTCTACAGTGTGAAAGCATCCCTTTTCTTTGCTGGAATGTACAGAACGGCTCTTTTCAGCGTTACCTTGAAGATCGTATAACAATATGTTTCAAAAGAAAATGAAGTATGCCTCCATCCCCTATACACTCACATAAAAATCAGTATACAAGCATCGACAACCTAGCAAGTCAGGAAGGTCTTTCTTTATTACAAACTGTTTGCACGTTGGCAAGGATAGATTAATACATAAAAACAGTGTACACACTGCCACTTTAATGAACACTAAATTGGCATCTCTATATATTTATAGTACACTTTGGTTTGGACTCTGTAACCTCTACATTAGCACATGCCTCAACTCCTGGTTTTGATCTCATTTATTAACCTCGTGCCCATTTCAAAGACAGATCCGTAGTGACAGTTTATCAGTGCTCTTCCATTTGTTTCAATCAGCACAACTCCAGCTCGCAGCATCACTCGCGCTCTCTCTCTCTCTCTGGCGGCTTCTCGGTTACGCATTGCATACTAATGGTGATCATGTTCTGTTTTATCTATTCTTCATGTACCAAACTTGTGTGTGAGTATCTCTGTGTGGTTTCTGTAAGCCAGTAGCTCACAGAGCGAGCGAGCGGCGACACCGGAGAGAGTGAGAGCTGTAGGGGATTGGAACTCTCTGCGGCCGTGTCTATCAATTAGTGCTCTGATTAATCCCTTGCTTTAATCTCATCAAGCAGAACACTGCTAATTACCCACAGACGAGAAGAGAGAGGGATGAAGAAAGTGCAAAACCGTAAGAGCATGTGCCGTTAGATGCAGGAAGAGGTGGTAATAGAGGGAAAGAGAGGAAGGAAAAGGGGGAAGAGATCATAGCAGATGACATGCTTTATGGGGTGAAACAGGGAAAACCAAGTTCTGAATTCTGAAGCTATAGATTTTGAAACAAGATTTGGCTGTAAAGTAAATTTTAGCTAATGTTTTGTGCGAAAGGATGGACTAAGGTAGGGCTGCAGTTATCAGTATTAATAGTATTTTGGTTGTTGCCTTAAAGGGTTTGTTCAACATAAAACAATTGATATTAATTACTCAACCTCATTTTGTTCCAATCCCCTAATACACAGGTGTCAAATCCAGTTCCTGGAGGGCCGCGACCATGAACAGTTTAGTTCCTACTCTGCTTTAACACACTTAAGCCCCAGTCATATTGCACTATTCTCCCCATAGACTTCCATTCATACGCATGCGAATGCTGCAGAACGGAAACGCAAGCTCATGCGACAACTTTCATTGGAAAGTTCAAGCTTGGCGAACTCTGACCTGCGAAATCGCATCATGTGATTGCATGAGACCAATTGAAGATGCAAACATGACATCTCTGGACAGAAATTTAAAATATGGAGCAATCGCTCACTTTTTTAAATCTATAATCATCTTGTTTAATCCCGCCCCTTTTCACAGTGCCGTACGACAGAATTTTGCATGCTCAAACATTAGTGACCGCAGCCTTACCTGTAAGGTTTCAAACAAGCCTGAAGGACTCGATTGGTTTGATCAGGTGTGTTTAATTGCAGTTAAAGCTAAATTGTGCAGAGGTGCGGCTGTCCAGGAGCTGGATTTGACACCTGTGCCCTAATGCTGCGGTCACACCAGACGCGGAAGAAGTATCAAGTGCGAGTGATTTACATGTCAAGTCAAAGATTTGATTAGACTTCCTGTGAATGAAGCCTTTATTCGTCACATACACTTTCATGCAGTGAAATTGAACCCCCCCGACCATAGACAAACATCACACATTTCAGGGGAAGACAGGTCAACGAGAGGTAGGCGTTTAGAAAGAGGAAATAGGATACATTTGGGGAGAGAGAGGTGAAAAAACTCCCTCTCACATTGTCCTTGAATTAGGGCACTGTGAGATCAGGGAGAAAAAAAGCCCCAGCAATCAAGCACAAAAAACACAAAGACATAACATTGCAACAGGAGATGTGGATATAGTCTGATGAGGGCGGCAGCCATCTGGTCCTGCAGCTAGAGAGCGCTGGTCACAGACCCGCCTTCCCACTCCAGTGGGTGAAAGCACATGAATGTGGCGCGAATGAGGCGTCGCAAATGACACGACTCATGCGAATGAATCGGCGTGAGTTGAACGTTTTGCGCGCTTGACGCGCATATCGATCAAGTTTGAAAATCTGAACCTCAGCGGACATTCGTGTTAACCAATCAGGAGCTTGCTCTTGTGGGGGTGTGATTATGACATAGCGCCTGTTGTTGTTGTCCTGGGGGGAAATCCTCCTGCAGACACAGACAACAGTTCATCAAACTGGGCTTGGCTCAGTCAAAAGCACCACTGAAAGCTTCCATCATCCAGGTATAGTTTCTGGAGGAGTTGATGAACTCACAGAGCTGGGTGCACTTCTGAAAGGATCTAGTGGACTCAGGCATAGCTACAAATGAATCAACACTGTTTTTTTTTTGTCATCCGAAAGCACATAAACGCAGCTATTCTTTCAATAAAATCCATGTTAGCCATTTAGCAATGAAGCTAGAGTAGCATGAATTATCCACGCATACAGCGTCTCGTATGAACACAGCATAAGACTTTCAATCATCTCATATTTTAGATGAAATCCAAGAGCTCTCTCATCATCCAAAGACAGCATAGGTCCGAGATGTTCTGAGTCCAAAAAATAAAGCAAAAACCTCATATAACACGTAGACATTGTAGTCATACAAAGCTCCAAGAACAGTTGTGCATCAAACAAAAAACTATAAAAATCATGTTGTCTGTGTCTTGTGCATCAGATTAGGGTGCATTTACTAAAGACAATACTCTAATGGCAATGTGCATGCAGTTCACAACAACATTGAGGGTGAGTTATTAAATAAAATGATTTTCGTTTTTGAGTGAACTAAAGGGCAGTATACACCAAGCTGATGCAAAACTACTAGGGCTGACAAAACCCAGCTGGCCCTCCCCCTAAACCCAACCACCCTCAACTGCACAGATCAGGACCTACAGAAATGCGGCAAGTCCTGAAATGTGTGTCACCCTCTCTGTTTGCAGTAACATACTATTGTCTGCATGGGAGGATTTGTCTTTCCACACCCGTGGAGGGCAGTGTCTATTTTCTCATTCTCAATGGGGAAACTAGAACTTTGACAAGCACTCACAAAGTGTAAACAAAGCAGTGTTCAGTATTGGGTTGTGAGGAGAACTTGGGCTACGAGAGCATGCGAGACTAAACTGTGACAAGTTGTCTTATGAGTTGTGATATGGAGCGTGAGGATGAATTTAGCACTGAAGATTGGGGGCAGGATTGAATTTGAACCGCAAATCAAGCGCTTTGCACACACCTGGTAACTTGGGTTGCCTTGGTGTTGCACGTAACCCCTTTTGCTTGGGCGGGTGTGACGTAATCGTAAAACAAATTTTTTTTTTTTTTTTTTTTTTTTTACCAGAGTTCAAAGGATGCCAGCCTGCTGTGTCCTAAAGCAAAGGCTACTTCAACTGCCACCACACAAATTAACCATGCATGACGTTAAATATTCCTACTTTCATCGCATTATTGAAGTGCAATACAGAGACGTAAACTCTGTAATCAAACTATTACCCTTGTGGGTAGTACTTTTAGCCGCATTTTACAATTAGGTAATAAGAATTTGCCATACACACATATGCTGTTTGACACCTACCAAGTCAGAAAAGCACCACGAACACACACATTTCCTCCGAGTGCACGCACGCGCGCACACACACAGTGAACTCCAGGAGACACACACCCATCATCATTTATGCTGTCCAGAAAAACTTTAGTTTTTCTTTTCATTCTTTTCATGTGAGGTGTCAAATTCTATTAAAACAGCTGTCTTCTATCAGTCCATACTTGCATCCAGTAGTTCAGAGTTTGTCCAGTAACTCAGAGTTTATAGCAAAATATTTTACAGTGTTGGCATGCCTTATGTAGCATAGAATGAATTAAATAGAAGTAAAAAATGTTTTTTTTAAAGGGTCACGAAACACCAAAACACATTTCTTGAGATCTTGAAAGTCAAGTATGTGTCCCACGCTGCTAAACACTATTAGAGCACATATAAAATGCGTTTATAAATGTTCTGCATCAACGGTTTTGTTTTTATTTCCCTGCTATGAAACAGCGGCTGGACTCACGTAGACATGAGGCGATAACCGTTTTCAAGGTATACCGCGGTTTGGAAAAGTCAAGGTTTTCATACCGCAAAAATATTCTGCTATATCGTTCCTAAAGTATGTGTAAGATTTTATTTATTTTTTTGGTGTAAATTGTAGAGAAATCTGTGTTTTTGAAACAAATGAAGACAGCAGAAAACATTGATTCACTTGATTTATTTAGCCTGACATGTTTACTGCACCAAGATATTGTAAATGTTTCTCAAAATAAAATCTATTGTGTTTAAAGGGGAAAAAAGTATATATAGTATATAAGTAAAATATATTTTAGAGCAGTAAACACAATACGTCTCACCGTGAAACCGTAATATTTTTATCCAAGGTTATCATGCCATCAAAAATTTTATACCGCTCATGCCTACTTACGTGTGGATTACAGTGGCCTGCTAACATGTGACAGAAATATGTTTGTAGGGAACATGTTTTACCCAAGAGCTTTTTGCAAATGCAAATGGTGAAATCCGGATTTGCCACTTGTCAAACAAAACAAAACAAAAAACAGTTCCAGTTCGTGTTGATTGTCCTGTGTGTGATCAATGTTCTTTGTTTATTCAGATGGCAAATTTAAAAAACACCTAAATAGTTTTGCATTTCGTGATTTTTTTTTTTTTTCAGTTGACTAAAAGACCATTTTTCCATTCATGCATTTCATCATTGAGGATTCCAAAAAATAGTATAAAAATCTCATCTTATTCCCGTGAACCCAATCTCCTGTCTTGTCTTGTGGTGCGTTTCGTTACAGCTGTAATAATGTCACTCACTAAGGACTGTCTAATAATCCATATTGTTTGCACATATATGAGAAATCCAGCTAAATTACGGAAGGCCTCTTTGTGTTCCATCTTGACATGAATTGTTTGTCACTTTACTACGTCACAATCATGGTCCGATTCATCGCTGAATAACCAGTCAGAGCGATCTGTTCAGCAGCACAGATTTTACAAGCTGAATTGGGCCAATGAGCTCGGAACCCCGATGATAGGTGACGTGTAGAACACACAAAACCAACTAGCCAGATCGACACTGACCGATGGACCGACAAAACCCAACGGCCAGCCTTCAGCTTGGTGTGCCCCGGTCTTTACTCTTTTAATGGTGTGTGATCTGACATCGTGTAATTCATTCTGAAAAAAGCCTTTTTGGAGCCCTTTTAAACCTCATTCGAATGCAGTTATAAGGACTTTAACATTCTGTTTTTGCTCTACTCTTAAGATGTGATGTACTACAGACAGAAAAGTAGTTCCCTGATAAAGATGTTTATCACAATATACCATTTAAGAAATTTTAATTCATTAATAGTTTATTTGACCGCATGGTATAAAATATAAAATAATTTTCAAAAACGAATGGCACAGCACCAACATAAAATATTGTTAAATAAAATGCTGAATATAAGATTACTTGCAAGCCTGCAACTTCCTCGCCATGCTGTTTAAATTATGTATTTTGCTACACCACAAAATAAACACTAGTGAATATGAAATTATTTACTTTATTTCATCCTTACAATATGCATCATCATATTGCATTGTCCTAAAATGTACTCAAATAATAACTTAAAAACAAGACCGTCATATTTAAGACTATTACTGTGTATCAGTGTGATTGTAAATGTGATACTGATTTAATACAACAGCTTGACAAACAGGAAGTTAATGTTGAGAGAGTTTTACATTTTAGACACACTGTCTATTTGATTTTCTGTTTTGCCAATGAAAATGCCTCCAAATAAAGCCAGAGCAGAATATTTGTGTCTCTCAGAGCAACACTGCAGCAGTAAAGTAACTAATTACAAATACTCAAACTACTGTAATTGAGTAGTTTTTCTCAGGAATTGTACTTTAAGTAGTTTTAATAATGTGTACTTTTACTTTCCCTTGACATCTTTAGTACAGTATCGGTACTTTTACTTCACTACTTTCCTTCAACTTGCAGTCACTACTTTATTTTTTCTTGTCTATGGGGATTAGTAAAGTCAGTCCTGTCATTCCTGTCCAATCAAATCGCAAATAGAAGGTAAATCACCTAATAATGAACTACCTCAAGACATGGCGATTTTATAATTTCAGGAAACTGTTTGGAAAAATTAAAAAGTGTCCAAGTAGATGTCCAAAACTGACCCAGAGACTGTTTAGATGCATGTCACTGATAAGAAGATGACGGATGTTTACTGTATGATGACCGAAATGGCCTTAAACACCCTGCAGGCACAAGACATCAACATGACGTCAGATTGACGTTGTACCCTGACGTCATGGGGACGGTACACTTTGTTTGGAAATTAAAATCGGGTTGACATCAAAACTCAAGGTCAGGCCAACGCCAATGTCCAACATTAAAACCAACCAAATATCAATGTCTAATGATGTTCAACTTGACGTTGTGTGGATGTTACTACTATGACGTCTATCAGACATTGAATTTTGGTTGACATACCTGATGAAGAAATGTCAGTATTTCAGGTTAATATGACGTTGGTTTAAAGGGTCACGAAACGGCAAAACCCATTTTTTGAGCTGTTGACAGTCATGTACGTGTCCCACGCTGCTATAAAAAACTATTAGGACACGTATATTTCACTAAAGAGTGAAAATTGCTTGTTTTTGTGTTATTTTGAGCAAATTCGTTCTTCCGGTTTGAAACGATTTTTTTGAAGCTGCGTCACACCGATGAGATCCATGCGTGTATTCCAGCATGGAGAGTGGATGTCTGTACCTGCGAGTGTGTGGCATTAATTCATGAGAAAGACTTAGTTCAAACCAATCAGCACGCTCTATTGTGTATGCGGCACAACTTCATTAATATTCATGATCGCTTCGAAGATTGTTTGTTCCTGTTGCAGTATTCAGACGGCAGAGAAACGCCACGCTGTGTTGCCAAAACAAGTGGAAGAAGAAAAATTGTTTGGAGACACAGGTCGTCAGAGTTGTGTTTATGTGCTGCAAAGAAGGTTGTGTTTTCATTTCCCTGCTATGAGAGTGCAGCTAGAATGCAGCAGAAATGCGTTTGTAAGGATTTTTTTTTTCACCCGAGAGCTTTTCGCATCTGGAAATGGTGAAATCCGGATTTGCCGCTCGTCTCCTTTTAAAAAAAAAATACACAGCTGCAGTTCATGTTGATTGTCCTGTCTTTGGTAAGTACGTGACCTGTGCTCTTTGTTTGTTTACTCAGATCGGAAAGTTAGTTCGTATCGTCAGCAGTACTGTTTCAATGTTTATAGACAGCCCTTAGTCAAAATGATTGGAACTGTTACTGAGTTTACAGCACGCTAACATCACTACAGTATTATAGACTGAAAGATCCGCTGTAGATGCTGCTCTCAGAGTTTAAACATATAAACACCGCCGCATTTTGTGACAGGATAGTGCATACAGACACGGCTTTCTGACGCTACCTACCGAGAGCATAAGTTACCGAGAAATGCGGAGGGTTTTTATTTATCTCTTACGCCGTACGGTCTCAAACACTCCATTAAAAATGCACTCTTAGCAGTTTGTTGCATCTCGTTTGTCACGGGGCATGCAAGAAATGTTCCTGGATTAAAGTGAAAGTGCCATTAAAGTCGACAAATTAATAATTTGGCAAATAATCAGATTACTGATGTCCATGTACTGTAAAAACAGTCACTGTCTTTCTCCCCTGCGTCTGTGTGTTTGTTTTGCCTCTGTGAAAATAAGCATGTGCACAAATGGAAACTTCCATTTTTATGCAAAACCTTCCCTCTTTCCCTTCCCCGACACTCCCACCTAAACTGAGCTGGACACACCCACTTTCCTGAGCTTTTCCAAACTAGAGGTGTGAAAACACCCTGCTAAGACAGGGGGGTTTCGTGGCCCTTTAAGATGTTGGCTCGACGTTGGATTTTGGTCACTTTCCAACACAACCTGAAATCGACCAAATATCAACGTCATTTGATGTCATTATTGAATGTCAAAATAACGTTGTACTTACACACTGGCTAGATATTGAATTTTGGTCACCTAACGCCACAACCTAAGTCTAACTGAATATTAACGTCTCATGACGTTGTGTGCCTGCTGGGCAATAGCCAGATGCGCTACAGAATGTTAAGTTTTCACACACACATGCACTAATTGCTTGTGCAAAATGCATCAGCTTTTTACAGCATAATACTCACTACTCACTACTCTTGAGTACTATTGAAAGGGCTACTTTTTACTCATACTTTGAGTAATATTTACTTTGAGATACTTTTGCTCTACAAATAATGGTACTTTTACTTGAGTATGATTTTTCAATACTCTTTCCACCACTGCACTGCAGTGTTTTGTTCAATTATGAATCATATTTTTGAATGAATCGTCTGAGTCATTGATTTGTTTTTTAAACAATTGAGCCCTTCTGAACGAATGACAAATGATTCAATGAATCACTAAGACTGACCAGCCATCATCTGCTAGTAGTTATAGTGTAATTTATTTATTTGTGACAGACCAACTGAAAACCAAAGTACCAGCATAAAAACACTTTATTACATTATATATAATATATTACAACAATGTAATATATAACAAATAATTATTACGTGCACCTGAGTAAAGCAACTCTTAGCAGTCTCTTAAGGATAATGTAGGGATGTAAATTGTTATGAAAATTATTATATGCATTTGTTTATATGGCAGAACATGTCTTTTTCACCAAAGAAGGCTCACACAAATTCCTGATGAGATCAGGGCCAGCTTAGTGGACTGTGGGGGTTTGATGATGTAGTCACATGTTGATTGGTCAGTTTGAATGTCTCAGTATTTAGGCTTTGGTCACTTGGTCAAGAAAGGTACAAAATAGGTGGGTAAACACAGCTCTGTCTCTTTCTTCTCTGGCGCTGGCCTTCTCTGGTCTTCTGCTCTGGCTCTCTATCTCTCTCCCTCCCCCTCTCTCTCTCCCTTTCTCTCTCTCTCAGGCAACTTTAATTTACATTTAAGCTGGGTACAATCATTATCATATGTTTATATAATTTCATGTTTTATTGTTTCATACAGTTATTTGTAACTAATTCAGTTGTAACCATAGAGAAGTATTGTCATTAAATCATCTCATTTTCAAGTATTTGTCAATTACTTTTGAGCAAACATCTCCATTTAATGGCTCCATATTGCAATACAATATAATCACATAATAGCAACGCTCTCCCACATTTAAAGCTATTAATACTGCCCTTATTTCCGTTTTTGGTATAAGTTTGCAGAAGGATGGTTTTGACTAGAATGTACAGTTTTTTACCATCATACTGATAACTTTTAGTCATTTGGCAGAACTACAGTTCAGAACCGCTGTAGTTAAAAAGACCAGCCTTACAATAATATATAGCAGGGATCACCAAATTTGTTCCTGGAGGTCCGGTGTCCTGCAGATTTTAGCTCCAACCCTAATCAAACACACCTGAACAAGCTAATCAAGCTCTCACTAGGTATACTTGAAACATCCAGGCAGGTGTTTTGAGAAAAGTTGGAGCTAAACCCTGCAGTACACCGGACCTCCAGGACCGAGATTGGTGATCCCTGATATACAAGAAACAAAATAAAAAAAATCTCAACTTCAAATTAGAATAAAGACTAACAATACGACTGAATAATATTCCAATAATTTTAATGTCAGAGGTGAAATCGCTGAGACCATATACATCCATACACACACACACACACACACACTGTATGTCAATAGATGCATCAATAGATGGATCACAAGTGTGTTGTGTTCTGGAAAAAAATCCACGATTGACTAAATCAAAAAAAAAAAAAAAACTAAACCAAAAAAAACATCTTGTTTGGTGTTCCAAGGAAGAAATGACTCCCTGTAGATTCAGAATGACATGAGTTTCTAAATGATGGCATTTTCATTCTGAGGTGAAATAATAAAAACAGCTCTTACTTTTGTTAAAGAAAAGTGTTTAAAGAAGCCAGCTCTAAGAGGAATTTTCTTCATACAGTTGGTTCTCAGGCATCCGAGCCACGGTGCCGGAAAAAATATAGCACGGCACTGATGGATTATTCTTTCTCAAATACAAACTTAACAGGTGGCTTGCGGCCAACACTGTGTATGTTATTAATAAAGTTTGCCCTTTCAAATACACTTAAACATATTTTTCATCTGCTCGATAAAGGCCTAGACTTCCAAGGCCACGAACGAGAACAAATCAATTTGAAAATGATTTGGACAGTGTACAGGTGCCTGAGTACATTATTGAATAGAGCGTCTTAATTGAATGTTTACAGGTAAGTGCTGAGAGCATCCTGAAAAAAATAAATAAAAACGAAATCACTCTGGCTCTGCTTCGCTGACTCAGCTATTCTATTGTGAGACGCAAGTCAACCATACAAAGCGTTTCAGCTATGCAAATGAATGCAATACAAAGCAGTTTATTTGTCAATGTCTGCTATAATGGGCCGTTCATGTTTCACTAAACCATCGTTCAGCATTATAAGTACATATACTGCAAAGTAGCTGTAATATTTCATCGCTAATAGTGTACGTCATAAACAATGTAGATAGCATGTCACTCTTAGCCACCAACTTATTTATTGAACATAATTTATCACATTACCGGCTAGTTATATTTGGCCACTGGTAACAGTTTTGCTAATATAACTCTGAGATGAGGCTAGTCACACGGGTGATGTTTAAATCCTGATTCAGCAACATGACAACCCAAACCAAAGTCAAACCGCAGCATTAGCAGAACTCTGAAATCCCTCTGGGATGCTAAAGTTGGTTCTTCCCACTGTGGGCGTGTCTCAAGAGAGACAACTAATTGGCTGTGGCCAAACATACAATCTCTGTGGATCTAGATTCTCTTATATGTGTATATATATTTATATATTTCAGCTGGAAGGTGTCATACTGTTCTATTTCAATGATATCGTTTCGCTGAGTCTGATGAATTGCATTAAATATATCTTGTGTTTCTCAGACAGGCGAGCGATTTTTCGTCAAATACAGTAGAAAACAATGGATGAAAACAAAAAGACTGCTGAGTTTCAGGAAGCAGAGGTGAGAAAAAACCTCTCGGGTGAAGTCTTCATAAAAACAGAATGGTGTAATCTGGGAATCATATCAGCCATATGAAACTGTACAGTAGGAAATCTGGCAAAAATAATAAAAGGGACACAATGCCAGGGAATTAATAATGCTACAAATTATAATGTCATGACAACTATTATAAATTTAGAATGGGGATGAATATGTATGTTTATGTGTTTGGTGCAGAGCAAGAACAGTCATTTTGTGCTTCCAGTATATTCTATATCCTTTCTGAGTACGTAACACACTGCTACTACAAATATAGCCAGCCCGATCTCATAAGGAACTATTTTATATATTGTTAGAAAATTGGCTAATTTGTATAAATTCAAATTATTTCATTCACTTCAACACATAATTTAAAAAGGAGGCATGTCATTAAACCTCACCCCTATCCCTAAACCTTATTATTAGGGATGGGCGATACCAATATTTTTGTTTCTGATCCGATACCAAGTTTTTCAAGACAAGTATCGTCGATTATTCGAAGTATTCCCACTTGGTTGACCATGACCGGATTCCTTAAAGGAATCTGCCAAAGTTTTACAACCCGCGCTGGGTGTGTGTGGTGTCTGTACTATAGGTTTGCAGACAGAAGCTGGAACTGGAAGCTGCCGTGAGCTAACGCTGACCCATTAGCGGAGATACAGCGGAAGGATATTATAGTTTCCATTCGTGTTCCTATTTAAGTAAATATTTATATAATAAGTGGCGCTATAATTATTTAGATATTTTACTCAGTAAGAAAACCCCCAGAAAAGATCTATATTTTTACTTAAGGATCGATCCTTTTGATACATTTCCAGTATCGAAAATATCGATACTTCAGGATTGATCCGCCCATCCCTACTTATTATGGATGAGCAAATCATGCTATGATGTACAAGTGAGATTATGCAAATGAATCTGAATTAGCCACTAAATTAAAAAGTTACGAATTGCCGTGAGACTGAATTTAATATAAATGTAACCCAAGTAGCAAATTTATGCACAGGTGGAGCTGGTTGGAGGAAGCTTTCTGAAATCGCAGTGCGCAAAGCAATAAGGTATTTAAATATTGAGGAGCAAGCTGATTGGCTGCTGGGGTGACAGCAGCCAATCACCTGCACCATGTAGCTTGAAGTAGATTGGATACAGTGTTGCCTGATTGGGCAGTTTTAATTTTAATTTGATTTTAAAAAATTGCTTAAGCTCTGCTTACACTAAGATTTCAGCCACGATTTTGTCATCTGAGAGAAATTTGGGAAATCCCAAAAGATTCCTGAAATTCTAGGCTAAAATCTGTGATATTTGATTGTTGATTTGACATGTTCACAGACAACCACTTAATGTCCGTTGAGATCAGATTTTTCCTCTGATGAAGTTCTGACAGTGTCAGAAGATTTCAGACACTTTCTTGCAGTGTTACAACAGCTGCAATGAGCGTCAATCCAATAGAAGCACCGAATCTGATGATGTTCAAATGACCGCTGGGAAACAAAACAGTTTTTTTTTCTTCCTGGTTTTATTATTGAGATTCGCTGTAAAAATTGCCGCTACAGTTTGTTTACATTTGCCGTGAGGAATCATTTCAGAACGTGTTTGGCACGTCTTCATTGTCATTCAGTCTGACATTATTGTGGCTGAGATCTTACAGTGTGGCGTGAGCCATGTTTGTGCCGTCTGACATGCCACAATCGTTCGTGCCGTCTGACATGCCACAATTGTTCAGGATTTTAAAAGACAGCACAGAGTGAGCCAGCCTTTAGGCAGGTTAACAAAATTTGGGCTGTTTTAAACATAAAATTTATATCCAAATTTTTTAACAAAATGTAACTGTGTGCTCTTCAGTTAGTAGTGACCAGTGCATTGCACAAACTACGTTGGTACACCCGCAAGGAGATGAAGGAAAGCACCTGCAGTTAAACTCACAGTGGTTTATCATAAACTTTTATAGACCATTTTACGTGCAATTGACAGCAAGAACGAACATGGGCGTGTTGACTGACTGAAAAGCAGCACCTAAATGTGTTCAAAAGAATGTAAAACGCCAAATCAGACGAATATATGCATTTACACCATTATGCATTTTCCTGAGTCCAAAGATCTTCTGCGGTGGATGCTGGAACTCCTCTGTCCTGCTTCTGGTGTATCAACAGAGTCATCGTTTTGTGAGTTGCCAAATTGATTATTTTTAGCCTCATCAGATTTACTAGACACAGTGAGCACACTAGATAATTGATAACCTTAAAACTAACAGATTGAGACTAGCATCTTTAAAACACTTGATTTTAATTTCACGGGACATTTAATGCAGATAATTTGTAAACTATTTAAATATCATCTTTAAACAAATAAATGTACAATATCTAGGCTAAAGGCTCGTACACACCGGGACGCTTTTCGTTTGCGTTTATCGTCGGCGTTTTTCGAGACGTTTTTCAGCATTCAAGCCCAAGCGATTTTCTCTGGCGTCGAGCAGGAGAGCATGCAAAATCACTCCTTGACGTTAGATGGCGCACACGGTGGCGCCAAGCTTCTGACACCCGCTTGTTACACAGAAAAAGAAAAGAGGAAGTTTACACGCTTGTTGTTGCCGATCGGCAAATCATGGATGGTTCAAGTAGCAGCTCTAGCGCTGAAGAGATGATTATTGTTCACAAGTGCAATAAGCAGCTCCACGTTAATATCTCCTCTGGGCATTTGCGCTCGCATTGACAGTTTTACGCTTGAGCGCCTCCAAGGGGTGTTTACTGTAACTTCAGCAGCTCCGTACACGTGAGCAACAGTGGGAATCTGATTGGCGGAGAAGGTTTTGACGCGCGGTGTCAAAACAAAAAAACGAGCATGAGGCGTTTCTTTAAAAATGACGCTTTTACGCCTGGCGTTTTGCGCGTTGGTGTGCACAATCACATTGGCGCCCTTTATTTAGTCTCGAGGCGTCAAACGCCGACCGAAAACGCGAGCAAAAAACGTCTCGGTGTGCACGGGCCTTAATAGGTATAGTAATATACCAAGTGCGGTGTTTTGATCCCATTAATTTGTAAATTTACTATTGTGGTTCTGTGACTGTTGCTGTTGGTTGCTGTTTGTTAAATTATGACAGTTAAAGTAACTAGGCTAAATTGTAATTTAAATAAATTAAATGAGATATTTATCTAATATTTTGGGTGGTTTTTTTTGTGCATTTGGGTGGGTTTTGGACTGCTTTTGGGCTGGAAAAAGTCAGTTATATTTGGCAACACTTATTGGATAGGTCATATTAACCTGCGTGACTTTTATGAAAGTACTTTTGTTGATGAATATCTTTGAATGGTCTGCAGGATGATTAGAATATGATGATTAGAATTTATAGCACATTTACTGTACATTAGAAATGTATTTCCCTTTTCACTTTTATTGAAGTATAAAATGAACATCATACTTTATTTATTTATTTTTTTTACCATAATTTTTTTTTAAAAACACCCACTAAAATGTAATTCGGTGTAACAATGGTTTATATTCCAAATACATTTTTGACAGGCATATTTAGAACAATAATCATCTGATAATTTGAAGTATAATTTAAAAAAAACAATCTTATTTCAAGAGTTTTTGAATTTTTTTTTTTGATGTTTTAAAGCATGTCATTGTTACCCAAGTTACCTTAACAAGTTACCCAATGAATATGTAAGAAGTAACCACACAATTAATATGTGAGATTATCAAGTATTTAGGAACAATAAGTAAGTTTTCTGCAGAACTGCATGGTCTTTAGAATGCATTCTGAGAATGTCACAAAATTTCACTTATCTGACATTACATGAATTCAAAATGATTTCACATAGTAGTTTCAAAACTTCAGAAAAATGTTGTAAAGACTTAACCTAGTGACTTAAATATAACAAAGACACTTATTTGAACATGCAAAAACAAACTAACAAAATAGTAACAGTTATTTAAGTAGGAGTTTTATGTTTATTTACGACTAGCTTCTTTCTAAATTTAAGGTCATGTAAACACAAAAAAAAACATGATGTCTAGTCTTTGCCCCATATATTTTAAAACATGAAAGTATTTTTTTTTATGATGCGTGATATAACCATCCCTCCTGAATAAATGCATTTTTTTGCTAATGCAGTATATGCTATAAATCTGGAAAGCCAGTCTGAAAGAAGAAGCATTTAGGAAATGCGCTGACTCAAGAAGACACAGTGAGGTCCTTTTGGATGTTTTGCAATTGAGTTTGATACAATAATTTTCTGTCCATGAACTGCGATGGGAAATCAGTTCGCTCCCTGCATATCCAATAGTCATATATATGAATTGAGCAAGCAAGCATCTGGAGCAGGTTATAGCAAGCGTCTTAATTTAAAAAATACCTGAATAAAATCTTGTGAAAGTGTCCTTACAACCCAGAAAATGTGTGAGGAAATTGAGGCGGCGCTGAAATCAAACAAACGCTTTTACTTGGAGCAAGTGCAAAGCGTTTTTGTCCATTCTGAAAACGTGTATATACATTTCTGGAGAGCGCCAAATAAATCCCAGGAGCTACTTTTTTTTTTTTTTTTGCAGTTTACCGTATGCTTTTCAGATCTTAAATTTGTCTCATTTGCCATTCACACCTGCTGTTCTTGTGTAAATCCACCAGAGGCCACTGTTGAGTGACTGTCTAAATGAGCGACTGACCGATCGACTGACCCACCCTCCTCCTTCCCTAAGCGCAATAGGTGTTTTCAAAAGCATCGATTGGCCCGCCCACCCATTTTACTAAACACGACTTACAGTTGTAAAAAGCAATCCAAAAAAAGAAAAGCCCTCGCCTGATTTTTACCACGTTTTCAGATTTTACCACATTCTCACCCTGTTATTTACTTGTTTATTTTATTTTTTGGCTTCTGTTTTTATCTTACCTGCTTTCTTTTCACAGACTCAAACCCCATCGTTGTGGTCAACTCTTCTCTGCATCTTAAGTGTAAACTGCTAAGCTAACTGGACAAACTGGTAACAGCGGGAAAGCCATCAACACTGAGGTAAGCTGTCAGCTTGTAAGCGCGAAAAGGAACGGCATCATACTGTACCATCTTGTAGCGTTTATTTTAAAGACGAAATGCAGCCATGCTGTACATACGTCTGGCTACATAGTTTCCGATCTCCAGTAATGTATATAGGGCTATGTTTTCAGAATGTCATAGAGAGATTTCTCCCAAAAATGCATTTCTCAATTAAAGGGCACATATTTTACCCCTTTTTTAATATTTAATATAAAACTTTGGTGTCAACCGAATTTGTCTGAAGTTTCAGCTCAAAACGCATCAGATTATTGATTATAGCTTTCTGAAGTCTGTGTATTATAGCTCTAAACAGCTTGTTGCTGTTTTTGGTACTGGGCTTTTAAGGCTAGTTCTCCCCGCCCACTGTTCCCATGTGCCCATCAGCGTGCCTCAATCTCCACCCTCAGCTGTGTCAGACAGACGTAAAGGAAGCAGATCTCACGTAACGTTTGTAAGAAATACTACATTAATAACTTTACCATTGATTGTTTGTGTTTGTTGTGGAGTTGCAACGATGAGTCACACACAATGTCGTTACAAAGTTCACGCACACACAGACAGCACGCGCATTGAGCTTTGCACTTTTTTTGCAAGCAAATGTGACAGGAGACAGGTTAATATCCACTGCTGTATGGATATCTGTTATTCCGTGCATGGGCGGGGGTAAAGTTGCTACGTAAAGTTGCCACGTAGTCCTATGTAAAGTTGCGGTCGGTCTCAAAACTGCTCCAATTGGTCCACTGTTTTTATGGTGTTAAATTGAAAAAAAAGGACTGGGTGTCTATACATTATACCTACACATATGTCTGTCCAAACAGCTTAAAAAGTAGATTTCAAAATAGGTGTCCTTTTAACAAAATCAAGTCCCGTTCTACTTTTCATTCAGAAATGGATTAAATGATTTATATAAACAAGTTAAATAGTCTGTAATGACTATAAAGCCGTTAGACTGAGAGAATAAACTAATCTTTAAAAAAATGTTAATAAAATAAAACAGCAAGGAGCATTAAACTGGAACAATACACCACAATGATAAATCTTTTCCCTTTTTTGTGAGCACCTTTATTCTTCCACAGTCTAATTATATTCTATAATTAGCATTTATTTGAAAGAGGCAGTGTACTTTGAAGTAATAGCTGTTCTTCAAGAGGAACATGGGGTCTTCTGGTTCTTTGTTTCTGAATGAACAACAAGGGAACATGAATAATCACTTTAACAAAATACATTCACAAATCTCCTGTTTCCCTTATTTTGTGAGAGTCAGAGAGACCCTTAAGTCCCATTTAGCTCAAAAAATAAATAGGCTTTCCTAAAATTGGTACATTTGAAGTGCTTTTTCTCCATTGTATGAGTTCTATCAGTACCTAGCTGAGAATGAATCAAAAACAAATTCTAACTCTTTTTTTTTTTTTTTTCGACAGTGTATTTAACACAAGTAGCATCGCATAATAATTATTTTCTTAACTTTTTGTTGTAATACAGAGGTTAATGCTTCACTGATATCAGTCCTCTGTTTTAATTAGGTTGATTTCCACTTATTTACATTTACATGTGTGCTTGCAACTACAGGTCTTTGAAAGAAGAATGGTTGATAATCTAAGTCATGGATATTGAAAGGACATGCCAATTTTCGTTATCGTCTGAATGAAATCAATTAAAATTTCATGAATTATGGGGTTTAGGACTATTTTAGGACAATTATTAAGCAATTATAAAATCACATTTTATCTACAATTCCAGAAATTCATTCGATGTTCTTGCAATTCAGTGTTATATTCATCCTTGCATGCTGTGTAGCGATTTGAAATGTGATTATTCTAAAAAGCGTTTACTCTCAGCCTCTGTAGATCACACTATAATTAGCAAAATACACATTTGTTTGTTGTTTTATGGTATGTATTATTTTGTTAAAGTTCACCCTCTCCATCCACTTGTTCCAATCCTGTTTGAGTTTCTTTCTTCTGTTGGAACACAAAGAGAAATAGTTTGAGGAATCTTGGGGAAAAGAAGCTATTGTTTTATTTATTTTTGGGTGCCAATGGTTGCTGATTTCCAGCATTCTTTAGAATATCTTGTGTTGTGTTGATCTAATTCATACAATTCTAGAAACATTTAGGCCCAATCCCAATTCTACCCCTTAGCCCTTCCCCTTACCCATACCCCTCGTTTTGTGCGTTCACGTCAAGGGGTAGGGGTGTCCCAATTCTCTTTAGCTTGAAGGGGTAGGGCTAAGGGCAAGGAGTATACACCCCTTTGAACGAAGATTTTTCAGGACCACACCTAAAACGGAGGGGTAAGAAGTTTTCCCAGAATGCACCCGGCACAGTGGCAGGATAGCTGAACCCGGAAGTAAGGAGATCCACAAATTAGTATTTTTTTGTCATTATTACGAATTTTTACGACAAACATATGTTTTAATATATTCATAACCATGTTTGTCTTTTACCGTCATGCTTTAAAAAAAAACACAAAAAAAAACCCCACTAAATTTCGCGATCTAAAATCCATAATCATAACTTCAGTACAGCGGTCCCACAGCATTCTGACACACGATGACACTGGAATACCCTGTCAGTAATGTCTAGTGTCTGGGAATGAGCTTTTACTGTGTCTGCTATAATGTTAATGTTGTTTTCGTGTGTTTACATAGTTGAGTATGGCCATGGAGTAAATGCACAGTACAGTTCCAATCTTATTGCCACATTAGATTGTTATGATAACATAATATATGCCTTCAGTGATTTCCTGAAGATAAACACCAAAAAATAACACAACTGAAATAACTACAGCAGTCGTGATCGTCTGATCTCGTATGAGGCAAGAGATCCCGATGACATATGATGACGTGCAGGTGTTGAAGTGCTGTCCCAATTCTTAGGGGTAATTTTTGAAGCCCTTCCCCTTAACCCTCGGTTGTAAGGGGAAGGGGGAAGGGCCAAGGGGTAGGGGTACAAAAATAGAATTGGCATTGGGCCTTAATGTATGTAGAACATTTTTTCATTTTAGGGGTGAGCTATCCTTTTAAGTGAGTGTAATACTGTATGGTAAACTATAACAGAAGAAGGCCTGCGTTATTTTACAATTAAGAAGATAACAACACCACCACTGCTTTGATCGCTTAGCCAAAGATATTTGCAAAAAAAATCCAAAATAAAATGTCACTATAATGTTCAGCATCATACATAACAAACAATATAGTTTCATAAATCTATAACTCTTCCAGGTAGCGACTAGTGCCCAAACAATAGTAAGTATATGTAAACAGTAGGCTACACACAGTACAAGTGGTTTTTGGACCATGTTTTGGTTTGTAGCTTGAGCAAACATTAGTAAACCTTAGATCATCACATATTTATTTAGAGCAGGTGGTCTTGGTTCAAACAAGCCCAAACAAACACATGTAGATCTCAGTAGAATTGCATGTTGCTTTGCTAAAGCTAGAGGACATCTGTGATCTGGTCGCATCATGATGATACAGTATTTTTTGTTTTTGTCTTGAAGAAGTAGCAGCAGCTGGATCTCAGTTATGGTGAGGCTGCCACCAAAATGTCTAAAATGAATCGTTACTTTGACGACTTAGGCTATAGGCTATACCCTATAAAAGATTTTAGAAAAAATTACCAGAAAAAATAAAAGACCATAAACATGAGGACAAAATATTCTAAATTACTCCTATATTATGTGGACTGTACTGTCATCATGTGACAAAGACAGCACATCACATATCAACAGATTTTAAACCAGAGTCCTAAATGTCTTGAGACTTGACAATAAACATTCACATATTTCTCATAAGGACAACATTTGTAATATTTAATTCATGATTGGAGCACCTCCAATGTTCTTCCCACCAGATTAAGACACTCTGAGAGTAAAGAAATCAAAATTTCAATTTAAAAACGTTATTTTAAAGCAAACAATGAGTAAGTTTTCATGGACACCAGTAATCAAATGATTTGCCTTAATCTGAATAAGACAATAATATGATTAAGCTGTTTACATGAGTTGCTTTTTGATTGTTCTTCTAATATTTCTTTTAAATGTTAATGTTGATGTGACTAAAATAGCTGTACTCCACATGTCTTAATTGAATTTCTTTTTGATTATTAAGGTAATCAAAAGTTGCTGTTTACATGGTAGACCAGAACATTGTCTTACTCCTATTAAAACCTGAGTATTGGTGTCCATGTAAACATATTTATTGTTATTCTTTAGGTGAACAGCTGTTTAGGTGAAATAGTTTTGTTTTTGTTAATCTTTAGTCAAAATCTGATGATTTGCTTTCACGTTCAAAGTGGTGGTCTTTCTCTGTTGTCAGTTTGATCTCAGCCACAATATTCTTAACCACGCCCCTCTAACATTAGTTTACTACAAAGGAATGATGTGCAAAAAGTAAGCCCTGCTTCCTACTCAACATTCAGTTTCATTTGGAAGTTTCATTTTATTTCATACTGAAATAAAAGTCTCAGCAATGTGCGGTTCACACAGACACTTCACTGTAGAAAAATCTGTAAAATGAAATCCATTGATCAGCTAAAACTGTTTCATTTACCACACAGACTTATGAAAACATTTATAAACGTTGTATTGTTTTTGTAGGGGCATTGAAGTTACATTTTTCACCCCTCTAACCGTGAATCTCAATAATATGAACTGTGGATCGATTGCTTTAAAGGTGCTGAATGCAAGCTTTTGACTCTTCTAGAGCATAAAACTACCATAAATTGTTTGTTGATATTTAAGAAACATTTTTTTATCTGAAAAACAATGCTAAAGGCAGTTATTTTACTTTGAAAATGTGCGTTCCATACCGGAATGTCTTTTCTTCTTTTGGTCCCTTTTAACCTGCTCAAAGCAAGTGTAGCCAGTTATATTTGAGCACCCTTATATTTCAGTTACCTTGGTGGAAAATAGCATATTGTATTCATAAAGGCTCTCAAAGTATGCATCTGTGACGGAAAATGCGAACTCCAATGCACAGTAACAGCCTTCGATTCAGAGTTTCACAATAAGTGGTAATTATTTTGCAAATAATATAAATATTACGAATGTAAACATTAGATGAGCAGGTTACATTGTAACCCCGCATCCTAACAACACACTATGATTTACAGTGATAAGCAACTTGTCTGTTTGCACCAGACATAACACATAATATAGCACATAATATATATGCACTCACTGCAGTGGTAAGGTTTACACTGTAATTTATACATATTAGACCTCTTTGACATTAATAAATGTAAATCTTAATTCACTGATATTTGTTGGCTTGCACTTGTCACAGTTCTAAAATTTCAAATGGTTTATTTCGTTTTCAAGATCTGAGGTGAACTATTTGCTGCTGCTTTTAGTAGTACAGCAATAAATGTCACATAAAATGGCATTCATACTGAAATTATTGGCATTTAACGCTAAATAAAACACATGAGCTGTACCTGAGGTGATCATTGTCATAGTTTTCTGTTGTTCAGCTGCAAGATATTGTAGACTAAATAATAAAATATAAATTTTAGGTGTTGGTTGGGACAAACTCTTTTTAATTTGGTAAATAATCCTTCTATTACATAGTCAGGCACGTTCCTGTTGGTTTTGTCAATCTGACAACCTGTGCTTGCTTGGAGTCATCACAGGGACCTTTAAATCTATGAATCTGAATGTCTTGCTACACAAAGCAAGTATCGTTGTGGCCTTTCTATAGCTTCACCTTACCCTGCTCACTCCATGTGATTTCAGCATGATTTGGGCATCTGAGATCAATTAAGGAAATCCTAAAATATTCCTGTAATCCAAGGCTAAAATCTGTGGCCTTTGATCATTGTTTTGACATGTTCACCGACAGCCGCTGAATGGCCATTACAATCAGAATTTCCCTGCGATAAAGTTCTGACAGTGTCAGAAAATTTCAGACACTTTGCTGGAGTGGGACTTCATCTAAGACGAACGTCAAACCAAAAGCTTATAGTAGCACCCAATTTGATGATGCAAATGGTGTGAAAACTGCTACTGGAAACGTCAAAGCAGTGTTTTTTTTTTTCTGGTTTTATTGCTAAGGTATTTAGCAAAATTAAGGCTACAAATTGTTTGTTTGCTGTGAGGTATTTTTTCAGAATGCGTCTTATTGAATATCATGGATGGATGACATCAAACTCTTGGTTGATTGACGGTTTTTCTTGCGTGTCCATTGGCACATCTTGATTTTCATTCAGTCTGACGTTTTGACTACTGAGATCTTACAGTGTGACATGGGAATGGTGTTCATGCAGCCTGACAAGCCACAACCATATATGATTTTTAAAATTCTTGTGTAGGCTGGGCTTTAACCATGAAACAACACAGCCGTGAAGCAATAACCTTCCCACAACCTATTCACAATGTTTTGTTCAACTGGTAATATTTAGAAGAGAAAAATAGGTGCATTCGAACTCATTCCTAATTGTAATAAATGAGAAGCACCTACTTGTACCCTCAAAATAATCCTAGTGGTTAAGAATACGTGAACCCAGTCATGTCTGGAACATTATGCTCTTTATTTGACCGCTAGTGAACAGCAGCTGTTGGACATTGTCCGCACAGCTAAAGCTGACAATTTCCATGGGCAGACAAACAATTACCATTAGGTAGAGCTGCGGTTGCAGATGCACGTGACACACTCAGACATGTGGTTTCATCCAAATGAAAATATTCTGTTTATCCTTCCAGCTGAGACACAGCTCATTAGACAGATAGAAATCAGCAAAATGCACAGATCCGCTGTTTATGCTCAATGTCAAATCTTCAAGTTTCCATCCATTACAGACAGAAACATCGAGCAGGTGCTCATTTGTGGTTGCCTGTGTGTCCTGAAAGTATCATCCTGAGAGAATTTTCTTCATTTGAAGTATAAATTCTGCTGCAACTTGGAGAGTGGATAACGATTGATTGTCTGTGCGCTTGCTTGTTTGTGTACGTTGCATCTCTGTTAATGGCTCCTTTTTATCTGCAAACAGTGGGATCCATTAAATAGGACCGAAATAACAGCGGAAAGGCACAAGCATTTTTCCCCGCACACTTTTGATGACAGAGCCTTTCCTGCAGGTCAGTGTTTTGATGGAGAATAAAGACGGCAAGCGAGACATTTAAACGCTTTCAACTTGTTTGTGGTGATTGTTTGGACCTCTGTCTGGAGGAATAATCACAAATCAACATGTTTTGATGCATTATGTCTTCAAAATATCAATTCCAGCCATAATTACTGACCGAAACTGTCAATTAATCCAGAAATTAGCGTAAATGCTTGATGGATGGGGTTTGGTTGTATTCACAGCCTGTACACTGTTGAATCTGAACTTTAAAAAGTTTGTCAAAATTGCATTAGGAAAGTGTGGCTTTTGCTGAGCGCGTAGTAAATAGAATAAATTCCAAGTTTTTTGCTAAATGTTTGGCCGTGAATGAGAATTTGGTTCTAGCTGGAACTGCAGCATCAAGATGTGCTCTTACGAAAAGAACATCATAACACATTATGATAGTCATTAGCAATGTTACATTTATGCACAACATTCCATTGTAGCATAAAATATTTGCGAGCACCACTTGCATCCAGTGAGTCAAAGAGAACTAAATATTCAGTTCCTGATAAACTGGCGACCAGAGTTGGGTGTAACGTGTTCCACAGTAACTTTACAGCATTACTGAATTTTAATTACATTTTTGGGGAACACGCTAATGTTATCAATTACATTTTGAATTTGTGCAATTTCATTGCAGTTACTAAAGTCAATGTAATTGCATTACCTGCAATCCAAATATTATTTTATAAGAAAAAAAGCTTCTTTTAAATCACATTTTCTGCAGCAACTTGCTCTTTTAAATTGCTGGACAATGTTAGCTATAATGGTTGCTGTTGAGAGTGGCTGCTGCTTCAGGTGGAAATACAGACATTGCTTTGATCTCATTGAGTGTAAAAACAAAATCATTGTTGTGAAATGCAGTCTATGTCCAGTCACTAAAGAACTTTGGACTGCTTTTAACGTGGCCAGCAACTAGTTCAAGCACTTGAACAGAAAGCATCAATACTCGTTGTAAAGGAGAACACCAGCGGCCAAAAACACTGTGGCCCAACTCAGCCTAAATAGGTAAAAAAATATATAGTTCTGCAGGATTGGAAGTGAAGGTATCTTTTGAATGTGAAAAGAAGCGTAGCTGCTTACGGGACAGTTCACATGTCACATCTTTTGCGTGCATACTGGGAGCACATATTTTGCGCACTTGCATTTTCCTGTTGCACACAGTTAAAAACTGCATGTCACGTGACAAGAACTGACCGATCCGCTTCATATTTTGCATGGAAGATACACATTTTGGGAGACTAATTCAGACTAACACAGAACACCCACACCCTGCAGTGCTTAATTAGTAATTGGTAATCTGATAACTTTTTACATAAAAGAGCACCTAGTTTTTTAAGATTTAATACTACTATTATGGTTCTTCTGAGTGTGCCAGTTTAGGTTCAGTTCAAAACACAATTCAGATTTTTTATTATGGATGTGTTAAAAAGTGTCATTTTGGAGGCATGTACATAGGTCGCTGTTTTAGGGGTGTGTTGCTTCATGAAAATTAGTTTTGACTTACCGCCCAACTTAACAAGGGGGCGAAGCCAAGAGCTCCCTTGTTTTGTATATGGCAGCATACAGGCAGACAGAGAAGTAACATGAGTGAGAGGACGAGCATTCAGCCGTACATGTACGACTCGGACACAGACCAAGCAGAGACTACTGTTGAGGAATCAATATTCCTAATGTGCCAGAATGTGTCAGAGTGGTAGTTACAAAATCATTTATGTCTTTGTATAATTTTACAGCTGCTATGTAACGATGCATGCATCATCCGTATAGGGATGCAATGATTAACCGGTTTCACTTTTAACCACGCGTTAATTCGTCATGGTTAATTATTCATAAAGGCTTCTCAACACTGTGTTTCTGCACAGAACAAAACTGCGACAACTAAACAAAGTTATTCTGTGTGCTAGTTTAAAATTCTGAGCTTGTACACTGAGACTAATAACCAAGCACACTGGATTATCTTTGACTATAACTGAGGCTATAACTAAGGCAAGTTCGTTATTTCCAATGGAGGGATGCATCACATCGGAGGCAACGCGCTCACACTTTACAGCAGCACCTAATTAGTTGAGATGACGGCGAGCTTCTGCAACAGCGGGAAATGCAAAAGGCTGAAGTTTAAGGAAGACACAATGAGAAGTACACTGGTTTGCAAACCCACCCAAAGTTACAAACAATGGCGCCGATGAGAGCGATCATGTGGTGAATGTTGATCCGCAAGTTGAGATAAATCTAGTGTTTTTGGAAAGAGTTCTGAAAGACTTTGTGGATTAGCTGTTTTTAATGGCCCGTATCTTGATACGTTGCATTCACTGCGTGTTCAGCGCAAATGGCCGTTGAATGTAAAATCTCTGTTGCTCATACGCAGGAAGACGATGAGGGCTCTTGTGTTAAGCCCAATGAGCCTTACATCCAAAAATAGAGCAAGGGTGTTTCTTTGGTGACATCGCTTTGACTCACACGCTGAAAATGGCGGACATGAAACAACAAACGGAGGATGTGGTAATGCGCACCTGTTGATCAATAATGGTGTGCGAGGGTACTGCACTCCTACATCAAGTTGCGGTCGGTTTCAAAACCGCTCTAATTGGTCCACCATTTTTATGTTGTTAAATTGAAAAAAAAAAAGGACTGGGTCTGTTTTTATTATCCTAATATGACTGTCTACACTATACCTACACATGTCTATCCAAACAGCTTGAAAAGTTGATTTTTCACCATAGATGCACTTTAAGTAATTAGCAATTTCATCAAATTACAATTTTCCAGTAGTAGTCAGTAATTTGTAATTATTGCTTTCTAGTAACTTACCCAACACTGCTGGTGACAAATATGAATTTACCAGTGGCTGACAGTGATTTCTTTTTTTTTTCTTATGAAAAAAATTACCTGTGCCTTGAAATGAGAAACCTAAATGCTTCTTCAAATGAACATGGTGGCCTTTGGAGGTGTGAGACAGTTCTCACGACAGTTCTGAGAGATTATAATGCTGAACCAATTTGATGACAGACTTTGGCTGAGGGGTTTCAAAATGACCAAAACAAAAAGAATATATTTCAGATATTGTACAATGTGGTCAGTCCGCTGGTTTGTTCATTAATACCATCCCTTCACACCCATTTGTGTTGTCACAACATCTGTTATTAATTTCCATAAGTTTATGCACGTTTTTTCTTAACGAATAAAACGTTTAACATACTTAAGTTTTTATGTGCATTATAATTTATACATATCTTGTCATTCCATTAAGATTTTTGGTCAATATTCCAAAATGTGCATACCAATAAGTGGATGAAAACATAGATAATGAGCTGAAGAATCAGGACAGTTAAAAAAAGCATATAAAAGTGAGCTTCTTTGCTCAAGGCCTCTTTCAAAGATGCAACAGCGTGTTGGTTTTGATTCGATGTGAGCCGTGCTGAGGGAGGCCCTGAGCACTGGAATCTTGCTGATGAAACTCCTGCAGTTGTAGACTCACACCGGCTCACCAGGGTGGAAACATTCTGCAGTCCAGTAAATGTAGTTTCTCCTTTGGGTCATTGCCTGACTGCAGGACTGCTGAGGTGGTGCACCCAACACGCTTTCATGCAGAAAAGCCGAAAATTCATGATATTTTCCTCTGGATTTCAGAAAATCTGTTTCATCTTTGTTTTGAAGCTTAAATTGAAATTACAGCACATGATAGCACTAGATTTAAAGGTCATGAATTGGAAAAATCTGGAATTTCTTTTGATCTCGATTATACTTTCTTTGTACTAAATTTATTCTCTAAAGGAACACAACACTCTTTTTTTGGAAATAGACTCATTTTACAACTGGAATTTAACAGTCTGGAATGACCGTCATCGAAATCCATGAGGTTAGCTTGACTCTAAAGCTTTGACTCTCTGACAGAGAGCTGTTGATCAGTAACATAGCCTACGTGACTGACAGCTCGCCTACAGTATAAACAATTGAACGGCAAATGTTTTTTAGTTAGCCTATTGAATCCTCTTTTTAAAAAATATTTGTTTTTTTGTTTTGATATTATCGTTAAATCAATGAGCAAACTCGGAGCTTTGGAATGTAAATGTCATTGTAAAATGGTTTTAACATTATTTTTGAATTAGCAAATATATAATGCAACGGTAAAATTAAGGTCATCTCCTCAATTAAGAAGGATTGCATGATAAGTCGATATATTGATTATTCAGACATGACTACTTCTTCTTAATGTAATTGTTAATGACATTAAATGGTAAATACAATTTTCCAATAACATCTTCATTGTGTAATGTCCTTTTTTCATTGGCCAGGCAGAAAGTAATTCCCTTAAAGTTGGCACAATAGCTATGTTTCCATTCAAAAATGCGAATGAACTTTTATGCGCAAAACTCTATTATAGCATAAAAGACATGCGAATAAAGCAGCGTTTCCATCCAACGAGTCAAAGCGAACAAAATCGTCACTTCCTGATTAACTGGCGCCAAATATCAACAGTAAAAACGTAATTTGCTGCAGTAGAAAAAGCTGTGTCAATCTTTTTCTTCATTTAATAAATGACTTGTGCCTCAAAAGGCAATCCTGACACACAGTGAACGCGCGGCGGAGTTTGAAGGTGTCAGACGCGGAGCACAGACACTCTTGATTCTGGAGGTCATTAATAATATAATACCACAACTACTTAAACGGTAGGGCATTTTAGAATGTCCAAAACAACATTTTAGATGTTTTACGATATGCTCAGCCTGCTGCTTTGTCCATTTACACACATTTTTATCATCACATGATCGCTTATAACAATCACATGACCTTTTTTAATGCACTTGCTGGAAAAGTTTATCCTACTCAGTTATGCGCATTCATTTTTTATGCACATTTTCAACATTTATGTGCATCATGGCATTTCCACCAACCGTTTTTATGCACATATCCAAAATGCGAAAAAAAATATCTGGATGGAAACGTAACTAATCACATTTTTAATTTTGCTCTTACGCAATTAGACAGCACTATGCCATTAACATGCAGTGGCTGCAGCCAATCAACAGTTTGATTCTCTCTGACATACAGTCAGGAATAGAACAGGGAAAGTTGCATTCCTATTGATTCCTGTTAATAAATTTCCCTGTCTGTTTCTTGCATCCTTATTCAGTGTTTACTTCTCTCTACTTCTTATAGAACTAGCATATACTGTAAGTCAAAGATCACTTCACTTGATAAAATGTGATTTCATTTGGAACACACTGCAAAACTTATAAGATGGAGACAAAATGAGGTAGGCTAAGCATGTTGAAGGAATGTGATTGCATATTGATTGCATATACCTCTAAATGAAATGAAAATTCTTGTAGGCTGTATATTACGAGTCAATGTCAGCTCTAAAACGAATGGCAAATATTTGCTGCAATGTTTAATAAAAGTACAAATATTGTGGCTATATTAGATGCATTTTTGTCTTACGCAACGGTTATTATCTGCACTGTACACAAATCACACCTGGGATTAATTCAACTAAAAAAACACCAGAGACTCAATGTTTTTCAGTGCCTTTATTTAATGTAAACTTGTGTTATGTAAATGTTTTATTTCTAAACGATGCCTACTGGAGTGATGTGCCATGATTAATGGGTAAATTTCCCTCTCCATTTCCTGTGAAGTGATCTATGGATGCTCCCTTATTCCTTATGAAATCACTGTGCCAATCTACAATCATTTATACACCCTTGCTTGTTTCAAAGCTTTCTAAGTTAATTTTGTTTGAATAAATTTGAACTACATATTGAATACAATTTTAACTACTTTTTTTTCTATAGATTTTAGGAAAACAAACTAGTTTACTTCTTGTCAAAAAACGTGGCTAATTGGCACAAATTCTAATGATCTAATTCTTATGAATATACAGTTTTTAAAAGGGTGCCCACCACCCCCACCCCCAAACTCACTCGTAAACCTACCTCTCATTGGGGGATGAGCAAACCATACTAAAATTTACACTTTCAAAACCTTGATCAAAAACTTGCAGGGAGATTGTGTTTGTATATCCTGTGCAGTTCACTTCGAGATCCACTTACAGTTAAATGCAACATGACTACTGAGTGGGTGGATGACCATATTTACATAATGAAAAAAACGCATCATAATAATCATATAATAGACAATATTGTGTATCCTAAAGTCATTATGATTCGCAGCTTCATATATTATGTTGCTAAAATCCCTGTGAATTAAAATGTTTACATTGTTTATTTGTGCGCATTTTTATTCATTAGGTGAACAATTAATGGAGAAAGTTAAGTTAAAATAAAGTTTGTTTTGGTAATCTTCAATCAAGGTCTGACTATTTGTTGTGTGGCGGTACTTTTCGTCATTTTGACCACTTTAGACACAATCGCTGCATCCCAAAAATAGCACACTATACGCTATGCACTTTTACACTACGTACTTATGCACTTAAGGCTGGTTTATACTGCTGTGTTTACCGATAGCCGTGACCCACGGCATATGCCTTGCGCTTAGTCATGCATTTATACTTCTGCATGTTGTTTGTGTTTCTCTGTATTGAGTTTCTTCACAGGTGTTTTGTTAATCATAAGCTAAACGCAAAGCAAAAGTTTCTTCATGGGACTCGACACTTGTAAACTCTCGCCCCATCAGACTTACGGCTCTCAGCACCGTTCACACTCGTCACAGCTACCAAGCCGACCAAATCACAGAGCAATGGGTTGTTGCGATATGTACCTACATTTTTATGAGGTTCACGCCAGCAACGGCATCAGTTATGCCGAGGGGTATGCGACTGGGCAAAGGCTGCACCAAACCATACATATGCGTTTAACGTAGAAGTGTCAACCAGCATTTACACACTCAACAATACATACATAGTATATGTATTTGGAGTAGTCCGAAGTGGAACACTAATATATATATTTTTTTTACTAAACAGATTCAAACGGTTTCCCTGATGATGTTTGACGGGTCCCAAATTATGAAATAAATGACCAAACTACCAAATAATACCTGCCATGAGTATAACCGCATGCACCATCGGGAGATGATGTAATCACTCGTGTAGGAGAATTTTGCTTTCACAATCTAAAATAAATAAAGTAATCTAACATCAGTGCCCGACAGCTCCGCCCCTTCCGCTACATGAGTAAAGCAGCGGCCGTTAAGTGCGTGATTTGTCCAATGTTACGGACTTTATATTAACAGTTGAACAAGTGCATCATTTGGGTATTTAAAGTCCCAATGAACCAGAAGCTGCGATCACAATTTTTTTTCCATACTGTGATGCAGCTCCTAGAGAAATGGAACTAAATGAGCAAACAGTGGGCGTGGCTTGTTTGTTTTTTGTTTTTTTTATTTTTATACGGGCTGAATGGATGTAGTAAAATAAGCATTTCATTCAGTTAGATCGGGAAAGGGGTTTTACAAGAGTTATTACAACTTAACAGACACCTCCTCCTCACCATTTCTGTCAAACTGTCAAAACTGAGATGAACCAGCGTGGTTAAATATGTTAGTGTAACAGAGGCCAGCTAGTGAAGGAAAGTCACCAGTTCGATGTCAGCTCGGAGCAGGTTGGGTGGTGTAGGACTGGCGGCGTTACATTAGCCATGCCCATTAACTCAAAATCACGTAATCTGATCAAGTTGATTATAATAAATAAAAACTAACAACAGGACGTGCATTTTCAGATTTCAATTAAAGATTAGAAGGGCAAACATTTTTTTTTTCCATAATGACATGCACCGATGAAATGTTCACAACAAAACTGGCAATGTGAGCTAACAAAATCATATGGTTAGTTTAGATTTCTTGTGGACTTTAAAGTGCACTTATTCTTTTAAAAGTTTTCCGTGTGAATGCACTATACTTGCACTATTTATACTACAAAATTGCATAGAATAGTGCAAAAAGTGTTTGGGACACTCCTAATATGCTTAACCACGCCCCTCTTACCATTAGTTTGTGATGAGGGAATGATGCACAAAGATGAAGCCCCGCCCCCTACTCAATATTCTGTTTCAGCTGGAAGTACATCAACATACTGAAATAAGAATCTCAGCAACTTCTGGTTCACGTCGACTTTAAAAACATGTTTGTCCTGTATCAAAAGCAACGGTATTAGCGTATGTACCCCATCAGTCCTCTCTAAAAACAACTGAAGCATTTCCTCTGTAATTGAGCAAATACAGGTGAAAGCAAATGTGGCCGAGCGAGAGCAGCTGTTGAGGTGCGTCTGGTAAATTGAAGTTGACGTAGCTAAAATGAACACATGCACAAAGAGAATGGAACATAATCGCTCTGAGCACATCTAGCAGCGATTCCAACGCAAGCTGCTGACACAAGCAATCTTACATCACACGGACACACCACCACAAGAATCATATGAAACACAAGGCTGGACCTTGATGCAAGAAATCGATGGCGTACCAATTAACTGACAACTTCATTTTTTGTGGTATGACACGAGTGGTCTGGAGCACATGCGATCATATGGCGGATGCAGTGTCGCAGCAGGAGGCTTTTGTAACAGTAAGATTTGGGCTTCCTAATAGCGTGGGGATAATAGTCGACTCTGCTCCACCCAATCAAACCCAAAGTCTGTGTGATTTCTCCTCCGCCAGCCGCTGTTTACACAGAACATTCGGTGAGATGTAGCTAGGCAACCAGTCAGCCTCTGCCATCTCTCTTTCTTCCTCTTGAGAGGGAGCTTATGTGGACTTAGCTCTAGAGGAACAGTGGCCCTTTGCAGCAAAGAAGGGAATTACCATGGAAAACACTGGATTGCGGCCGCACACAAAGGGCAAAACAGGGAGGCTGACATGGCAGAGTGATCCTGCAGTGAGGAATAGACCCACATCATTAGTCAGAGTCCTTTTTTGTCATGAGGTGCTACATCTACAGGATGCACACACTCTCAAGAAAAAAAAAGGTTCTTTATCGATATCGGTGGTTCCAAGAACTTTTCACATCCATGCAGCCTTTCCATTCCATTAATGTGGAATTGGGCACTTTAAGTCAATAAAATGTTCTTCACTCGGAGTAATAAAAGGTTCTTTTTGTTCACTGAAAGACAAGATTGGTTCTTGTATAGCACTTTCTTAAAAATAAATGGTTTTCATAGGGATGTCATAGAATAACCTGTTTTTGGAATCTTTTATTGGGGGAAATTGCACCAATAATACAGTGAAAGAATGATTTTATTTTTCATAGCGTGAAGGATATTTTCATCATCTAAATTTGTCCATTATAAAAAACGTCTGTGGAATGAAAAGCCTCTATGGATGTTATAGGTTCTCTTAATGTAGCCATCAATGCCAATAAAGAACCAATTTTTTGTTAAGAGGAAGTGCATTTGAAAATGTTTAATAACTTTTTCCGCTATTAAATGGCAAGTTTACCCAAAAATTGTAGTTACTTCATTTGTTTTCCCTCACATGGTATTAAACCTTGCTGAGTTTCTTCTGTTGATCACAAAAGAAGATATTTTGAAGAATGCTGATTGCGGGCAACCATAGCCTTCCATAATAATTTTATTTTTTTATTTTTTTAATTTTTTTAAACGGTGTCAGCAAAGTCTCGTTAAGGCCAGTCATTTCACTCTGTGGCCATTTTTGCAGCGCCTCTCGGGCAGTATTCTCAGACAATCTGTCTCAATGGAGAAACGTCAAATTCTCCAAAACTGTCTGCCAAGTTTACCATTACATTACATATTTGGAACCACCAATAAAATTAAACAACCGTATCGGAAATTTTGTTTCTAAACGTCTGAATCAAATACATTTTTTGCCCGATCTAATGCACAAGCGGAATCGAAAGGAACAAGGTTACGACACCAACCTCATTCATGGCCATTCCACCTCTGGGTAATACAACTTGGTCTTGATGGCGATTCTCGTCCAGAAATGAAAGCGACTCTGTCTACAAGTTTGTGGATGTTTGAGTAGTTGCTGTCATGTCACGTGTGTTTGACAGGACTGACTGTACCTCACGTTCGTTTTATACACATTACAAAACCAAAAAACATTAGTTTTCAAGAGTAGTTGGTTCCTTTAAAACAGGGATCACCAATCTCGGTCCTGGAGGTCTGGTGTCCCTGCAGGGTTTAGCTCCAACTAGTCTCAAAACACCTGCCTGGAAGTTTCAAGTATACGTAGTTAGAACTTGATTAGCTTGTTCAGGTGTGTTTGATTAGGGTTTGAGCTAAAATCTGCAGGACACCCGAGCTCCAGGAACAAGTTTGGTGATCCCTGCTTTAAAAGTAAAGATTTCAAGCTTTATTTAGATATATTCCTTATAGTATTTGCTGAGAATCCAGTGCGTTTGTTGACCACCAAACTGTCATAAAAGCACATGTCTGGTCCGGGCTTTTCCCTTGCAGAAACGTCAAGACGATAAATCATAAAACGATGATTGGCTTTTGTACTAGTAGATGGGGTTTCATTTGCCAAATTAACAGTTACACGTTTCCCCATTCAAAACTATACGAGTGACTTGTCTTGGGTTTTCTGTAGTCTTTGATGTCAGTCAGGGGTTCCAGCAACCAGCATTTTTCATAATTTATTATTTTTCTTTTTCAACAGAGGAAACTGAACAAGGGTAAGTAGATAATGTCAGAATTCTTATTTTTGCATGAACTACCCCTTAAAGAATCTTTTGTGGAATGATGGTTCCATGGATGTTAAAATTGATCGATCTAAAAGGCTCTTGGGTCCATCAACGCCAGTAATGAACCTTTATTTCATTAATGCAGTCTTTGTTTTTAAGCGTGCATGTTAGGCGTCAGAGGGGAGACTTTTTGACCTTTTGAGTAAACTTTTGATTCTTTGCTTGTCGTTCTCTTTGGGAGCTGGGAGGTGACAGAATGAGCTGCTAGTAGCTTAAAGCATTAACTCAACCAATGCCATCTTGCCTTGCCAACTGTCATGAGTTTAACTCTTAAACCTGGGTATATCCAGGAGGGATGACTGTGACTGTAACTGGCTGAGTTTGAGAGTCTAAGTTCAACACTGAAGAGTTTAATCTTGTCTCTTCTTCTCAATTTGACAGGAAAGAAAAGCACAGTTGCATTAAACAGCTCAAAACCAGCTGAACAACCAGGAGGATAGCTGCATGGAGCCATATTAAGTCAGAAAAATTCCCCTTTAAAGCAAAATAGCAATAAAAATTGTCTGAATTTTAATTTGTGTAATTTTTCCCTCTTTTTCTTTTTAAGCAACAAGAAAGCGTTTGTTTCTGGCAGCATTCTAAGGCCTACATCAACCACGAGGCAATGACAAGGAACACAGGGCTACAGTGCCATCTAGAGGACAACAGAAGAACAACAACGTAGTTCAAGAACAAACGGTTCTTTTGAAGCGGTTCTTTGAATCATTCGTCTAAACCGATTCTCAGCTCGTTTGAGGTAAGCTAGAAAACTTCTAGTTAAGGCAAATATCGTTAAACAAAGTCTAGTAATGTGTCTAATAAAAACACTTTACAAAACCAAAATGGCGGGAAAGGGAAGGTCTATGAACATTTCAAGGGAATCATCGGTTTGTATCATTAGCAGACCATCTAGTTCAGCTCAAAGTAGGCCTGCAATATCGTTTCAGCATCGATATTTTAATGTGTACGTCCGCAATAGTCCCATCGCATAGACATGCAATACTGAGTTGACAGTGTAATATTTTATATTTACATATACAAAACAATAAATGCACGGGTTATTTAACTTTAATCTGCTTTATTGCATGTCTATGCTTGTAATTTGTTTTTTACGTTTTATGCATGATTCACTGCCCAACAGAATCAACCTAAATGAATACATTTCGTCACCTTGGAATTGTAATATCTATCTGCATTCTGAATGATTTTGAGTTATTGAGCTTCAAAGTTTTGCATTCCATAGCAAACAGTACATGTGTAACATTTGTTTTGTTTTTTAAAATCTTAAAATGAAAACAACTTATTAAAAATAAAAACCTTCCCATAATGTAAATAAGTAGTCAATTAATAAGAATATGGCAATAACTCAATTTTACAAAAATGTCAGATAGAACCTTATAATTCTAATAATATTAAAAAGGTGACGATTTGATAACACTTTAAGGACCAATTCTCACTATTATTTGAGATATTGACTTCTTATTAGTACTTATAAAGCAAATATCCTGTATGAACATATTCTACATCCCTATTCATACCCAATTTCTACACTACCTTTATAACTATTAATGAACAAATCAGGAGTTTATTCAAGCAAAAGGTTTAATGGTTTGCTAAGAGTGAGAATTGAACTTTAAAATAAAGTGACCCAAAATTCTTTCTAAATATTGCTATTCAATATTCTGCTAGACTTGTGTACAGTATATCGCTGAAGTACAAAATCAATATTTTTCCAATACTGTGCAGTCCTACCTCAAAGCAAGCTAGTTATATAAAGAAGCCACACCAGCGCAGTTTTATAGAAACTTTGTCCACTTTTATTTCTTAAAACATCTTTATAAAAACACAAATATAAAATGAATGGGTAGTTCCACTGTGAATTCTTTTTGTTTTTGTTTTGTTTGTTTTTATACATAGGTAATCTGCACATTACAAAGCCACCTTCTATGAAAAACATGATATATAATTGCAATTTTCTTTTAACACAATCTGAAGAGTAAAATCCAAAAAGGGTCAGAAAAGCTAAAAAAACAAGGCAAAAAATAAAAGTTGTAAAAGAAAACAATTAGAAAGTAAAACAGAAGAGCACGAGTCAGCTTGAGAGAGAAAAAGTATCGCTGTGTGTGAGACAGTGACAAGGAAAAAAAAGAGCGGTAAAGGAAGAGGTGAAGGGAATGACAAAGAGAATAAGTGTAAAAAGAAAGAGTGAAATGAGGGAAGGACATGTGTGTCTGCTATTTGAGAAGGGCTCGATAGAGCAGTTGTGAGTGGCTGGTGCTTCTCTCGTTCTCTAGACAGAAGAGCAGATCCCTGAGGTTTACACGCGTGATGCGCTGGCGAGTGAACTGCCTCGACGCTCCTGCATTTAAGCCCCCGGATGCACTCGAGCACAAACCTGAGCCCTGCCAAAACACACACGCAAACTTTCACAAACTCATTCAACATTTAATACTCATGTTCAGAAATGAAAATGATTTCTATGAAGAGAAGGAATGATAATAAAATGATATATATTAGGGGTGTGACAAGATCTCGTAAGATGAAATTGCGGTGAGATTTCTCATTGAGGTGGAAAGTTGTCTCGTGAGTTATGTTATGATGGCGCATGAGGGTGAAATTAGTATTGACGATTGGAGGCAGGATTGAATTTGATCTGCAAATCAAGTGTTTTGCACACACCTGGGAACCCAGGCTGGCCTCGGAGTTGCGCTTGTCACTCGTTTGGGTGGGCGGGTGTGACGTAACTGATTTTTTTTTCAGAAGTGCAGCAGCTGCTGCATTCAACATAGGCTACAACTACAGCCTCACATAATATGGTTCGTATCCAATGCAATGAAATCGCACTTCATATATGCTGTAAGTCATAACAGTCGTAAACGCAAATGGAATTAAAATGTGGAGTATTGCTATTTTAGTCGCATTATTGACGTGCAGATATGTAAACGCTGTAATCAAACTATTAACATCGTAAAGATGTTTTAGCTGCTTTTTACGACAGGACCTACACACCTAGCGAGTCAGTAAATCACCAGAGGCACACACAGCTCCAAGCGCGCGCAAACACTTACTCACTGAATGAATTCCTGGAGACTCATCGTCACATCATCATCATCACGGAACACACGTTTATGCTGTCTTTCATTCTGCGTGTGTTATCAAACTCTGTTAAAACAACTCTCTCCTATCAGTCCTCACTTCAAATTTACATGATCGCATCCAATAGCTCAGAGTGAGTCAAGGACCAGAGTGAAATCTTGCTAAATGAAAGTGAAAGTCATTTATTAAATACCAAAAGTTACATATATTTTTCAAAGTTCAGTGTGTGGAAATAAGTTTGATTTATCATGTGAAATTGATGAGAAGCCAGTAAGTAGAGTAGCTAAATATTTAGCAGTATTTGCATGTCTTTTATGACATAGAATTCATTTAAATAGAAATAAAATACCATTCATTACAATGCTTTTAAAAAAAAAGCACCTACATTGTTTTGTATTTTGTGATTTTATTTAATTTTTTTCTAATTGAATAAAAATCTATTTTCCATTCTTATATTAGCAAATATTTTGCTAATATTTCAAATTATATATAGAAAGATTATTTTCCGTTCACATAGGCTATTAGCAAAATATTTAGCAGTGTTGGCATGTCCATTACTGCGTATAATTCATTGAAATAGAAGTAAATTACAAGTTGATTTAAAGAAAGCACCTAAACAGTTTTGCGATTTTTGTTTTATTCCTATTTCATCATTGAGGAGATCTTAAAAATTGTGTAAAAATCTCGTCACACCCTTAATATATATATATATATTTTTATTTATTTATTTTTATTTAAATTCTAAGCCAAATATTTGTAGAATAAACTGTTGAATTATGTAATGTAGTATAATATAAAATAAATGATCTGAATTGTCTATGCGTGACCATGCTTTTACTCCATCTTATCTGCTTGTTTGTGAAAATCTGAGACCCCTGAAGCTCAAGCTGACATCTCAAACCTGCCCAACAGGTGCTAAATGATTTAAAGGGGGCACAGAAGAGCAGCAGACCGCCGTTCAGTACCTCTGTGTCGATCCCGAGCGAAGGAGAATCCGGTTTTCTTTTCTTTCTGGGTCCGATAGCCGCCAACGCCGTCAAGTTGGCGTCTCTCTGTCGAATCTGAGCCAGTTCTTGTTGCTGCATCTGTAGCCACACACAAACACACACATCAGCTCTGACCCATAATCAAACACAATGGTCCTCTGACTAGATAAACATGTGAAGTGTGTCATTTCACCTCTTTGGCCTTCTGTTTGAGCCGCAGCTGCTCGGGGTCCTCTTGTCGCGAGCGTGACTGCGAAATATAAATAGCAATTAGAGACGATCAACAGTCCAAACACACTCAGACATCTGCTGGGATCAGATGAAAATGTAAAAATTGGGGCTGTCAATTGATTTAAATATTTAATCATGATTAATCTCAGCCTTTTTGCCGTGGGTAATGCTGTAATGTGTGCGGCTCCTGCTTAAGGAGAGAGACAAAAGAATGAGTAATTATGCTGTACTGCAATTTCAGAAATGAAAGATAAGTGCATATTTAGACATCGGACAATTTATGCAAGTGCTCTTTATGTGCTTAACCAAAAACACACACACAAACAAGCAAGAGTCACCTGAATAATGCTCTTTTCACATTAGCAAATAGCTTGTATAACAAAGTCTTCTTTGCTCAAAAGGCTGCATTTATTTGACCAAAAATATGTAAATAATTAAATCATATAAAATGACTTTTTTTATATTTGTAACTGTATTAAATTAATTATTGAATAAATCATTTAATGTATAATTGTAATTGAATAAATGATTAAATATGTAATTTATTTGTGTGATGGAAATGATTTCAGTCCTAAGAGTCACACGAAATGCTTTTTAATATGTTGATTCTATAGTTGGTCTCACTTTATATTAAGTGGCCTTAACTTATGTACTTACACTGAATTCAGTCATTTGTTACAAGTAGGCATGTGATGATAACCGTTTTCAAGGTATACCACGGTTTGGAAAAGTCAAGGTTTTAAAACCGTCAAAATTTTCAGCTATACCGTTCCTAAGGTATGGGTAAGATTTTTTTTATTTTTGTTTTTTTAAGGACAACAGTATTTCCAGCAAAAAAAGATATCCAAAAATGGCGCTTAAAATTATAAATAAAATCTGTGTTTTTGAAACTATCGAAGACAGCAGAAGTCAATGATTCATTTGAATTATTTAGCCTGACATGTTTACTGTTCTGAAATATTATAAACGTTTCTCAAAATAAAATATCTTGTGTTCAAAAGGGAAAAAAGGATTTTTTTTTACCCAGACATTTAGAAATAATATATTTTAGAGCAGTAATCAAAATACCGTAAAACCGTGATATTTTTGTCCAAGGTTATCATACCGTCAGAATCTTATACCGGCCCATGCCTAGTTACAATTGTTGTTTTATGTTGCAATTATGATTGATTGCATGTAATTAAATCTGTAATTAATTTATGGGATTACATTATTGACCATCCTTTACACCTTAACCCATCCTTAAACCTGCCCATACCACCTAACCTGACTCAATAGATGTTCTGCAATACATATGAACACGTTGTACGTTGTATTTAGTTTTTGATGCAAGTACATAATAGTAAAGGCCAATTAATTTGAAGTGGAACCCTATATTTACATAATCCATAGTTTTTCTGAACCCAAATGTGTGAATAGTTGTTCAAGTTTGCATTCTTCTACTTATGATTATTATTATTACATTTAAACAATAGGATACAATCAAGATATTTTTAACAACATTTTGCTTTTTACAGTTCTACTGTGCAGCATCTTATCAAAAAGTGTCAGTGCTGTTTTAAATGAACAGTTGAAGCTCTAAATTAAAAGCTTATTATGTGGCATTGTGTACAATTTCTTCTCAAGGTCTAATAAACGCATCAAAAGAATGTTTTCGCCATTAATGGTTAAATATTAGGAATAAAATATAATATAGAAAAAAGGTCAGCCTTTAAAGTACAATTCTAGCATTTAATAAACAATTAATTATGACCTCTGCGTCAATATACTCAATTTGCTGCTTATTAATATGTATTTAAAACAAAAGCTGTAGTTAGGTTTAGTAATTAAAGGTGCAGTAGGTGATTGTCTTCAGAAACACTTTTTGTTGTGCTGATTGAAAGTCTCTTCACATTCTGATAGTAATGATTAAAGTAAATGATCTAAATGTGTTTATATGTATTTTTATATTCTAGGTAAGGTATAAGACTAAAAAATGTTCATCCAATTAAAGGAAGAAGGACGACACCATTGCTGAAGTATTTCTTTTAGACAGGTAATGTTATGTTTTAAAACTATTTTTGTCATGCAAAGCTGATGTAGATATGCACAGAAGGGACCTTTTACAGCATCAATAATGTCAATTTTTATTTAGTTTAACTACAAAACAGAAGTAAATAGCGCGCTATTCAACCTAGCCTGCTTTACTGAGCTGAAGTTGCTTTTATATTCACAATGGTTCATTTTTGAACAAGGACAACCTGTGACGCGGTCTCTATATTGTTTACCATGTGTAATTCCTGCACACCACCGGTCAAACACTAAGCAAAGTCACTTTAGGACAGCGTGTAAGAGAGACCAGCGATCCTTGCATGCATGGAATATTGCACATTACGAAATATTATGAAATATTGCACACAGTTTTGGCGGCTAACTACACAACTGAAAACATGCTAGATACAATACAGTTTTTCGTTGGGAAACTGGGTCATCTTTAATGAGCGCGTTCATGATATCAGGAGGCATGGCTTTGTAGGGCAGGGGAGGGATTGTATCTGAAAGATATTATGCTAACTGGTCAGCATTTAGGTAGATCACCTACTGCACCTTTAAGTAGAATAAGAATATAAAACAGTCAATATCTTAATAATAGAAAGGCAATAGTTATTAGCGAGAATTGGTACGTAATTTTAAATGTTACCAAAAACAAACATTGTGACAATGGTAGGACTTTTGTGCAGGATGGGACCAATTCCTTTTTTTAATACTTGGATATTAGCTTGAATATTGGCCAGTATCTATAAAGCAAATATATGCCTTATCCCTCAATCCTATCATATACCATAAGTTAACCACTACAGCTAATTTAATTACTATTAATAAGCAGTAAATTAGGAGTTGAGGCAAAAGTCATGGTGAACATGTTTTCCCCAAACAAACGTGTTGCAGTGATAATATTTTTAGTCATATCGCCCAGCCCTACTTGATGATAAATGTATGAGTGAAATACTAGATTTGCAATGAAAATTATTCATTTACTTGTGTCTAGCTCCACATGGATACTAGCTATCAGTATTTGAATGTATTTATTATTATTCTTTTTACATATACTTGAAGTTCATGAAGTGTTTAAATAAGCATGACCTCTGTGTACTCAGAGCTGCTTCTGTGAGATGTGGAACTGGACAAAAGAGAAGCGAAACGCAAGAGAGAGACTGATATTCCACATTAACTATGAGTCTCTGTGGAAAATAAAGCCTCAAGTTGTGCAGACAGTATTACATAATAATCTGATGCACAAAACCATGCCATGTCTCTTGAGTAGGAATGAAAGAGTGACATTTGCTATGATTAAAGATTCACAGGCATCAACAACAAAATCAAATACATTTAAAATGTCATATTAAAAAACGTGTGCGTGTGTATTTTTATCAATTTCTATACATTAAATGTGGGGTGGCTCAGTTGTTAGCTCTCTGGTTCCTGTATCCCCCACAGTCCAAACACATGCTGTATAGGTGAATTGCGACAAACATTTATTTGGGCCCGAACTTCAAAATTTAAAACTATTTTAGTATGAGTTTTGCTTTAGTTGCACACTAGATTGATCATGTATAAATATTATAGCTATAGGCCTACATCATGCGGACAATCAAAAACAAAATAACATCACAGGTGACTGTCTTCTGACCGAGTGCACCTTAAAAGACATGAATGGCACTCATAGAGCTTGAGAAGCATACAGTTCTTTAGGATCTAAATAATTTGTAAAATAAAGACTTGCAGCTTAAGGAAACAGCATTTATATATAAGATAGAATATATACTAGATGGAATAGACAGAGATAGATTGATTTGTGTAACAGCCACCTATCTGCTGCGGTGTGATTCACCAGTGTGAGAATGCCAAACGCCTGCACGCTGCTGCTCTCCATACGTGCAAAAAACACAAGTAATTGGCAGTTCATTCACGTTGAAAGAAAAGTAAGCAACTTCTATTTTAACTGAAACTAGTGGTGTGTATTAAAGGGTCACGAAACACCAAAACACATTTATTGAGCTGTTGACAGTCATATATGTGTCCCACGCTACTATAAACACTATGAGGACACATATATTTCGCTAAAGAGTGAAAATTGGTTGTTTTTGCGTTATTTCGAGCAAATTCGTTCTTCCGGTTTGAAATGAATTTTTGAAGCTGCGTCACGCCGATGAGATCCATGCATGTATTCTAGCATGGAGAGTGGATGTCTGTACCTGCGAGTCATTGTGACATCTCTGAGCGTGCGGCATTGATTCATGAGATAGACTTGGTTCAAACCAATCAGCGCGCTCTATTGTGTATGCGGTGCATCTTCATTAATATGCATGACAGCTTCAAGGATTGTTTACCTGCTACAGTGTTCAGACAGCAGAGACGCCACGTTGTGTTGCCAAAACAAGTGGAAGAAGAAGAATTGTTTGCAGACACAAGTCGCCAGTGTTGTTTATAAATGTGCTCAAATGAAAGTTTTGCTTTCATATCCCCGCTATGAGAGCTCAACTGGACTCGCAGTGGATTACAGTGAACGCGACAAATACGTTTGTAAGGAACATTTTTACCCGAGAGCTTTCCGCATCTGGAAATGGTGAAATCCCTATTTGCCGCTCGTCTCCTTTTCAAAAAACAGCCTCGGTCTAGTTGGTGTTGATTTTCCTGTCTCTACAGATGTGGTAAGAGAATTCTGCTCTCCGAGTTTAAACATATAAACACCCTAATCAAACGATTACCGCCATGTAGAATTGTCGCCGTGTTTTGTGACAGCATAGTCTAAACACAAACGGCTTTCTGATGCTGCCTACCGAGGGCGTCTAAGTTACCAAGAAATGCAGAGGGTTTTTTTCTAACATACGCCGTGCGGTATCAAACAATCTGCACTCCTCCAGCAGTTACTCGCAACTCGTTTGTCACGAGGGACACGCAGGAAATCTTCCTGAGTAAAAGTGAAAGTGCCAAAATGCAGTTAAAGTCAACGAATTAATATTTTGGCAAACAATTAGATTACTGCTGTAATGTCAATGTAAACAGTCACTGTCTTTCTCCCCCTGCGTCTGTGTTTGTGTGTTGCCTGATTGAAAATCAGTGCGTGCCCAAATGGAAACTTCCATTTTTAAGCAAAACCTTCCCTCTTTCCCTCCCCTGACACTCCCACCTAAACAGAGCTGGACACACCCACTTTCCTGAGCTTTTCCAGACTGTAGGTGTGAAAACACCCTGCTGAGACGGGGGTTTCGTGGCCCTTTAAATGTGCATTGCAACAAATATTAATATTTCTGTCATTCAACACAAATACAAGTATTTATGTACTTTCCTCATATTTTTTTGCTTGCTTGACATTAATTCCATTATACAAGTCATGTGTCAGATGAAAAAAAAATACTTTGAATTGTGAAATGAAGTATAACGTCCAAAACAAATGATTCAAGTCTATTATTGAGTCTTTTGGTAAGGTTCAGCAAAAAGAATCAGATCTTAAGAATGATTAAAGCATAAAACCCTACAGTTTTACACTTTGTTGCCACAAAAAAAACTTTAACACTAAATTTGGAAGACAGAACATATACTGAACGTCAATCAATGACCAGAACCTCTGGCCAATGCTGGTGTTAGATCTGTGTGAGAAAGTGTAAGTATGGCCGGAGGTGGTTTACTAACCTTAGCTGCCTTCATTAAAATTTCTCTCTCCTGTTCCTTTTTCTTTTGTTTCTCCAACTGGTCGAGTTGCTCAAAGAACTTCAGCTGAGCACGAACATCCTCCACCTGCTCGTACCGACTATCCTCCTGCACACATCCATCCATCATTAACATTACACACGGGCTCAAAACAGACGCAGTGAAGAAAGCCCGCAATGACCTCTGGATTCATGAGACTGACACATCAAGAGTTCCGCCAAGTGTTAAGAACCGTAAACGTGTTATGAAAGTTATCAGTACAAATAATGCTGAAGCAAGTACAAATCTTAACTAAAGGCTCGGATGGGTCGGTAAACCTGCCTTGTAAGTCATGTTTTTTTGCTGGGCGATCAATGAAACCTTCTCTAGGAGGTTTTGCAGTCTTTGTTGAGTGGCGTGAGAGACGATGTTCACCACTTCGGGACCCAGATCTGTCACTCCAAACCTTTGGCCTGAGAACAAACAGGACAACAGCTATCAGCTCTGGTAAAGTAGTACACATTTTGGTCGAACAGAATGTAAAAGTCTCACCTATCTCTAGTATCTTGTGCTGTAGCATACTGGCAGAGAGGAAAGCTTCATCCTTACAGGACCGCGTGACTGCGCCGACCAGCTCTGAGTTTGTGGCCAGGATTCGAGCGCTCTCCTCAGAAAGATTAACGCCCGCCATTGAGGCCACGTCATTTATGTCGTCATCATCCCTGTACATTGACACATTTTATGTGATTCAATTCTGATTTCAGTTCAAGATCAATTAATTGGGCTATGAAGAGTTAAAGGCTAAATTATTAGCTCCATGAACTTTTACTAAGGATAAAAATCTGACATTAAGTTTCTTTCTTCGGTTAAACACAAAAGAAGATATTTTGAAGAAGGCTGAAAACCACTGACTTCCATAATATTTGTTTTTACTATGAAAGTCAATGATTACAGGTTTTGAGTTTTCTTCAAAACATATTCTTTTGTGTTTAACAGAAGAAAGAAATTCTTAAAGTTTGAAATGAGTCAAAAAGTGTTTAAACAAGTAAAGGGTGAGTAAATGATGATAGTTTACATATTTGAGGGAACTATCCCTTTCATTATTTTTCAAATATTTTCCAAGTGATGTTTAAGAGAGCAAGCCAATTTTTGCAATATTTTGTATTATATCTTTAAATGTACAAAAGATGGTTTTAACATTTTTGTAAATATTTGAAAAATAAATCAAAAATATTGGCTACAGAATAAACCACTGTTGTCCAATGACCTGTCTAATCAACCAAACTTGTTTACTGTAAACTCTTCTGTATCCCCTGTAAAGTGATAAACCAATGCATAGCTCATCTTTTGCATAACCTTCTGACAGTGTTGTTCAGCCTCCCTGCTATTTGAAATCTCACTTAAAGGTTCAGTAGGTGATTGTCTTCAGAAACATGTTTTGTTGTGCGATAGTAATGATTAAAGTAAATGATCTAAATGTATTTTTATATTCTGGGTATGGCATAAGATTAAAAAATGATCATCCAATTAAATATTGTCAGACCGACATCTCCCATAATTCCAAAAAGTAGCCCAAACTGTCTGTCTACAAATGTAGATTTGGGCTTCTTCTACGCAATTAGCGTGTGCACTGCATGCGCGCCGCACATTCACAACACCTGCAGATGAGATAGTGACAGTCAGTAAAAATCAAATGCTGAATTGAAACTTTTTAAAATCCTGAATCAATATTGGAGTTAGTTTTGCACGGTGGAGGAAGGACGACACCATGGCTGAAGTATTTCTGTTAGACAGGTAATGGTATGTTTTAAAACTATTTTAGTGCCCAAAAGTCGATGTAGATCGTGCTGTGTAGTGAATGGGTTACATGCACAGAAGTGTTGTTCGGCCACTATAAATCTTCCGGCGAAAGACTGATGTGACTATTTTCAGTTTCATAAGGGACATTTTACAGCATCGATAATGTCGATTTTTATTTAGTTTAACAACAAAACAAATAGCGCTGTTCCGCCTAGCTTGAATATTCGCTCTTGAAATAGCATGTAAGTGTGGTTTAGTAACAAGTGGTGTAGTAACAAAACACTAACTACATTTCTAACTCGCGAATGGCATGAACTAGTGGTTTGTCTGCTGTCATGTCACGGTGCGTACGTTTGCGATTTCAGGAGGTGTGGCTTTGAAACACAATCTCTTCCCTGCCATCCAAAGGTAATATCCTAACCGGTTAGCATTTTGGCAGATCACCTACTGCACCTTTAAGATGGGTTTTTTTTTTTTCCTTAAAAATGAACAAACCTGAAAGTTCCTCCAGCTCCGTCCTTGGCTTTATTCTTCTGAGCAAGCCCTAAATTGACAGAGCTTGGAACCAGTTTAGTGCTGGTCATCACACCCTGCTTCAGTGGCACTAAGAGACAAGAGAGGTGTATCTGTTATTATGTTATAAATTATGTTATAAGTCAATCATGGATGTGATAGACAAAATCATTTTTATTTTCTTAATGGTAATTCAAAGAGCTTTACATATACATAGTGTAAAAAATGTGCAATATATTTAACCTGCCTTGCCTTAAATGACACTCTCACCTGTCTGGATCTGTTTGAGCTGTAACTGAGGCTGACCCACCACTATGTGGCTGTGAGGTTGACCCCTGAGCGTGACCATCGGGGTGGTGGTTAGGGTGACCTGAGGGGGCTTCACTATTGCCCCCTGTTGCGGAGACTGCAACACCTGAAACATGCCAATAAATGCACTTTTGTAAAAGCAGTAAAAATATTTTCAGACAGTTAGAAATTTGGAACTAACTTTTTGAGCCAACTCTGCATGATACAATGTCTTACATTAATTGATAGTGCTGGTTAGTTTTTAAATATTTGTTAATATATGCAAACAACAATAATTATAGATTAACATGAATTTTAACTCTTTAATACACTTTTTTCATAAAAAAAATAATGTTTTTGCATTTCCATTTACCTAAAGTGTACATTTTATTAGACATTGTCATATAAACAATTGAGTTTTCATATTTTCTGAAAGATAAGTTGTGCATGACTGTAATATTGACTATAATTGTGTTGCATTGGTGTATTAATTATTTTCCTCCAGAATAATATCAACTAGCGATACATAAAAGCAAATTTTTACTAACACCCCTCCCTCCAAGCACACAATTCCAGATGAAATATTTGAAACAGAAAAATTAAGAACAATTTAAATAACTCACTACTGTCCTCAATCTGGTAACCTGCGCTTGTGTTTGTTTTGATCCAGGAGTGCAATCCCTAGTTGGCTGTCAAACTTACATACTGCACCTTTGAAATCTATTCAGCAAAACTTTTTGAATGGTTCATTAAAAAGAACCAGCAACTAGAAGTCATCTTATCGACAAAAAAATCTACAGTTTTATACTATGTTGTCAATATTGTGTGCACCAATAAAATGCATACAATGTTTTCTCTGGTATTATAAAATAAATAAAATCAGTATAGAGTAAGACTAAACACTTTTACCAGTAATGTACTATTAGCATCAAGCTTTACTAAGCAATATTTGCAAAACCATTTTGACCACACCGTTGGTCTAAATCCCAATCAGAATTATTGAGTGTGAAATAACTAAATCCGAGATATCAAAAAGCGACAAGGTTTGTGTTCATGTATGTTTGTTTTGCTACTTTCAAATATCAACATCATTTGGAAAAGAATTTGCTTAGCGCAACCCAGTAGTGTCATTGCACCTGCCGTAAATGATGCATGTGGAAGAGGGTTTACCAGAGAGGCAGTCTGACTGGAGTTGCTGAGGGCAGGCTGGGTGAGTGTACGAGGGGCCGCGGTGGTGCCTCCAGCAGTGTTGGGGCTGGTCAACACCACAGCGGGTGATTGGAGGGCCTGGCTCTGCTGGATGAAGGCCGTGGAGTCTGGAGTGAGCTGTCGCAGAGCTGGAAGACTCCTCTGTGGAAAGAGAGGGATCATTATGGGCAAAACATACGGGTGTGTGAAGATGACAAATAAACAATACAATTCTGATAACGATAATTAAATAATATTCTGAATAAATAAATATAGCAATGAAACTGCTTATGAGTGGCAGAAAGTCCCTTTATTTTCAATGAGTGATTCAATGAATCTGACTTAAACACTGCAGTGCACAAATGATCTGCTCTGGCTTTGTTTGAAATCAATTTTAATAACATAAAAGGTAAAAATCTAAATATATTGTGTCTAAAGTGCTCCTTCGACTCTCTCAATATTATCTTGGTATTTGTTGAACTGTAAAATCAATTATCACATCTGCAATTGTGCTATCTCCGGTAAAACTGCACACATCTTTTGAATGTGATATTATTTCATTATCATATACTATAAATATACACAGCATGACAAACAAAAACCTGTATTTGCATACATTTGCTTTCAAACCTTTTAATTATTGGGTCACACTATCTGCATTCTAATAGGATGGGGAAAGAAACTCTTAATATTTATTAGTTGTTTTTTCCTTTGCAAAGTGAGAAAAACTGAATGTCAGTTCACACATTATTAAAACAACAATACTGATAATATCAAAGTTTACAAAACTTAACCTAGCAACAAACCTTTCCTCTTTACGAACTTTTTGTTGGCAATTAATCATTACAGAGAAAAAAATGCAAATAATAACAATATAATGCATATCCGTTTACTCACAACTAAATGTCAACAACATATCATCAAAAAAATTTTATTTAAAGAAAGAATATATAAAATGTTACTAAACTAATAAATTATTCAAATAATATAGAAAAAAAAATCAAATAATATATAAGTGAATTAAGAGTGTAAAAAAAAAGTGCTTTCCAGTCATGCTCAATATGATCAATATGCTCTGTGTGTGTGAAATTAATCCTGGTTTGTTCCTAAATGATTTCCTGCAATTACTGGACACTTAGGTTAATTATTCATTTAATAAGAGTTAATTACACTTTAAGTACCTGGGTCCTGCACCTGTAATACAACTATACGCTGAAATGGATTGAACTGTGTGTTCTTGAAAGTTTAAGAACTGTAATATCTTTACCTTAAGGAAAGGCACTAGATAAGGCTGAGGAGAGGAGTTGAGCTCTTTGTAGAGCCTGCTGGTGAACTCCTCTGCTTCAATCTTCCCTTCCTGAGGGGGAGGAAACCACAAATTAGTTACAATACGCTGGGGTCAAAATACAACATAAAAACAATACTGTTCGTTTAACCTGAAGAGAACACTTTTAGGACTGAAAAGTACTAGCAGAAATTCTGGATAAAAAAAAACAACAACATTAATTGGAAACAAAAGCTGTGTCATGTTTCATTGGCTGCATCCTCTGAAGGATGCATTGGAAACGTCAGAGGATGTCTCATTTAAAAACATTCTAAGGCTCCTTCAAATGCAGCCTCCAAATGAGTACTTCATTTCCCAGGTAATGAAGGATACAACCGGTGAATCCTTTGCGACTTCGAACATCCCATGATTCATTGCGCGCTGATAACAGCATGACGTTTTAAAAGAAAACTCCGGATTACAGTTTTAAATGTATGACAGGTTTTATTTTACTTGGCTATCTAAACATGTTAATAAACAAAAACTGTATGAAATGTCTTACTAAAAAGTGATTTTATAGACAGTTTACATTTTCATGTGTACCTGTATGGATCCAAGGAAATATATTTAGATTAGATTACATTAGATTCAACTTGATTGTCATTACACATGTACAAGTACAAGGCAACAAAATGCAGTGTAGGTCAAACCAGGAGTGCAACAGCAGCTAGTGCAGGATATAGGTATAAGTTATAAAGTGCAATTATAGAAAAACTTTGGGTAATATTTACAGATGGATGCACTATGAACATTATATACAGGTTGTATTAGAGATTTGAACAGAGATGTTGAATGTATACGTGTAGTGGATATGTACAATTCAAGATGAATTAGTGCAACGAAGTGAAAGGAAGATGTTATGGTAAACCATGTTTTGCCTTCATATCGCTTAAAATAAGTATGTTTCAAATAAATGCTGTTATTTCAAACTGCTAAAGCAAATTAGCACATTTCTGACTAATCCCATGACACTGAGTAACACTGGAGCTGCTAAAAAGTTATATTTTAAAATACGTAAAAACAGTGAAATAATATTGTGTTATCTTTTAATTATCACGCTTGTCTTGAATGATATTTTGGTAACACTTTATTTTAAGTCAATTCATGCCATTAACAAGACTATTGCAGTAGCTCGATAAACTGCTAATTAATAGTTAGTAGTTAGGTTTAGGGTAGGATTTAGGATGTAAAATAAGATCCTACTAATACAGCTACAATAGAAAATTATATACATATAGTATTTTTTACCCATTTCTGTTTAACGGAAAGATTTTTTTTCAACACATTTCTAAACATAATAGTTTTAATAACTCATTTCTAATCACTGATTTCTTTGTTTCTTTGCCATGATGACAGTAAATAATATTTTACTAGATATTTTTAAAAACACTTCTATACAGCTTAAAGTGACATTTAAAGGCTTGGTCCCACTTTATATTAAGTGTCCTTAACTACTATGTACTTGCATCAAAAAATAAATACAATGTACTTACTGTTTTTATAATGTATTTAAGAACACTTGTGGTGCTCTTGATGTGGGATATGGATAAGGTTAGGGACTGGTTTGGTGGTATGGGTAGGTTTAAGTGTGGGTTAAGGTGTAAGGGATGGTCAACAGTGTAACTACAAATGTAATTGCAAAAATGTATTACAGACGTAATTACAGACAGTTATTTAATCAAGCATAAGTACAATGTAAAAACATGTATTTACACCAGGGGTCTCAAACTCGTGGCCCGCAGGACAATAGTTTGTGGCCCCTGCCTTAATTTGAAAGTTTAATGTCAGTGCGGCCCGCGAGTTTGATATGCATGGCACTTTACAGTGTTGTGTGCGGAGCTGAATGAACCTGCCAATCACGGTGGGGTATATGGCTCTCACAGACAGAGAAACATTTCTCAGTAAGCAAAAGTTACGTGGCTGCCTCATTTCTATTGGGCACACGCGGACATTCGTCCCACCGCGCTTCATTCACAACACTTCAAAAAAGTTGAAGTTGGTGCCCAGCAGGACATTATACGTAGATAAATGTATATAAATCAGTGCTTAAATTGAGCCAGATCTTGCAGGATGCTGTTTCTGGAAATATTTGTGTTTTGCTTTCCCGGTATTTATTAATTATTCAGCATTCACAATTTTTTTTCCATCTTATTTTGTGTTAAAAAATTCCAATTTTCACAAATCTATTTGTTTGTTGTTGTTTTTTTTACACAAAATAAGATTTTTTTTTTAAATGAAATTAATAATATAATTAATTTCTTGTGGAAAACTTGATGTGGCCCAGCCTCACTCAGACTCTGCCTTGAGCGGCCCCCAGGTAAATTGAGTTTCAGACCCCTGATTTACACAATATGTACATTGTAAGAAATTATTAATTTCAGTGTAAGTACATATTAGTTAAGGCCACTTAATATAAAGTGGGACCAAAGGCTTAACTGGGTTAATTAGGTTAACTATGCAGATTAGGTTAATTAGGCAAGTTATTGTATAGCGATGGGGCTAATCATTTTGACTTAAAATGTTTTTTTTTTTAATTTAAACTGCTTTTATTCTAGCCAAAATAAAACAAATAAGACTTTCTCCAGAAGAAAAAACGTTGTCAGACATACTGTGAAAATGTCCTGATGAGGTTAAACATCATTTGGGAAATATTTTTAAAAAAAGAAATAAATAAAAAAAGAAATGAAGCACTCATTCAACAAACTGACAAAGTAATTACGTTTAATCCAGCTGACAAAAATTTAAATACACTTAAATAAAAAATAAAATGAAATAAAATAAAGATTTCCATCATATCAGAATCATGCAAACACTCACTCAATCTCATAATACTCACCAGCAGGTTCTTGACCAGCTCTTTAACGTTGGCGACGGTCTCTGACGACTGCTTACCGCTAGTGGCTAGCTTTATCAGCGTAGACAAGAAGTTCCTACATTTCTTTACATTCTCCATTGTCTCCTATAGAAAAGGAAAAACACTGTCATTAGCGCTAAGTCATTTAGATCTTCCAGCGGTATAGCTTAATGCAATCCTTGTTCCCTCAGAATAATACAAATGTTCAAGTTACGATTTAATAACACGAGTCTTGTATCAAATGGGGATATCAGGGGATTCCCAGAGTGCTTTCATTTAGATTTGCACTTGGAAATCTCACACATTTCTCCAGCCCTTAAAACACATCAGGTCAGTTTACAGACCCTTTAAGCCTGAATCTTCAGTTAAACCGTTGTGTGTCTTTTGTGTGATTGCTAAGTTAGCGTAGCCGCTCACCGTTGCTGAGGAGACGGTGGTCCCTGTGGCAGCAGTCACAGTCCTCTGGGCGGCTCCTGCCTGCACTGACAGCACTGGACCCACAGAGGAGGCCTGCTGACACACCAGACAGAGAGCATGAGGAGAGGAGCCAACACACAAATACACTGTAAAGCACAGATTCATCTCTGTTACTTCTGAGGAGCCATTTGTGCATGGTCTGGCTTTGTATTTACCTTTACTAGTCTTTACACGATAATGGAATAACTTTGACGAGATACCATAAAAATGACCAATACCTGATGATACCATTACTGATGCCATGAGTACATCTTTTACTACCAATGATATTTCACGGCAATTCAACACCTTTTGATTTAGTGGCTATTTAGTACGATTTGCTTATCCCACAATAAAGGTTTGGTTAAGGGGTGAGGTTTGGTGCCATACCTCCTTTTAAAAATCATACATTTTCGGACAACTGTGTACGCCACAAGTCCAAAGACATGCGGTATAGGTGAATTGTGTCAGCTAAATTGTCCATAGGGTATGAGTGTAAATGAGAGTGTATGGGTGTTTCCCAGTGATGGGTTGTGGCTGGAAGGGCATCCACTGCGTAAAACATATGCTGGATGAGTTGGCGGTTCATTCCGCTGTGGTGACCCCTGATTAATAAAGGGACTAAGCCGAAAAGAAAATGAATGAATGAATGTGTATGTGTCTATATAGACATAAAAAAGTTACGTTTCCTCAAGAGGTCAGGCTGTTACTACTACTGTTACTACAGGCTGTTACTACTGGTCCAGTCAGGCCAGATTTTTACTCACCCAGACAAAAAAAAATCTATATTTTTTGTTGTTTTGAACCATGTAACATTCTAATAAATTCAATATTAGAGTACAATACAACCTTAATTTATTGAAACTTTTTAAATATTATGTAAGTCAAGTGAATGGTCAGTAGTCAACAAATATGCAAGATACAACCAATAACACAAATACATTTAAAAGAACTAATACACAGTTGAAAAAAAAAGTGCTTAAAACTGTGGTTAGGTCTAACGCTACATTTACACAACAACAATTTAGCCAAAACCAGAAACGATTTTCCATTGCATTGTGAAAAAGTCTATACACCATGAAAAATGCCCAAACTCCCTGTAATACATATATGCCAGGCCAGTGCCTGGTGTTGCTGCCTTGTTAGCAAACAGAACCTGAGAGGAAGTGATGACATGCCGTCAGGCTCGTGTATATAAGATGCGTCTCCACTTTTGCTTGTAATGTGAAGTAAATCTACACTCTGTTAATGAAGTCTTAGGAACGCTTGAGCAATAGCACTAAGACGTAATCTGACATTTTTGTATTTGCACTTGCCCTACATTCCCCTAAAGCCGTACTATATACACATGAGAAGTCATCATTAACGGCATCATTTTAAAAAAAACTTCCACTTTGAAACCGGTTTTAAATTTATGCATTTTCAGTCCCGACAATTAACAATGTTGTGTAAATATGTAAAAAGTAAAACATTTATGGTAATAGGCATGGGACAATAACCATTTTCAAGGTTTACCACGGTTTGGAAAAGTCAAAGTTTTAAAACTGCCAAAACTTTCTGTAATACCATTCCGAAGGTACGTGTAAGATTTTTTGTTTGTTTGTTTGTTTGTTTTTTAGGACAACAGTATCACCAGCACAAAGATTTCCAAAGAAGCCGGTTTAAATTGTAAAGTAATCTGTGTTTTTGAAACAAATGAAGACAGCAGAAGTCAATGATTCATTTGAATTATTTAGCCTGACATGTTTACTACGGCTGTGCGATTTGGGGAAAATATCTAATAGTGATTTTTTTGACTTGTATTGCGATTTTGATTTGATTTGCAATTTAATTTTGTAGTCAAGCTTCAGCTCAGTAATCTATATCTTAGCTTCTTACTGCTAAAATGCAGTGAGTGCATCTGAAAAGATATCAACTTATATTAGCAAACAACTCTGAAACTGTACATTGCTTCCTACTAGATTGAGCGTCACTGGCAATACTTTTAGTTGACTTTTTAGCAAGACACTCCTCACATAGCCGCCTGTGGTGCTTTTTTAGGTGCTGGTTGTTGTATTTCCTCATGTTGTGGCAAAAATTCTGCGACAGTTCTTACAAAATTACCTGGTTTTATTTGATGTCTGTGACTTTGAAACCAAGATATTCCCATATTACCAACTCGCTGTTTTTCTTTTATATCAATTCATCTATTAATGCTTCTGAAGCAGCAGATGCCATCATCCCACTCGCTCGCGCTTTTCTGTTTGTTCGTTTTTTATCGTGGGTCTTTTGCATAGTTTGATTGTGCAATTCTGATTGGACAGAACGAAAGTGTGCTCACTCAATTGGCTAGTAAAACTGTCACACACAGACGGCAGTCAGGCATTTGCTCTGGGTGAGGGAAGTTAAAAAATATATATATTTCATAACGCAGCCTCTTGCGATTAGCTAATTGCAATGTTTCAAATCACAATTGCGATTCGATTTCAATTAATTGCACAGCCCTAATGTTTAATCAAAATAAAATATATTAAGTTCAAAGGGGGAAAAGTAGTTGTTTTTTTACACAGACATTTAAAAAGAATATATTTTAGAGCAGTAATCACAATACCGTGAAATTGTGATTTTTTTTTATCCAAGGTTATCATACTGTCAGAATCTTATACCAGCCTATGCCTATATGTAAATATGTAAAACCATATAAAATGAGTCCGGTTTTTAGCTTAAAACTTTGTCATGTAAATAGCCCAAAACAGTGATTTTGTGTTTTGTTTTTGATTAATGTTAATAAACAAAAGCAGGTTGCTGTCACTTAAAAAATCTTCCACAGCTGTTTACTGTCACTTTAGATTTAACTAATTGTATAAACAGGTACTGTATTTTGAAGTTATTTAACATATTTAGACTATGCTTTGAAGACAATGCAAACAACTCAGAGACACAGTGCACAAGTATGGAGTTCTCACTTGCATAAATTGCTAAAGCAGAAAAGTGATATTGAACTATTTAAAATATTCCAGTATAAATACATATCGAAATATTAATAGTTTTGACAACACTTACCTGCACAGGTGGTCTCTGGAGTGTGGTAGTGGCTGTGCTGCTGGCTGTATGAGAGCCCTGCTTTATTATGGTGGTCGGGGTCACCTGTCGGGCCATAAGAGGAGTTCCAGGTGCCTGCAGGCGTACAGAAACCACACAGACATCAATTAGCTGATACTGACATGATAAAATGAATTTAAAAAGCATAGAACTAGTTCATGCCTTACTGAAAAATTAGGGCTGAACAGTAATAAAACATTTAATAAAAATATGTAAATTATTAATGTAAATTTGATGTAATAAACGCTGCTTTCAAATCATGCCGATTTATTTCTCAGAAGTACATTATCTAGTCTAAAACTAAAAAAATGAAAAAACAAATCAGATATATTTTACATTAGGGCTGCATAATATACAGTTGTCAACATTTGATGTGGATCAAAAAAGTTATTCAGTATTGTTCTAAGACAAGAATGGGTGTTGTTTAATAGTTTTAGGACAACTTTGAGGAAAAAAAGGTGATCAACTTCAAATGTTGACTACTGTATATCAAAACAAAATGAACAAGTGATTTGGCTTAGCATGACTATCACACAGCACAGGTTTTAAAACTTAAAGCTCCAGAGTGAAATAAGTCATTTACACACCTTATATCATCTTAACTCATAAAATAATTCGGAAGAGCATTTTTATTTGCCGACAAGCCGTCAAAACAGGGCTGAGCGATTTGGCCTAAAATCGAAATCGCGATAAATTGAACACTTTACCTCAATTACGATTAATGAACCATTATTTTATTTATTTATTAATTTTTTGGGCCTCAGAGTTCACTGACAAGTTTTGTACAGTAAATATGCTCACATATTACAAGTGAGAGATTTCTGAATAAAGCGTGTATTACTTGATTTTAAAATAATTGAAAGAAACACACATCATCAATGATTATATATTGAACATCATAATAGAAAATATGCTGTCTCAAGTCATCTCTGGCGCAGCTTCCAGTCATCGTCAATGTAGTGCAAACGTGTGACGTGTAGTTACATTTTTTGCGAGGTGCACAGGTATATGAGCTTGCAAAGGCTGTGCCAGACTATACCCATGCGTTCAATGGAGAAGTATAAATCAGCCTTAACAGAGTGGGGTCATGCGACTCTGCATGCGATAGGGAAAGTAATTTTAAAAATTGACCTGGAAAAATTAGATCGATTACAGGTTCTGAATGTCGATTTTAATTACTTTGATTATATTACATATTTATATTAATCGAATATATTCGATTAATCGGCCAGCCCTGCGTCAAATTAAAAGGTTGATGGGTTATTGTTTTGTGAATCAAACAGTAATAAATATAGGTAACTATGTTTTAGCAGTAAAAAACTATAACTTTTTTCATTTTACAGTACAGTTGTGTTTATATATGTCTATAACATTTTATACACAGTTTGCACACTGTTTTATTTTTTTGTATTTTATAGAACCACAAATATATTTACTATTCCGCAGCCACAGCTACAGTCATTCTCAAATATGCAGTGGTGCTGATGTCAAATCAGTTGAGGGTGGTCAGATCGGATGGCATCACCTGAGCAGGAGTGATCTGCGCAGGGGTGGTGCTGGCGGGGGCAGCAGCGCGGGCGGCCTGAGTCTGGGCCTGCAATTGTGCCAACATCTGCTGTGGGATCATCAGCAACTGACCACTGTCACTGCGCACCAACACCATACCTGGACACACAAACACAACACACAGAAAGGTTGACATCACACCCTATGTAAATTGTTATTCATTAGTGAGCTTTTTTTCCTATTGATCTGACTGGAATTGAGTCTGGCAAGCGTGCCCTGCTTAGAGGCAGGAAGAATAAAGCGCACAGTTGGTGGCCTATATTTGCACGACACACTGAGAACCGCACAACACTCCGTCTCCCGTTACTGTGTGAACCAACGGATGTGTTCTCAACAGAAACTCTTGGTTGGAGAATCCAGATGGCCTCTTGTAGAAAAATCTGTCAAGTATTCTGTCCAGCCAGACAACGAGCTTGTCAAAATGACCAGAGCACACAGTCACGAGAGAAATCTTCAGAAAAAGATTAACTAGATGTGCATTTCCTGAATGTAATGCCAGTGTGTGCTTGCATCTGAAATCACAAATATCCCTGCTATAAAAGCATAGGGTTTTCAGACTTGAACAAATGACCTCTGGGTCAATCTAAACCCTGGTTAAAGAGAATGATTGATGTTCTGCTTTCAAACTACTCATTCTTTACCCATGTTTAAAAGGATAGTTCACCTGAATTGACTCACTATTCACTTAGTCACCTTTAACTGGTTCGAAACCTTTATAAATTTACTTCTTTGTTCTGATGAACACAAAAAGAAGATATTTTGAAGAAAGCTGAAACCTGTAACCATTGACTTCAATAGTAAACAAGACGAATTGTATGAAAGTCAATGGTTGCAGGTTTCCAGCTTTCTTCCAAATATCTTCTTTGTGTGTTCATCAGAAGAAAGAAATGCATGAAGGTTTGAAACACAGGTGAGAAAATAATGACAGAATTTTCATTTTTGGGTGAACTACCCCTTTAACAATCAACCTGAGGTATTCATAAGATGACGGATTACACAGAGATAGGCACGTGACGGTAAGATTCTGACAGTATGATAACTTTGGATAAAAATATCACTGTTTCATGGTATTATGATTACTGCTCTAAAATATATTCTTCTTAACGTTTGTAAAAACAAACAACTACTTTCCCCCTTTGAAATCAATATATTTCATTTTGAGAAACATTTGAAATATTTTGGAATTGTAAATAAATCATTGACTTCTGCTGTCTTTGTTAGTTTCAAAAACACAGATTTATTTTCAATTTTAAAATGGCATCTTCGGATATCTTTTCTGCTGGTGATACTGTTGTCCTAATAACTAAAACAAAAAGTATTTTTTTAAAAAATCTTACATATACTGTAGAAATGATATAACAAAAATATTGCCGGTTTTAAAACCTTGACTTTTCCAAACCACGGTATACCTTGAAAACGGTTATCATCACATGCCTAGAGATAACACCCTTGTAGCCAAATTTGCTGTGTCAGTACCATTGTTTTAATGAATACAGAATGAGACCTGTTTACATAACTGCTCTAGCATTGTGCATCCTCATGTTACCAGCATGTTTTTCCTGAATGGACTTCTTCACTTCACTAGTCACATTTTAAGGCTGCATTTACACTGCATGGTTCAAGTGACTCAATTGCGTTTTTTTTCTCCCATGTGGCACAGATTGGATATGACCCATGTACGTGTAAGCAGGAAAAAATTACATAAATTCCAATTTAATCAAATCAGATTCAGGCCTTGTTCACATGTGGAAATGTATCCGATATGAATCGGATCTTTGCCCTCGTGTCTGCAGTGTAAGCAGGCAGATCAGATTTTCACCGATGCAAGTCACGCATCATTAAAAACTGTAGCGAAGGACGTCAACTCTGATGTCCAAACCTTAAATCTAATACACGAGGACTAAAAAAGATTTAATATTGTCATGTAGCACAAGTATTTAAGCATGTTAAACCAGAAAGAGAGAGCGCAACATCCATCACGTAAACAATATAAACTATTTATAAAACTGTTACATACATCACGTGCATAAATCACGCCATGGACATGACATTTAAGAAGCCTGCTGGTTTAAAAAGACCTAGATTAAAAGAAGATGGCCAAATGAGAACATTTCTGCCGTAAGTTATAGTAAAACAACTAGTCAGAAAATAAATCAATAAATAAACCCTGCGAACAGATTAAATAAAGGAATGGAAAAAGAGCGCTCATTTATTATCAGCTGTCAGTCAGTGCCCGCTCTTTTTTTTTCCACGTCATTGTGCCGTGTGCTGTGTGAATGCAGACAATCGGATAAGGGTCACTTTTAAAATATGATGTACATAAGCAAGTCATCCAAAAAAAAAAAAAAAAAAAAACACAAGACACAAAATTGGAATTGACCATCATGATCTGCAGTGTAAATGCAGCCTAAATCACAATTTGACTTGTTTTAAAATGCTAATAAGCCTTGATAATCCTGTTTCTTACACAAGTGTTCAAACATGAGGTTTAAAAGCTGTTTTTAGAGTAACTCCAGGGTTACACAAAATGTGGAAATGTGTCTCTTGTATGTGCCTGAACTAAAAATAAAAGAATTTGCGAAATCTACTCAGATTACAATACCTACTAGATCTGGTGAGATTGTGAAAGGAGCATACAATAGACACTATCCCATGAGGCTATGGGTGAGGATTTGAGCATGGCCGTTAAGCAACAGGAGTGATGCTGGTAGCTCACATGACAATGACAAGGCCAATGCAGTACGCAGAGTAGGCCTGGCACAATAATCAATATATCGACTTATCGCACAACACGTAAACATGACCTCAATCATTCTTGGTGATACAATATATATTGCCCATATACAAAAACAATTCCAGCAAAATTTTTAGCTGTTTGTGCAACATCTCTATCTCTACTGGATGTGTCAGTGTCAGTATGGTGAAAAACACTGTAGTATTTACTATAAATTGCTTTAGTATATTTTCATGTAAGTGTCTGACAACTGAAAATAGATCTGGTAGCAGACATCGCACCCTCTGTTACTTTTTACCTTGCACTTTTTGTTCACATGTATTATTATTTATTTAGGATATGTGTTTTCACATTCTGATTCTAAAGCCTAATTATTAAATTCACTATAAATAAACTAAATATTACGAATAAAATAGTATGTGTTCTTTGGAAGATTGTACTTGCATTGTGATGCTTTTATGTTGTCATTTGGCATTATATAATGAGTGGCATAAAAGGGTCTTAAAATGACAACAATATTGTTTATCGCAATGTATTTTGATGCATTTTATCATACAACAAAAAACAGATATCATGACAGGCATGATGCTGAGTATATGATTTATGTAATCAATCTATTACAGGCCTAGAAAAACTAAGAGACCATTTCTTATTTCCATTATCAAGTCTCTAGATTTTCCATTAATAGATGCAGGTTTTGACAGAAATGTTTATTTGGGATTTATATCGATTTTATAAAATACTCATAACTTCAAAATTACAGATATCATTTAAAGTATTCATTGACAGAAAATTACAATAGGTCAAAATAAAATATTCCTTATTTTTAAACCTTAAATGTGTAACATATGAGCAATTCCAGCGGTCTGGATGTGACTTTTGCAGTAAAAACAAAACTTGTCAAAACATAAATTCACATAAAAAGTGTATGTTAACATTATCTTGAAGCAACTGTTTATATTTTCTAAAACAATTAACCACAGAGTTATGGGATTAGAAAAATATCAATCTGTAAACATATTTTATATTTTAAATAAGGAAAATAAACATGCGTTATGGATGTGACCAAAAAAGTTTGCAAGTTTACAGTATACAACATACTTTTTAGAAATTCTGTGAATATAACTGCACAACACAAAAGAAATAATGCTAATGAAAATATGAAATAATGCTCTTAAAGGAGAAGAGTTGCTCTTTATACAACAAAAATGATTGATTTTATTTTATTTGACATTTTTGCATTTATGAGGGAAAAGCTTCATTATGGATGTGACACTTTTTTTCCATTATGATTGACAGATGTGAAATTGCCACTTGTGTGATTTTGATAAATCAAATATAATAGTTTGAAACACTGACAGAGACATTTTGAGTAATTGTAAAGTACTGTAAAATGCTTGCTTACATAAATTTAGAAACGTTTCTCTATTTTGGTGAAAAATTTGGCAAGGTTACCATTGGCATGGAACTGCTCATGTATGTGAAATACACTTTTAAAAAGAAAGCTCCAAAAATGTCAAACTTTCTTGATTCTCTAAAAAGCTGTGTTTTACTGTGCAGTTCTTCAAAGGCACATTTTTTTCATAGGGTGAGGAACATTTTAAAATTCTACCCTAAAGACACTTTTTTTCTGGAATAAAAAGTTACAGTGGTTGGTAAAGCTATGATATACGAAGGTATAAATTAAGTTTATGAATGTTCACACATTTTGGAATATATATCTCCATAATATTTAAGGTTAAATTATTATCCTTTATTATCCTATTAAGATTATTAAATAATTAAAAAATCCATATCAAATCTTAATTTTGAAGACGGCTCTAAATTTTATCCAGAGCTGTATATTATATTATTATACTACTGTGTAACTTTTGTGTGGTTGTGAAGTAATTACCTACACATAAAAGAAAGTGTGAGTGCAGACACAGCACTTGTAAGAAAGTAAAAGAACAGTGCTGAAGACTTTAAGGACTACAATTACCTAAATAGATAGTCAGACTACTCTTCTTATTAGATGTACCTCTATTATTGTAAATGAATGCTGAAGCCCGGAAACAGGCTTTCAGAAAGACGTTTGGTGAACTCTGACCCTCAAATTTGTAGCATATGAGAGGTGACCTCAGATGAGTTCAAAAAACAATACAAATTTACATGAATGACAGTAGCCTATTTTATTAATTACTGCTATACATTAAAGCATTTCAAAGATGTAACTATTAATAAATTAAATTAAAATATAGTTAGTTTGTGAATAAAAGAATGGAGATCGAGGACTTTGACATCAACTTGTTTTCAATGGACTTTTAAAGACACAGTTCACCCAAATATTTACTAATAATCATGTTGCTGGAAGTCTGCTGGACTTACATTTCTCTTATTACAAAAGAAAATGTCAAACAAAACGAATCTATACAGTAAAAGGTGAGTGAAGCTGTCACACTGTCTGACAGCTCCTACTGAAGAAAGTTATGCATGTTTGGAGTGTTTAAGATAAACTACACATTAATTTCACGCTATACTAGATATACTTTAGTTTTATGCACTTATATTTCCAGTTTCAAGTACTTCAGGAGCGAGCAAACTTCACACGAGAGCAAAACACTCTTCGTAACTTTCTCTATACACAGATTCATGACATTATTCATTACATTCAGGGAAAGTGCTAATGTCAGCGTGGGTACCTGGAGGTAGCTGGATATTCTGGATGTTCTGGCCCGGGCTGCTCTGAGGGAGTCGGGGCGCTAACACCTGTGGCGCGCTGGCCCTGATGGTCGGGCTGGATGATGCTGATGCTGCCGCAACAGTTGCCGGAGCTGCGGCTCTCGCAACCCCCTGCAAAACAGCCCCCTTGGCCAGTGCAGGGCCGACAGTCATACTGCCTGCGGGCTGGATGATAGTTTTAGGTGACTCGGACTTGCTCGCGGTGACAGATGCAGAAGTCTGGTTCAACAAAAGAGGGGTCGTTGTAGTAGTAGAACTAGTAGTAGTAGTTGAAGTAGTAGTTATTCCCGGGGTCGCTACATTGGCTACAGAAACGGTGGTATTATTATTACTTCCGTTAATAGTTAAACCTGTTCCAGCAGTTTGCATAGATGGCCTGACAACTGTCACTGAGGGTCCTGCACTGGATGCTGCGGCTGGAGGATTCCCGAAAGAAGACTGTATCACTGTGTTTGGGCTTGGGGCGACCGTGACGTTTCCGAGTCCTTTCGCCACCCCGGGCCCGTTATTAACAACCGGGACAGAAGTTGAAGAGTCGTCTGACGATGATGATGATGGACCACTGGACACTGGAGTGCCGCTTTCAGTGTGCGGATCCATTGCATTGCCTCCGTTCAAAGTTTGCACTGTGGACGTCCCGATCAAAGTAGTTACCATAGCATAAGGAAACACCGGATCGCCTTAGCTGTCTTCCATCTGTGCCTCTGGCACATCAGTTCAGGAAGTTTGGGTTTTCATCGGCTTTTCCCTCCAGTTGCTTTTCGAAGGAAACAAGCGTGAGTGAATGGGAGTCTCGTGTCACAATGTCAATAAGGATTTGACAAGCGCCCGTGTCACCTCAAGTCCATTAGTAACAATGCTCTTGGGAGAAATAATCATCTAACACACTTGAAGAGCGACTGCTTTCATTATGTTCATATGTACAAGAGCTCGCAAAATGTCAACATTAGCTAGTTGAATTGCCTCTTTTCCCGGAGTCAGCGGGGTGATTTTCCGGCTGCCTGGGCGCTTACCTCAAACTTATTATGGCAAGATGTGGAAACGTCTAATCTAATACAACCTGAAGTGTCGGTAAAAAGTTTCTTTCCCACTCTTTTAATACAGAAATCCTTATATAGCAGGTCAAAGCCTGCCGCCATCTTCGATGTGAACAGTGAGGAGCTTTGGACAAAATGACATTGCGCATGCGCGCAAAAGCGGAAACGTCATTACGCTGAAGTTTTGTGGAGCCGCCATTGGTGGTCTCCTTGCGTGGAGGCGGGACATGAGAAACGTCAGTTGATTCTGGCGGAGCGCGGTCAGAGTCGGTCTGTCATCGAGAAAAGGGCCTTGTGAAGTTGAAAAACAACCGTTGATTTATACGGGCGCTGCTCTCGGTTGTGTCTAGAGGCACTTATAGCTGTTATGAGCGGGTTATAAAGCATGTAGAGGCTGTTGTGTGAACTTCACAGCGGGCTGTCTTCCCCCAAGATGGCCCCGTGTTTTGAAGCGTCTGTGTTGAAAGCGTGAAAAGGCGCCACACCTCTGCCAGCGTGACTGGCCATAGAGGGCACGCGTGCTACTGCAGCCATAGTTCACAGGGTTCCTGCTCTCACGCTCAATCTTCACCTTAACTTGTGCTACACTTTTCCGCCAATGTGCACAGTGTTGCTTCAGGGTAAAAAGTATTTATTTTGAAAGCACGTTGTAAATATAATATGGTCGATTAAATATTCAGTGGAGTGACAGAAAGAACCAATAAAAAGCTCTTTATTTAAACCAATTGTTCATTTTAGTACCTTTTTTCTAGTATATGAGCCGACACCTTTCCTTTGCTCGCAAAAGACCTCCCTTTTTTATTTTTATTTTGTATAAATAAAAAACTGCCTAAGACAGAAACAAGCATCACTAAATGTTACTGTCATGTTTTTGTAGGCTAGTTGTTTTCACTATTCCTAATCATTCTGATTAGAGTTTTAACACTTCAGATCTATTACTCATACCAGTGTGTTGGCTTTTTAGTTTTATTTTTGTGAAATTTTTCTTTCTAATGTATTTTATTTCTAACAATTTAGGAACTATTCAGATACCAAGGCAATTCAGTGGTATAATTTATCACTAATCAATATCATTGATTTGTTTAAACTTAATATTTTCACCATTGAACCAGTAAACACGTTTGTGTGAGTTTTCTGAAAAATGCAGCTCAGATGAGTATTCATAAAGGTCACTGATTATGATGACGTGTGGTCAACTTTTCTTTCATTTCTGATTTAAATGAAATAATATTTATGTTATCACATAACCTGCTAATGGATCAAATTAAAATAGTGCTCTGGAGCAGTCGGTTCTTCTTGTGTTTACAGTATACTAAATTCTGCTTGATTGAAATTAAAATATAGAGATGGGGAAAGGCTTTGATTTATTATTATTATTATTATTATTATTATTATTTAGATAATATAAAGAAACTCAAATTGAATGTTAACAAACTGATTACAACAGCAGTAGTAGTAACTGCATCCCACAATGCTCACACATAGACAAAAGTTCTGAAACTTTAGTAACGCAAACAGGTGAAGGTGTCAGTGAAATAGGATGTAAATCATTTGTAAATAACTACAATATTAGGATTTATTATAATTAATCGCTAACATTGTATAATATATCAGCATTTATATAATGATATATGGAACGTTCCGCTGTAACTGACTTAGAATCAGAAAATACTCAATTTATGTTTACAATTTAGCCCCTAGATGCAGGTAAAATGAGATGCCCCTTTTGGTGTGTCTGGATCAGATTACATTTACAAAAGAGCTTATAAATGATCAATGACAATGATTTTATTTTGTTTATTTTAAATGAACGATGTTTCAACTTATTCAAAAGTTATACTGTGCCCAGCTTATGGAGTTAACTTGTCAACAAAGGTTCAGTAGTGGAACCACGTCGCAATTTGTCTCCTTAACCAACCACCAACTCCCTAAAAACTTTTTTAAAGCTGACCAGCCCTCTAGCACTGTTCTTATCGTTCTCTCAAACCCACCCTCCCTCTATTTCCTCGCTTTCCATTAACAATCCTATAATCCTCTTCCCTCCTAGGTTAAATCGGGGGTTCAATCACTCTACCAAAATATTACAGAGACGGTACCCTCACTCTGAGTCTCTTGGCATCATCGTAGGACCTCCGATCAACCTACAGTACCTGTTCACGGTTTATCCTGTTACTTCCCTTCCCCTTCATCCCACTGTTCCCCTACCATCCCTTTAATCCCTTCATCCCTAAAATAAAGTCTAGCTCAAAGTGTGGCATGGTCCATGCTGGTAAAGATGTTTTAGGTCAGTTAATGCAATGTAAATTTAATTTCCCCTAAAAACTCAGTATGTCCTAAGCCCTGACCTCCTCTGCTCATTCACTCACAGTTTCAATGACAAGCTGTTTGTTCTAAAAGAGATTTAAATGATTGTATTTGCATCACAGGTGCGGCTCTCCTGATGTGTGTGACGCTCATTATGCATCAGTTGTTTTAGTTACTTTCTCTGGAGTGTGAAACATAATTTCACTGTTTAGAATGAAACAGTGACCAAGTGACCTGCTCAAGTAAATGCTGCTTTCACAGGTACAGTCGTTTTTACTGCATTTAGTACTTGCAGGTATAGTTCACCCAAAAATGAAGATTTCCTCACCGTTTATTAACATTCAAATTGTTCAAAAGGTTTAGGAGTTTCTGACTTCTGTTCAACACAAAAAAGGATGTTGAACAACCAGCCATTGCTTTGTTTTTTTTCCTACTATGGGTGTCAATGGCTAATTTTCTCCAACATTCTTCAGAATATCTTGTCTGAAAAAAGTAGATCGTGATTAAATGATGAATTTCGTTTTTGGATAAACCGTCCCTTTAATATTAAAATCTAGTGTATGAGGATACAACTGTTGAGTCTTTCCTTAAAGGTATAGTTCACCTCAAGGGTGTAGATTTGCTCTTGACGTTGGTGGGGACATACATTCCTATAGCGCATGCATAGAACAGCACAAATTTTCTTTCGTGCTTTTAAAAACACGAATAAAGGCTTTAAATGCTTAATAATACATATAACAATTAATGAAACATGATCTACACTACAAAAGTCAATTTACCTGACTTTTCCTGAAATTTGGTTTTGATGAGGTATGAATGTAGAGAAATTTAGAGAGGCACGTGATGCAATTTAACACAGCAAGAAGGTCGCTGGTTTGAGTCCCGGCTGGGTCAATCAGCATTTCTATGTCGAGTTTGCATGCTCTCATCCTCATTTCCATCATTAGACTGAATATTTTTTATGCATATAATTCTTATTTGCAATTTCTTTTGTCCTCATTTTATTAATGCAGCATTGTGAATTTATTTTCATTAACCTTGAACTCACATTTAGTTGAGGATAATTCGTTAATTTATCTAATAATGATTCACAGTTAATCATCAGTTTATTTAGGCTAATACATATGCAAAAGACAAAGGAATCATTTAATCAGGATGCTAAAATAAACAAAAACCTTCAGGTTCTCCCCAATTTGACTTAGCGCAATCACTTTTTTAACTTTCTCCCCTTGAAATATTTCCATTGTGGTCCATGTATTTACATGTGTCGTGAAGATTTGCAGCGCGTTTTTCTATTTTTGTTTGCATTGTGAGGATTTGCAGCACACATGCTGTCAAACCAATAAAGATGTTTTCTTAATTTGCTGATGTTTGTTTACATGCATGTGCTTACTTAGAAACACCTACAATGAAAATAATATTTTGTAAGCTGTTTGGACAGAACTATGTGAAGGTATAGTGTGTCTACAGTCATAATGGAGTGATTGAAACACAATAAGTCTCTTTTTATAAAATTTCCAGATGCTAAAAAAAGACCCAAAATCCAGTGATTTTGAGGCCCACCGCAATGTGATGTAAGAGTGTGGTTTTCCCCGCCCATCGATTTGATTGACAGGCACCATGTTTCGATAATAACATGTGCACAGAACATTCTTTTTGCAAATAAACTGGTATTAAATTTTTTTTTACAACTCTCTGTGATTTTTATCAGTTTTATAAGTTTAAAAGTTTTTAAAACAGAGGCATTGTTTGTAGCAAACACAGTAACATCGATATCTAATTCTTAACCACTATAATCACCATGGCCGCATGGTGTCAGTAAACGTGCAAATATATGTGTGTGTGTATGTGTGTGTGTGTACTGCAAATGGCATTTGTGTGAGACTTATCATTTCAGAAAGGCTTGAATAAACTCCACCACAAATACATCAAATAAACTTACTTGATATTTTTGACTAATGAGCTGTATTTCAGCTTCATCCAAGTCTGTCTCTATCACTGACTGCCGTTTATCTGCTGTAACTGCTGTATGTGGGAGCCGTTGCTGAGGAGAAGCATTTCATTTGGATTTAAAGCCACAGGCTACAAAAACAGCTACAATGTATTTAGACACAAAAACAGACAGATTCTGGAGGATATCATACATGATCTGATGGGTATTTTAAGTTGAAACTTTATAGACACATTCTGGAGACACCAAAGGCTTATCTTACATCTTGTAAAAGGGGTAAAAAATAATAATAATAATTTTAAAAGTGGCAGTGCATTAAGCTCTCTCGGCCACCAGTTTCTGTATTTTGAAGCAATTTATTCTCTGGGTCAGTAAATTCTGAAACAAATCCAGCTTAAAACCATTACAACAATTCAGTTGTCAAAAAAGTGCCCATAAAAATGTTTATGTAAACAAACAAATGCGTTAAATGATAGAAAATAAAATCCACAAAAAAAGAGCAACTCAAATATCAAACAAAAGGATTATGAGTATATACATATAATATGTTTATCTTGTGCATTAAATTAGATGGAGTGAAGAGTGCTACATATGTGTATATGTACAAATACTTGTTCGAGCTAAAATATTTTACAACCTAGTAGAGAATTTGTTTGAGATAACAAAAATATTTGGATCAGTCTCTCCTCTGGTACCGTAGCGCTCCCCTCTGTGACACTCCAGGTAAGGACCCCAGTCTTCTGTAGGAGAGCAGGCAGATTTGATACGCTGGATGAAACAAAAATTAAAAGAGATCAGAATGAATAGCTTATGAATAAAGAATACAATGCATCACTGATATACCATCTTAAAGAAATAGTTCAGCAAAAAACAAAATAAAAAGAACAGTTACTGGTAATTTACTCATCCTCAGGTCATCAAAGATTATTTTTAACTGGTCCTTGATGATTCATTAAACGCATGCCATTAGCAAGGTTTGCATTCTAACATGACACAAATCTATTCAGAGCTAACAAAAACGAAGAGAAACAAAAAATACCAAATGTATTTCCATCAAGTTGTTATGTGGCTGACTATAGTATTGGTAAACTAGTAACATCAGTGTAATGTTCACTACGTCAGAGCTTATTCAGCAAACGTGTTTCCATCTGCCATTATATGTACAAGTGCAAAACTACTTCAAGCAAGTGTAAAAACTTTTTTTGCAAATGTTTTTTGCAAGTTTGTAAAAAAATTGATGTTTCCATCACTTGTTTCTCATGCGATACTTCCAAATGTGCTTTAACACATGATGCAAACCCAGGACTACTAGCACATTGAGAGTAAAAAAAAAATATTTTCTTTTATAATAAGCTACTTGCTCAGAAGACAAAATGCAATGAATGCACGGTAATCTTTGATATTATACTGAACCACTATGATGATGAACTTTGGCTAAGGGAATTTAGAATGACAAAAATTACATTTCAGATATTGTGCAATGTAGTCGGTCCACTGCTTTGTCCATTAATGGAGACACGTCTCAGCCATTTCTGTTTTCACATGATCAGTTAAAGGGCACCTATGAAGAAAATCAGCTTTTGTAAGCTGTTAGGACAGAACAGAGTTTGCATGTTCTCCCTGTGTTCGCGTGGGTTTCCTCCAGGTGCTCCGGTTTCCCCCACAGACCAAAGACTTGTGGTATAGGTGAATTGGGTGAGCTAAATTGTCCGTAGTGTATGAGTGTGGAATGAGTGTGTATGGATGTTTCCCAGAGATGGGTTGCAGCTGGAAGGGCATCCGCTGCGTAAAACATGTGCTGGATAAGATGCCGGTTGATTCCGCTGTGGCGACCCTAGATTAATAAAGGGACTAAGCCGAAAAGAAAATGAATGAATGAATGTGTGTAGGTATAGTGTGTCCACAGTCATATTGGAGTGATATAAACCGAACAAGTCTCTTTTAAAATTTCCTGACATAAAAATAGGATCCAAATCCTAGTGAATTTTCCATATCCATCGAATTGATTGGCAGGGACCATGTTTCTATAATAACATGTACACATGTCCAAAGAACTTTTTTTTTTTTTTTGCAAATAAACAGGTATTAAAATAATTATTACAACTCTCTGTGATTTTTATAAGTTTTGTAAGTTTAAAACGTTTTTAAAACAGAGCATGTTTGTAATAAAGACAGTAAAATCGGTATGAAATTCCTAACCGCTATAGTCACCATGGCTGCATTGTGTCAGTAAAAATATGTGTGTGTGTGTGTGTGTGTGTGTGTGTGTGTGTGTGTGTGTGTGTACGTGTGTGTGTGTACTGCAAACAGCATTTGTGTGTGACTCATCATTTCAGAAAGGCTTGAATAAACTCCACCACAAACACATCAAATAAACTTACTTGATATTTTGACTAATGAGCTGTATTTCAGCTTCATCCAACTCTGTCTCTGTCACTGACTGCTGTTTATCAGACGTAACGCATGATGAGAAGCAGACAAGCATGTGTGAACGGTAGGCGGGGAGAAACAGCTCATTTGGATTTACAAGCTAAAAAAAACCGCTACAATGTATTCAGACAACAAAATGGACAGATTCTGGAGGATGTAATAAATGATTTGATGGGTATTTTGACCTGAAATTTTACGGACACATTCTGGAGACACCAAAGGCTTATCTTTCATCATGTAAAAGGGGTAAAATAGGTGCCCTTTAAAAAAAATTCACATGTTGGAATTTATTCAGTTAATGTGTTTCCATCGCAGTTCATGTATTATATCTAATGTTATATCTAATGGGATAAAATGGGATAAAAAGTTCAGTACTACTTAGTACTACTTAGTTGTTCATTCATTCATTCATTTTCTTTTCGGCTTAGTCCCTTTATTAATCCGGGTTCGCCACAGCGGAATGAACCGCCAACTTATCCAGCATATGTTTTCCACAGTGGATGCCCTGCCAGCCACAACCCATCACTGGGAAACACCATTCTAAACATTCTAAATTTTAGTCATTTTAGTCATTCCTTTTAGTAATTCTAAATTCCCTTAGCCAAAGTTCATCATCATAGTGGTTCAGTATGATGTCAAAGATTACTGTGCATTCATTGCATTTTGTCTTCCGAGCAAGCAGCTTATTATAAAAGAAAAATGGTTTACATTGTTTATTTTCTTTGTACTCTCAATGTGCCAGTAGTCCTAGGTTTCAATCTTGGCATTTCTATTAAGTATTTTTTATGATCATATCTAAAATGCAGATAATAATAGGTGGATGGAAACATATTAGCATATTATTTGTAATCTAATCCATTTGCCTCACCTATCTTGCCCAGTAGCTCACCTTGTACAGTATTGTGTTTGTGATGTAGAGCACTCAGCTTCGAGTCTGATGAAACTACATGGTCAACAGTGCACTTTATTAACTTTGTTTGTTTTTGAAAACACTATTGGTTGGGTTTAGGTCTGTGGTTTGCTAGGTAATCAGTATGAGAAGCCCTGCTGTCTTGTTAACATGTACAAAAAGAATGTGCATCTGAAACTTACAACAAAACATATCTTAAGTAACGTATTTCAGATTGGCAAAAATGTAGCTAGCACCCTCTAGTGGATTTGTCATCTGAAATTGTGCAATGAAACGTACCAGGAGCAACGTATTAAAGTTTTGCTAAAAAATATATGCTAAGCATGTATTTCCAACAAACCTGGGCTTTTAAAATCGCCTTTAATATTATAAAGAATGAAAGAAGTTACCTACACATCTTGGATTGCCTAAGGGTGAGCAAAAGCAATATTTAATTTTCATGAACATCCTTCTTTACCTGCCACAGTCCTCCACTCGCTTTACACACTTTCCAGACAGCAACAATAGGAATCCACATGAGGCTAAATGCAGTGATACACCAGCCCAGAGCAATGCCCCAATCTGGGTATGCAACTGAACCATATGTCGGGGATGTAAAGGTGTACAAAGACCATATGAGAATAATCTGGAAGAAAAAAACAAAACATCATCCTTATGTACAATTTATATGTACAGTATATATAGCTTTTTATATACGTTTCAAAATAGTCTACATACAGACAAAACCACTGGAGTGATAAAAAACCAGCAAGCTCTCCACCACAACCAGAAGAGGGAGCTCTTGGTCCCAATCATCATCTCAATGTCCTTGATAAAGCGATTGCCACCTGAAAAGTGAACGCATTTTAGAAAAGAACATATGAACAAGACACATCAAACTGTAGTAACAAAATTCTTTTCATTTTAGAAAAAATATTTATTTAAGGTTAGAATTAGGTTAACACATTTACAGTGCAGAATAGCAAATATATCTTACTCTTAATACAGCTATGAAAAACATTTAGAGATCACATGCATTTTCTCAGTTTCTATGGATATATTGCATGTAACAGGTATTGTAAATGTATGTGTTTGAGTAAAGTATATGTTTTATTCTATAAAGGTCTGATCCCAGCTAAAAGGGAACGCTCCAAGAACATTCAGTAACATTCTTTAAAAGTTGTGTAAATGTTAGCATGCAACTTTATTAAAATAACGTTTCTGAAAAACATTCTTGGAACGTTTTTATAATGTGAATGAATGCACTGTTCAGATAGTGATTTATATGACAAAATATTAATATTACAGGACACTGAAATGTAATTTTGATTTTATAATCAAAAGAAAATCTGAGAATGTTTTAACTAATGCTTTGAGAACAAACATTATGAGAAATGTTATGAAAACATTTTGAATAACATTATTATAACCAAAAGATTATACTCTAACCTAATAATAATATGTAAAAAAAAAACAAAAAAACAACAACATTATATCATTTAATTGTACTGTTCATAGTATATTTTGCAACCTAAAATTCTTAGCTGGGATAACATTTATGTGATGATTTATTTGATTTGACATTTTTTGCATAAAATGACAATTGCTCAGAATAACAAACATCTTCTTTTGTTGTGATTGATTAATTTGTGTGCTTTTCTAACTCTTCTGAAGCAAAAACATGAAACGTCATTAAAAACTGATATTTTACTCAAGCACACAACTGTTTTGAGTAAACTGCAAATCCTGCAAGATGAAATTTTCTCCATGCTGTAGCTGTTTATACTCACCATACAGGATGCACAGTCCTAAGACCTCTAGTAATCCAGCAACCAGGAGAATCCATCCAGCACTAAATGTGTCAATTAAATTCACCCAGTATATTCCAGCCTGTCAAAAAGAATTGAAAACATTTATAACACACAATTGGAGTAACTTTTTAATGCAGATTTCCCTTGAGAGCTTTTCACGTTATCTACTAGTTGAACTTGGATTATTTGTGCCACGTTTTACATTGGTCATATTTGACCCAGGTTAACCATTAACCCTAGGAGTTCGTACGCTGCCTCTTAATGCTAATGATTTTAGAGTCACCACCAGCACATGAGAGGTGATAACTCAACTAATTTTCATTACAAATTGGCACGTTCTTTAATTATTGGACATTTCCACCTCAAATGTTCTGATAGAGTATTTGACGTGAGGCTCACATTTGGTTGCCAGTTCTTAAGCATTTAAATGTAACATTTTAACACTGTATTTCTTCACACTGCTTCTTTTTGTGATTGTAATATTTTAAGTGTGACACTTACCCAATAAATATGAATTTTAATTTCTTATCAATGTTGTTGGTGAAGGTTTGCCTACCCTGGTGACGCATGGCAAGCCAAGCAGAAAGAGAATAATGCAGACCGCTGTGGTAACAAGGCCTCGTTTTGACTTCAAAACTTTGGGATAGGCATCCAGGAGGCAGGTGCTGATCACCTCTGTAGACACATCAGATATTTGAGCATTTTTTTCATTATAGCTATTTTATAATATAATTATCTGCTTTTCTTTACCTATTCCTGCAAACTGGGAGTCCAAGCCGAGAGTAATAAGCATAAAAAAGAACAGGATTGACCACAGGGGTGAAATGGGCAGCTTAGAGAGAGCATCGGGGTACGCAATGAAGGCCAGTGCAAAACCTGAAACGTAAAATGAGATTAGCATTTACATACAAACGCATAATATGCTAAATAAACTGTCCATCAAAGATTATTTATTTATTATTTGTATTGTTTTTTTATTGGTGGGAGACCACATGATTTATTTTAACACCCATGGAAGCCAATTTATTTCATGTAAAAATATAAATAAAATTGAAAATAATACGAAAGTCATTTGTATTAGATTAAAAATCCAAAGCGATGATTTTAAAAATCTAAATTCTATGGGAAAAAATTATGACAAAAGTCAAGCCAAGGCTTGAACCAGCGACCTTTTTGCTGTGAGGCGAACGTGCTATTCACTACGCTACCGTGGCGCCCAATGATGACTTAGTAACTTTAAATGTCACAATCATATAATTTAAAAAGTCAAAATTATAAAAAAAATTGACTCAGAATTATGACTTATAATCACTGTATAGAAAATACAAGCTTAAATCTTAAGTAAGCCTTGAGACATGCTAAAGTCCTAATCATGAGCAAAACACCAAACACTAATTTACTGAGCTAAAATTATGACTTACTGATACAAAATTACACCGTAAAAAGCAATTAGTTGACTTTATATTTAAAAGTGAGTAAACCCGTTGCCTTAAAATGATTAAGTAAATGAACTGTGTAATTTTAAACATTTGTCAACTTATTAACTTAAGTTACAACCGGTTTGCTTACTTTTGTTTTAAGTGTATTTGACTTTTAAAGTCATAATCTCATATTATGACTTCCTAACTTCTTGAGTTCATAATTATGATTTAAGTATGTTAGAATTTACACTTTATGCATGTTTTGTTATATGGCAGAATGTCTTTTCTCTTATTTGGCATCTATACACATCCCTGTAATTCCTGTTAAAAAATCCGTACATTTGCATTTCAGATCTTACCAGCATCTGCAACTTCCGACACTGGTCTCTGATAGACATGTGCCATGTGTCCAAGTACAGAAAAGATGGCAAAACCAGCAAAGATGCTGGTGCCGCAGTTTGTAATGCAGACCACAATAGAGTCTTGGTAGCAGTTGTTGTAAAACTTATTGTAAGACGACAGAGCCATCAAACCACCCCAGGCGATGGACAGAGAAAAGAAGATCTGAGTAGCTGCATCTTTCCAAACCTGCGGAGAAAACCGACTACATTAACCATCTGATTTTGGTGTATTTGTTGTGAATTTTACAATGTACAATAACACAGTAAAATAATATAGACGACATAAAAAGCCTATGGTTTCATATTATGCTCTGTCATTTATTTGGTCGTGTCACAAAATACAATTTATATGAGCACAATATCACCAGCTATTATACAAGGATGTAGATATTTAAAAGTGATCTTTTGTATTTTTATGTTGGACCTGTAATCGTTAATTTTTTGGAAAGTGTTTTTTAAACAATAATATTTATTTTAAATTGTCTACATTTTAAATGAAACATTTGCCCTGAAGTTCTAAATAAAGTGATAAATACGATCACATATGAATGAGTACATTTCTTACTACATAATTCAAAGTTCTTTACACGTGGTCAAAATCTAAACAACTCCGTTATTCAATTTACAAAAAATTACTACACTACCCAACAAAAGCCTTGTCGCTTATCTGAGTTTTAGGAAAAACAAATAATCACTTGACTACTAGTTGATCATTTGATATCAAAAGTGGCTCATATGAAAAGCAAAGGCCTCTAGATTATGCATATTTTACCAACTGTGACTGCATCCATACATCTCTGCAATGACTCAAATAACTTATTAATAAAGTCATCTGGAATGGGGAAGAAAGTTTACCCTAGTTCATCAAGATTATTTTGATTCATCTTCAATGCCTCCTCCTTCATCTTACCCAGACATGCTTAATAATGTTTAATGTCTGGTGTCTGGGTAGGCCAATCCTGGAGCAGCTTGACCTTCTTTATTTTCAGCAACTTTGCTGTGGAGGATGAAGCGCTATCCTGCTGATGAATTTGCCCTCTTCTGTGTTTTTTAATGTAATGGGCAGCACAAATGTCTTGATACCTCAGGCTGTTGGTGTTGCCATCCACTCTGCAGATCTCTCGCATGCCCCCATACTGAATGTAACCCCAAACCATGATTTTTCCTTCACCAAACTTGACAGATTTCTGTGAGAAATTCTCAGATTTCTTGGGTCCATGCAGGTTTCAATAGATCTTCTACAGTATTTGTGATGATTGGGATGCAGTTCAACAGATGATTCTTTGGAAAAATCTACCTTCTGACACTTTTCCAAATAATAAACCAGAAGTCAAATCATTATTTGTTGCTCTTACAACTTCGATCGATAACAAGACTTTGTATATCACAGTTGTTCTCAATCCTGGTCCTTGCAGCCCATCAAACTGCTTATTTTGTATGTACAGTATCTTTTGGTTAACACTCTAAGAGGCAGTTGTGTTGAGATCGACATGTCCCCTAGATAGTGTTCACTGCTCTCTAGCCCCATTCACACATGAAATCATCTGAACCAGAGAAAAGATTCATGCTACACAACTCATTCATTCATTTTCCTTTGGCTAAGTCCCTTATTTATTAGGGTTTGCCACAGCAGAATGAACCGCCAACTATTCCAGTATATGTTTTACGCAGCGCATGTCCTTCAAGCCACAACCAAATACTGGGAAACACCCACACACGCTGACATTTACACACAAACTCGTACACTAAGACCAATTAGTTCATTCAATTCACCTACACCACGTCTTTGGACTGTGATGGAAACTGGAGCACTCGGAGGAAACCTACACGAACATGGGGAGAACATGCAAACTCCACACAGAAATGCCAACTGGTCCAACCAGGACTCAAACCAGCAACCTTCTTGCTGTGAAGGGACAGTGCTAACCACCACAACTGCAGCATTTTCAATTATTACAGTAGCTTGAAGGGATATTTAACAATAATCATGTGATTGGCATAAAAGTCACGTCTTGCGCACATTACCCATTGAATTGAGCACATTTTCAAACTGGAATTAGGCCAGAATATCCTGTTATGTCCACTTTGCAGGGGTCTTACGGTCAACTGGAACAAACCTCTGAAGCGATAAGAGGAATATACATAATATGGATAGCGGGGAGCCACGAGCACCAGGATTGAGAACCGCTGCTAGATCGTGTTGTATACAGGTATAGTTATCAGGATATAAGATGACTTATATCTTAATCTGAGATTTTTGTTATATCACTCAGCACTAATAATAAGATGTTAAGATGTTTACAGACCTCAGCCTCAGCCAGTTTGGTGAGGTTTGATTGTGAGCCGATGTAAAACTCGATGCCGTCTTTCGCCCCTTCCAAAGTTGCACCACGAATCAACAGAATCAAAAGCACGACATAAGGGAAAGTAGCTGTGAAATACACCACCTGCAACATTTTTACCACATTAACCCATCTGCTTTTAACAAATGATGAAATGTTACTGAGCTGAAACACTTACCTTCCCAGAGGACTTGATGCCTTTGAAAAGAGCTGCTCCGACTAGTATCCAGGAGAGCAGAAGACAGAGGGCCAGATGCCAGACCACCGGCCCTGTCTCATCCATACTGCTACTGCGCTGAAGAGCCACCTCACTAGCACAAAAACATTTAGTCACAACTAGGCATGGGATGATAAACAGTTTCAAGGTTTACGGCGGGTTTGGAAAAGTCAGTGTTTTCAAACCGTTTAAATTTTCTATTATACCGTTCCTATGGTAGATGTACTGCACGATATTGGAAAAAACTGACATTGCGATATAGTATTTTTCTACGATATACATTGCAATATTGAGTATGATTTCACCAAATGAAATGAAAAGATCTGCTCAGAAAGAATTCCTGATTTTTTCAGATCTTAAAATCTAGCAATATTCAAATACACAAATTTTATAATCAAATGTAAAATACCACTGTATAATCTACATCGTATATTTATACACAAATACAGTGGATCTTTCTCACAGTTAAAAACGTGATTTCTTCTGCCTGAATACATTAAACTGACTTGAAATCTTCACACAGGCCCTAAAAAAATACACAATAATAATCAAAGTTTTGGCAACATCATGGTTAAATGATGCAATGAGTCCACAAATCATGAGTGCTTTGAAATGTGGCTCCTGATCAATTATAATACTGGTTCAACATTGCAGATGCTACGATGTGACTACTGCGGATGCGCATATTACGATATCAACACTGAAATTATATATTGTAGAGCCCTAGGTAGATGTAATTTTTTTAAGTGTTTTTTTATGACGATTTTATTTAGTTTTTCAGCGCAACAGTACCTCCACGTCAAAAGCTACTAGTCAGCTCATGATTCAGCAAACATTCGAAAAACAAATGTCTTATTCCTCAACATCCAAGTATACTATAGACCTGAAGAGTGCAGTGGCTTACTTTATATTCAAAGAAAAAAAAAGATACTCAAACATGCCTTTTCAAGTTACAAAGGAATCTGTGTTTTTGAAACTAAAGAAGACATCGAAAGTCGATGATTTACTTTAATTATTTAGCCTTATTTACTCTTCCAAAATGATTTAAATGTTTCTTAAAACAATCAATTGGGAAAAAGTTCAAAAATACCGTTCCTATTTTAGAGCAATAATCACAATACCGTGAAACCGGGATATTTCTATCAAAGGTTATCACACCGTCAGACACTTTTATCTATGAAAATAGAACAAAAGAAAACACTAAATACTAAAACAACGCAGAGAAAACAGACCATCAAAGATGAGCACTGAATGTACTCATTGATCAAGGTTTTTTCTAGGTCATAAAATGGTGCCAAAACGTGCTCTTGACCCATTTCTTCTGTCATTCTCAAGACTAAACATTAGAACATATGAAGATGGTTTCAATGCTAGTTACTAGACAATTGATACTTCACAAAGTATTCCTTCTTTAATTCCACCCCCCTTCTCAATGTTCAACATGCTTTCTGTTTAAGCCACGCGCTCCCCTATCAGTCTGTTTTTTATAGAAATGACATGCTGATTTATCACAAAAGTGGACATACAGTAAGGATCCACATTTGGCATGCCAGGGAAAGATTTACAACGTGAGCATTAATAAAAAAACTAAATAAAGACTGCAGCTAAAGTCTACAAGGGAGGTTCAGATGATCAGAATATCCTCAGATAGTTCACTTATTATTTTCATGTCACATATTCTAAACTAAAGTTTTGTGGAGCATTCAATAGCAGAAAATTTATTGTTTGTTACTGTTTATTACTTAGTTATAAGTCTTGAGAATTTGCCCAAACTTCTCAATTTCATTTACTTCTATAGATAATTATATAATAATAATAATAATAATCATCATCATCATCATACTATTAATATATGATTAATAATCATATACGAAGGGGTGTCACGGTGGAGCAGTGGGTAGCACGATCACCTCACACAAGAAGGTTGAGTCCAAAAACATGTGGTGCAGGTGAATTGGGTTAAGCTAAATTGTCCGTGCAGTATGTGTATGAATGAGTATGTATGGATGTTTCCCAGTGATCTGTCGCAGCTGGAAGGGCATCCGCTGCGTAAAACAGTTGGCGGTTCATTACATTGTGGTGACACCAGATTAATGAAGGGATTAAGCCGAAAAGAAAATGAATGAATGACTAACAGAACATGAATAATAATAATAATAATAATAATAATAATAATAATATAAAAGTCGGGGCGCCACGGTGGCCTAGTGGGTAGCACGATCGCCTCACAGCAAGAAGGTCGCTGGTTCGAGCCTCGGCTGGGTCAGTTGGCATTTCTGTGTGGAGTTTGCATGTTCTCCCCGTGGTTGCGTGGGTTTCCTCCGGGTGCTTCAGTTTCCCCCACAGGTCCAAAGACATGCGGTACAGGTGAATTGGGTGAGCTAAATTGTCCATAGTGTGTGTTTGTGAGTGAGTGTGTATAGATTTATCCCAGAGATGGGTTGCAGCTGGAAGGGCATCCGCTGCGTAAAACAAATGCTGGATAAGTTGGCGGTTCATTCCGCTGTGGCAACCCCGGATTAATAAAGGGACTAAGCCGAAAAGAAAATGAATGAATGAATGAATGAATATAAAAGTCTTTACTGTCAAAAGTGTTTGCTTTTTGTTAATTTATTGTGAAATACGTGAATTACTTTCTTACACAAAAATGCTCTCACTGCCACCAAATGTTTAAACAAAAGTGTATAAAATTACAGTAAGCGCGATAAAATTTAACATAATTATGCTGGTTTGTTATAAAACAAATGTGATTATCTTTTGCGTTTGGTGATTTCTTCTTAAACCTACAACCTCGCAACCATCAATACAAAAAAAAAACTAACCAACATCTCAACCAAGCTTCCTGTTTCACAAGAAACACTTCAAAGCAGGGTAGTAGATACACTCTGAAAACTACAGTCTAACGCTGAACCATCAACCGACCAAAACATGGCATAACTCACAACGCTCATTTATCTTATCTTATATTATCTTATATACACAATACAACATTAGGAGTATTTTGTTGTATTATTAAATGTGTGTGTGTGTGTGTGTGTGTGTGTGTACAAGCAGGTACAAAAAACAAATCTCTACTTACTCCCAGTATTTTTCACTCAGGCTCTGGCCTGAGATTGGACCGCAGGACACATTCACTGCTGCAGTAGAAATGTTGGAGGCTGTTGAAATTCAACATAACGTGTAAACAACATCTTACTGTAATATTGTATTATTTTTTATAAAGTGCAAAGGTCAAGTTTTGCAAGAAAAAAAATCTCCATTTATTATTTCCACGGAGAAATTCCACAATTTTTAACAACAACTGAACATGCTTTAAAGATGCAGTTTATTTAAACCATATGTTTACTACAGTGTTTACTATGTTACCCATGATCCTTTGTCAAGCAATGCATGCTAAATAGTTCTTTAGCTCAACCAACCATCTCCCTATATACTAAAAATATTATACACTCCAGCCCGAAATCATTTATACCCCTGGCAGCTTAACCTACATTCATGCCCTCAGTTTTTTACATTTGATCAAAAATCTCTAAGTCAGAATTTGCCAGGGGTATGAATAATTTTAGGCTTGGCTGAATGTGTCATCAGTAATATTTTATGGAATGTAGTTCTTTCCCTCAGAAAAGCTGTAGTACGGTACAGTACACAGCCTTGTAGCATTGACGTTTTAGTCTGATTTTCTCATACTTCTTTGTTTCAAATCAGTTTGTAATAAATTGTGAATTGTGATTCATGGTGGTCGCCTCATAGCAAGAAGGTCGCTGGTTTGAGTCCTGGCTGGGTCAGCATTTCTGTGTGCAGTTTGCAGGATCTCCCTGTGTTCGCATGGCTTTTCCAAAGTCCAAAGACATGCGGTATAGGTGAACTGAATAAACTAAATTGTCCATAGTGTATGTGTGTGAATGCAAGTGTGTATGGGTGTTTCTCAGTTTTGAGTTGCAGCTGGATGGGCATCTGCTGTCTAAAACATTTATTGGATAAGTTGGCGATTCATTCTGCTGTGGCGACCCCTGATAAATAAAGGAACTAAGCTGAAGGAAAGTGAATGAATGATTTATCTTATACTATAGCTTGTTGGTTTGGTCCATGAGGGAAAATAATGGTTTACCAAAGACTTTTAAAAAATCTTATTGTGTTGTGTGTCAGAAATGTGTCATGTGGTTAAGTGCGAAAAGCCCAATTCCTATTAAAGCCAGTTTATCTTGGAAAATCCAAATACTTTCATTATCTGAAGAAAAACTCATGGTATGTGTGACACAGCAACACGTGCCTCTTTTAAACGTGAAACAGTCACAAACCTGTTGCATTGCAGTTCTTAATGCTCCAGGGCAGAGGATCTTGAAAAGATGCAAAGAGGTAGTAGATACTGTATGCAATGATCACATTATAGTAGATCGCCACAAAAGTGCTAACCAGCATCATCGTGATGCCAACACCTACAAAAGAGAACAAAAATATAATTAACACATAAAAAACACATTTTTAATTGCATTTATTAAATGATTGTAAATTTTTTTTATATTTTAATAGCATTTTTTCCAGATAATATACAAACTTACAAATGTATATGAAAAATAGAAGTCCTATCAGCAAAGAGATGACATCTAATATATAGCAACAAAAATAAGAAAACACTAGAACCCTTACATCAAACTTACACTTTTCTACCCCCTACTATTCACAATCCTTCCCATCTCCCACATCTCCCTATTTTCTGAGGCCTTCAAAAAGTACACAAAGAAGAATCAAGACACAGATAAATAATAAACCAATTGAAAAAAAAATGAATTTGATAAATTTATGAGAAAATATAGAAGAAGAAAATGTAAAGTAAATACTAGAGCTGTGTCCCAAATCGCATACTTATGCACTATTCTACGCCATTTTGAAGTATAAATAGTATCTGTAGTGCGTTCACACTGAAACTCTGGAAATAATAAGTACACTTTAATTACCTGGATGATGCACTCATTCGACTGGTAAACAGAAGTGTGGACTGATGGACACTTCACACACTCAACGACTGCAGCCTTGCGCGAGTAACGGAAGGGGCGGAGCTATCAGGCGCACATGTTGGATAACTTTATTCATTTTAGACTGTGAAAGCAAAATTTTCCTGTGAGAGTGATTATAGCGCCTCCCGACGGTGAATGCGGTTGTACTCATACCCCGTGTTTTTTGGTATTTTGGCCATTTATTTCACTAATTTGGCAACCGTCAAACATCATCTGGGAGACGGTTTGAACTTCCGCTCAGTAAAAAAGCTATTAGCGTTCCATTTGGGACAATATTACATACATATACTATGCTGTTGAGTGTGTAAGTGCATAAGTACATAGTGCATAAGTGCATAGTGTATAGTGTGTCATTTGGGACGCAGCTTTTATTTATTTTGGACTGTGAAAGCAAAATTCTCCTGTGAGAGTAATTATAGCGCCTCCCGATGGCGAATGCGGTTATACTCATGACAGGTATTATTTGGTACTTTGCTCATTTATTTCATTAATTTGGCAACCGTCAAACGTCATCAGGGAAACGGTTTGAACTTCCGCTTAGTAAAAAAGCCATTAGTGTTTTATTTGGGACAACACTACATACACTATGCTGTTGAGTGTGTAAGTGCATAAGTACATAGTGCATAAGTGCATAGTGTATAGTGTGTCATTTGGGACGCAGCATAAAAGTCTCTCTCTCTCCCTTTTAAAATTCTGGTCAGCAGGTCCTGAGCTCCATGTTTTGTTAAAGGAGTTCAGTGATCCTTTAAAACAATTTCTCAGTTTCTCAAGATAGATGCATTGTAGGACCTCTTTAACCCACTTTAATTGTTCTGATCATGGAGGGGACACATTTTTCATATGCGAACATTTTTAAAAATAATTTAATTTTTTTTATTATTATTTTCAAATCTTTCCCAAATTATGTTTAGCAGAGCAAGGGATTTTTCACAATATTTGCTATAACATTTTTTTTCTTCTGAAGAAAGACTTATTTGGTTTACTTTGGCTAGAATAAATGTATTTTTTAATAAATAAATAAAAAACATTTTAAGGTCCCCATTTTAGCCCCCCTTAAGCAATACACACACACACACACAAACACACACATAAATATACACCATTTTGAGGGATGTAAACAATAACAACAGTCCTGACCTATTTCCTGTTTTACATTTGAAATTTCCATACTGTAGCTTTTGAGAGTTCAGAAAGTTCCGCATATTGATAAGTAAAGTTACAATAGCTGTATAACATCAAGTTATGTTTGAGTCGACTCTTGTTACAAATATAAAATAGTTTTACAACAAGCAGGAAATGTTCATGAGCCAGTGACATCACCACATTGAAATTGTCTATACACTACACTTTATCTGCAATCTGTTACAAGTAACAAATGTCTTATAACCATACAGTTGAAGCAATTATAATAAGTAATTATTTAGTCTGGTTCATTATCCAAATTTAGGGTGATCACAGGACCAGTCAATAATTGGCTACAGGTTTAAAACATTCTTCAAAATATATTTGTTTGTATTTAGCATAAATAAGAAACTCATTCACCACTTGAGGGTGAGTAAATGCTAATTTTTGGTGAACTTTACTTTAAAGCTTCCTTACAAGTTGTCCACACATTATTGGATATAAAAATAATGAATAATACATGAAAGTTCTTACATATAGCCCCTTTAAACATTAATGTAAAGTTCCTGGGGGCAAATGTAAAGATGAAATCTGCATTTTAACTGTGCCGGCAAAGTGTTTGCCCTTAACAAGTCTCATGGTTGGATTAATCCCTTTCTGAACTAGCCCTGAGGCAACTGCCACAGTAGTGGACCTGAAAATGTGTCAAAAGTTCACCTGGTCTTCTAGATATCCCAACTTTAAGGTTGCTTTTAAGTTCTCACATGTCACCTTGCAGTATGGGAACAGCTTTCCATACGTTGATTGGGCCTTGACTGCAGAACTGTCCAAAAGAGCTTTCCATGAAGAACAAGGGCAGACCAGAAACAGCCAGCATGATAGTGTATGGGATGAGGAAGGCCCCTTTAATTGTTATAAAGATACAGAGAGATGAAAAACAATTAAAAATCTAATTCTTTAAAAATTATTTTGTGCATGTACTTTAATTTTACCAAGATTTACTACTAAACACTCACTAGACACCCACTAAAATGGTATTCAGTGAAAGATGGAAAACAATTTGTCATATATATTTTTTAACATTTCATCTTCACAAAAGATTTACACAATAATGTTCTTAAATAAGCTTTCTATAGAAATTGTATTTATAAATTATTATTATAATTATTATTACACAGCACAACATCGTGGCATTTCAAGATGTTACTCCCGATAACAAATGATTAAACTAATAACACAGGCACACTGCTGAGTACTTTGAATCATCTTAACCACATGTACACACTTCATCCTAACTGAAATGATATGGTGAGATCTGTGCAAAAACCTACAAAAACACCTCCAGAAAGATCTGAGAGACAGATAATGTCATACAGATAATGATTAGTTACTTACTAACTATTAGTAATTAATTCTAAAAGTGTATCTATGTGCATCTAAACCATAGTTCATCACTTATGACTTTTCTATCTGGGCATTATTTTTGTTAAATAATGTATATATATAAATTATATGTATCACTATAGTCAAATCTATATATACATATATAGTTATAGCTTATATGAGACATGA